>JAINUG010000022.1:1540000-1567500 GCA_029706075.1 Aldrovandia affinis
TAAGTCCCATGTGGTTATTAAGAACGAAGAGCTTGCTGTCAGAGGCCGTGAACACTACAGCTGAACAGAATATCTGTGTTTACGCTAACGTGAAGCACAGAGCAAGCAGGAGAACGCTCTGGAGATTTTGTTTATCCCAGAGTTGTGTCCGACGGTCGTGATGTGCAGTCTTGCCATCGGCATCCATGTGACACCACCGTGGCCATAACCCCATCTCGGAGGGGGGCCTAAAACTGCCTCAGCGAAACGCAGCTGCCCCCACAGTGCCAGCCAGAATGAGGGGGTGGTGGTGGTGGTGGGGGTAAAACGGCAAAAGTGGCCAAACAGCATCTTTCCATGGCATGTGAATGGGCTACTGCAACAATCTAGGTTCTCTAGCCACTCTCAGGTTCATAAAGCCTAAAAACTACCACAACTAATGTGACTAATATAGTCGTTCATAATCATACACGTACGAAGGGAAAAAGGTACAATGTCCCCAAGAGAGAACAGGGGACACACACACACAGACACACACACTCTCACCACTCTCACATTCACTCTGTCACTCTCTCACACACACACACACACACACTCTCACTCTCTCTCTCTCTCTCTCTCTCACTCACTCACACACACACACACACACACACACACACACACACACACACACACACACACACACACAGGTGCGTACACACACACACACAGGCACGTACACACACACACACAGGCACGCGTACACACACACACACACACACACAGGCACGCGTACACACACACACGGGGCTGAAACACTGTTACATTTACTGCGGCTGTTTTTCCCCCTCGATGAGTAAGAGAGGTTTACGTCTTACACTCAGACATTGAGGCACTTCTTCCACCTTTGGCCACGCTGTCACCTGCCCCAGCAGCCACACTCTTAATCAGATCACGAAACAAAACGAGTTTCCGGTTAAAAGAGACAAAAACCAAACTCTCCCTCTGCAGCTCGTTTAGGGGAGTATTTCATCCAATCGGAGTTCAGACGCAACACAGCGCAATAATGAGACTCGGGGCTAATTGTCCAATTAGTGGGGAAGAAATGTCAAAGCCAAGAGAAGATAAGTAGAGGAGAGAGAAAGAGCAGATGAAAAGGATTTAAGCCAATTAAAACGGGGTGAAGCCGGGGCCCGTTCCGGACGCCTGTCTCTGCTGCATTGGGCTTGTTGGGGCGTGAGGGTTCCTTTCGCTGCGTCTCGCTGCGTTTAAGGAGAAGCCGCCGCTCCGTTGGGTCCTGGAGGAGAGCGGGCTAATCGCCGGCCCCTCCGGTTGAACCGAAACATCCGTCTGAGAACGAACGAGGGGGGCGGGACGAAAACTTCATCAGCACAAAACAAACTGCGGGTGTGAGAACAACTTTTCCCCTCCTAGTTTGAGGACTGTTGATTATTCACCAGGGATGGAGCCAGCAGTGGGTACAGCATCACAAGCGGACGGCTGGGGCCTTGGGTGGCGTAGCGGTGTAATGCACTCGCTTTGACTGGTGCTTTGCGAGTGTGAGCTGCCTATCACGGTTCAAAACCCGACTGCGCCAGACCGGCCCCGATTGGCTATCTGCCCCAGGGGGAGGGTGAGCCAGCACAAGCTCGCTGAGAAGCATGAAGGGTGTCTCTACAAAGTAGGTGGGCGATTTCCATTTCAGAAGAGGCATATCATCGCCGGCCTCAGGGAATTAACTTAACACTGGGCAGTTAGTTCGTGGGGGGAGGGTGAATCAAAAGAAATAGAGGGTGAAATTGTGATTGAGCTCGTGCCGGGTCACACTCCCCCCTCCCCCTGGGGCGGACAGCCAATCGCGGCCCCTGATCGGGGCTCCCAGCCAGGGCCGGACTGGCGCGGCCGGGTTTCGAACAGCGGCTGCAGTGGGTAAATTGCATTCCGGGCGAATGCTTTGACCGTTACGCCACCCGAGGCAGCCTGATCTGTACTTCTCCAAATATATTTTTATGTACAAACTACAGCCCAGAACAAAGGACCTTTCTGTGACCCGCATCACGGGGAAAAAAGGACAGAGGACTTGAAGAGCCGAGCGGGGTGTTTGGGTTTCTCATAGTCAGAGACGCCTGATCACTGTTACACCATCGACGGAGGAGGAATCGCACCCCTCTCTCCCTCATCAGCTGCTGTTTCTGCTCCAGCGTGTTGGGGCTCTCCAGAAAGCCTGCCGCCTTTCCGCTGTGTTTACACTGTGCTTTCCGCTTCTTCAGAGACACACACACACACACACACACACACACACACACACACACACACACACACACAGGGTTTGCCTCCCACCTCAAAGGCCGTCTAACCCGTCGCCCTCGGCAACCAGGGCTCGGCGTGCGATTCGTGACGCATTCGAATGGAGATGCATCCACACAATTCAGGAGAGCCACACCAGAAGCACACTGGTATTAACATTTTTTTTTAAAACAGAGAAATTCATAAAGGCGTAACACTCTGATGTCCAGTCCTAAATCTTTAGGGGTGTGCATTACCCAAATTGAAATAGGAAGAATGAAGATTGCACTATTTTCAACACAAAGTTGAAATAGTGTAATCTTAAGTTCCAGTTCTGGGTAACCGTACGAGCGTATGGATTCTTTATGAATGAGGAGATGAAGTTCTCTTTATTGTTTTTGGGGGAGTACAGTTTACATTTAATTGCTAGAAGACTGACCACTTCTGCCTTTGACTCCAGCTAAGGGTGTCACACCTGCATGGTTCGGTGCTCACAAATATTGTGACTTGAAAATCAGGGTGTTCCCGTCTACAGGCCCTGAGTGAGTCTGATTCCACACAACATCCTACTGCCCCCAAAAGCTGAGGAGAGCTAGAGGGAGGGGGCTGGGGGCTGAGATACCCTCACCGCTGTGGTTGCTGTGGTCCAGTTCTGCCTCGGGCGCTGGGTGAGGGAGCCGCATCTCAAAGCTAGCCTCCGGGCACACGCACAGGAGCATCCTTCCCTTTCCATGGAAACCACCCAGGGTTACACCCTCGGGCGAAACTTTCGCAGAGAGACGTCTGCACGACTCACATTTCAGCCCCTCCCTTTCTCACGCTGAAGAAGCGCTCTGATATATTTTGTTGTGAGCATGCTAACTAATCATTATTAGCAGATCATGTAATACCTTTTAAAAACTTGCAACAGCAAGTTACAGGATTCAAGATGTGTCCACCCCAAACCAAATCCGAAGAGCTGTGAATTCCAGAACGTTGATGGCCACTGCACTCAAGGTTCGATTCCATCAGCCATGCCAGGGTTTGCTCTAGCCGTGAGTGTCACTAGTGGGCAGCGATTGGCTGGCTGCCCCAGGGAGGGGGGAGGGAAGCCGATACGAGTTTGCTGCGTATAGGAGTGGCCCTGCGTGCATACTGGAGTTACGGCTTGGCGAGGTTCCGGCTCGGAGGAGGCGGTGCTCCGCCGCATGTCGGAGGGCAGTGTAGTGCAGTGGTTAGGGAGCTGGGCTTGCAACTCAGAGGTTGCAGGTTCAATACCCAGGTGGGACACTGCTGTTGTACCCTTGAGCAAGGTACTTAACCTGAATTGCTTCAGTAAAATATCCAGCCGTATAAATGGATTGTATGTAAAGAAATGTAAACTGTGTAAGTCTCTCTGGATAAGAGCGTCTGCTAAATGCCTAAAATGTAAAATGTAAAATGTAAATGTAAAATGATGTCACTGCCGGTTTCAAGACTATGGCAGCGAGCTCTCAACATGAGGGAGGGGGATAATTGACATAAAAATTGGGAGAAAAATTGGGAAAAATCAGCAGAAAGAGAAAAGAAAGAAGAAGAAAAAAAGTTACAGGATTCAAGATCTGTCAACCACCACCCCAGAAGTTGAATGCGTTTAGAAGTAGCTGTGATGAGCTCTTTGTCTCAAACCCCACTGGCCATCACTGGGAGTGCTGCCTCTCTGGGGCATGCCAGGGAGAGCGGTCGATTACCTATCTGCCTGGCCGCGTGCAGGATCTTCTTCAGCTCCTCTGTGGCAGCGTGTTGCTCTCCCTTCTCCAGGTGCTGGCTGAAAAACCGTGTGATCTTCTGCCATGTCAAGCCCTCCCTGGAGAAGAGCTCCTGCCTCTTCAACCGCTTGGCCTGCAGAGACACAACGTTAGAGAGAGTTAGAGTTAGAGTTAGAGTTAGAGTTGCCGTCTCGGGCAAATCTGGCGACTGAGGCGCGGGAACAGCAGCGGATCTGACAGTGAGAAGATGAATTAGGGAGCGGCGGATAGCGTAGCGTAGTCTAACGCTCCACACTTTGGCTGGTCCGGTGTGGCGTGTGCTGCCAACGTTAGAGAGTCAGAATACAAATAAACAACACAAATGTAGTGTCTGTGGCGTGCGCTGCCTGTCAGGGACGCGGTTCGAAGCCCGCGTCTCTACCAGACAGGGCCCTGGTCGTCAGCCCCGATCGGGGGCAGCATTAGGCTGTCCGCCTCCGGGGGAGGGGGGAGGGTGAGCCGGCATGAGTTCGTCGAAGAGCAGGAATAGGCGTCCGTGGTAGAGTTCCATCTCGGAAGAAGCGGATCTATGGGCCGGAAAGAGTGTCTCGACCCAGAGGACAGGCGGCGGACTCGTGGGGGAGGGTGAATTGAGATAAATAGAGGGTTTAATTGGCAACCAAATTGGGAGAAAAACTGAAAAAATTGGAAATAAATGTAAAATATATACAGTGGAACCTCGGCCCGCGAACACCCCTACTCACGAACAAATCGGCCCACGAACACACTTTCCGAACAAATTTTCACTCGGCCCGCGAACAAGCCCTCGGTGCACGAACACACAAACTCGCGGGCTTCTCGCCATAGCGCGTCGTGGATAGCGTCAGTTGTGCTTAGGACTCAGTGTTGTTTACATCGTTCGTCGTTGTGTTCTCCTTTGATACACGTTCTTTTTGTGCTATTTCCATTAAATTTGCCCTCATTATGGCTCCCAAGAAAGTGAAAAGTGCTACTGATAGTGGTGTTAAGAAGCCTAAGCATATTACAGTAGAAACGAAGAAGGAAATAATAGCTAAACGTGAGAGTGGTGTTCGTGTTATAAACAATTATTATGTTTTATTTTAGTATTCATGTATTTTTCTATAATTAAGGTTATATTTAATTCCTTTCTATATTTTTGCCACACATAAACCCATAAAAAAGTTTTAAAAAAGTGTTTCTGGGGCTGGAGAACGGATTAATTGGATTTACATTAATTTCAATGGGAAAAATTATTTACCGAACGGAGTCAACGAACGAATTAAGTTCGTGGGCCGAGGTGCCACTGTATATATATAGTGTTTGTCATGATAGCACGGGCGCAGATTTCAGATTTCAGTGTTCCACAAACCAGATTGTAAGCCTTCACACTTCCAAACACGGTCACACTACTTGATTTTTTACTGAATCATAAAATGCCTGATCCCCTCTCTGTGTTACACACTGATCACTGGAGGAGAGAGTATTCATCACCACAGCTCTGATCTCAGGGTGTCTGCTTTTGTAGGTTTTTCCTGAGCAAAGCGTCCCCCCCCCCAGGCAAAGTTTAGCAAGACATGAAGCAGAGTGTGAAACCCTCACATAGTGGTGCAGAACTGAAGTCAGACAGACACACACACACACACACACACACACACACACACACACACACACACACACACACAGAGACACACACACACACACACACAGACACACACACACACACAGACACAGACACAGACACACACACACACGGGAATGCTCATCTCTATTTCCCAGCTCAGTGAATGCGAAGCACAAAGGAGCTGACTGCAAGATTTTGAAAACCCTGAAAAAAAGAGAGAGGGAGGGAGGGAGAGAAGAGGAGGGAGGGAGGGTGGGAGAGAGAGAGAAGGGGGGAGGGAGGGAGGGACACTCATTTCTATATCCCTTACCTCTGAGGGGAATATCAATGGACTACGGTGGAAAAGGTGTTAGAGGTCCGAACAGAGTACTGTGATATTAACATTTGTACTTAAAGCATGACCTTTAATAAGCGTTTGTCACATAGCTAAAAACTTTTTTCTAGTTTTTTCATTTTTTTCAAATGCATAAACCCTGTTAATCTCACGCAGAGTGTTAAATTCAAAGGCCTAGTTCTTTCTTTCCTTTTTTTTGTACCCAGAGCAGCAAAATATCTGTGATACGAGGATTTAACTCCTGGCGAGGAAGGAAGGTGTGAAGGTGTGTGTGTGTGTGTGTGTGTGTGTGTGTGTGTGTGTGTGTGTGTGTGTGTGTGTGTGTGTGTGTGTGTGTGTGTGTGTGTGTGTGTGTGTGTGTGTGTGTGTGTGTGTGTGTGTGTGTGTGTGTGTGTGTGTGTGTGTGTGTGTGTGTGTGTGTGTCTTAAAAAAGAGCTTTAATAAAGTCATCCCTAAAACTCTGTCCCAAAACTGAATCCACTGGCCGAAGCGCGTCCGAGATCGGAAGTGGAGCAGACTGGAACGAGGGATGGGATGGAGGGAAGGAGGGAGGGGAGGGAGGGAGGGGAGGAGGGAGAGGACAGCTCCTGCGTCGGCTTCGGGACGTGGGAACGGAAATGTATGCAAGCGTGATTTATGAGCGCGCTGTCAAGGTTGTGGAAGGAGAGGACCTCTGGAGAGGAATTGAGCACTGACTTTATATCGGGAAACGGGCCTGACCTCATTGTAGCAGGAGCGAGAGAGAGAGAGAGATAAATACAATAAAATAAAACACTCTTCAGCTGCGCCAAACTCTCCCATCTACACTTTTTTTTACAGCGTTCAGCGAGTATTAACCAGAATTGCACTAAGTGAAAACAATGACACCCCAGATCAAACGCTCACTTTGTCTTATTCGCGTCCCGGCTGCACATTACGGGACACTATCCATCTGCTCGGGACGCCCTTGGCCAGGGTAACACCCCACATTAAGAGCGTAACCATGTAAAATAAAGGTATAGCAACGAGAACAGCCCATCTCAGTCTTTCATCCATTCATTCATTCATTATCTAACCTGCTTATTCCTGGTCAGGGTCACGGGGGGGGCTGCAGCCTATCCCAGCATGCATTGGGCAAGAGGCAGGAATACATCCTGGACAGGTCGCCAATCCATCGCAGGGCACATACACTATTCACTCACACTCATACCTATGGGCAATTTAGACTCTCCAATTAGCCTAGCGTGCATGTCTTTGGACTGTGGGAGGAAACTGGAGGAAACCCACCTTTTCAGACTCCACTACCACTGAATTCTGTACATCTAGCTAATTGTCATCACCACCTACTTGCTCAACACTATGCATCTCTGCTTACTCAATTTATTAATTTTTTTAAGTAAAAAAAAAAAAAAAAAAAGTCAAATTTAATTACTAACCTTTTCCTTCCCAGTGTTACAGGTATGGTACGCAGCTGCCAACAACGAAGTCTATCGCTGTATTACTGCACTGATCTCGTGCGCTAACTCTGATTGTTCCTACCATGTATTTATGCACATCTTGTAAGTCGCTCTGGATAAGAGCGTCTGCTAAATGCTTAAAATGTAAAAATGTAATGTAAAATGTAATCCATCATTTTTCCTATAATCTCGAGGGAATCCATCACTCGAGCCTGGCTCTTGAGAGCCTGCCTGCCTGTCTGTCTGTCTGTGATGCCACTACGACTCCGTGCTCCATCACCACTCCCTGTGTGACCGCGCGGTGTGGCAGTTACCTCATCTCCACCCGTGCCCTTTGGTTCTGTTGACAGAGCTGAGCTTTAAACAGCTTCGGCGGTCAAGCAGATTAATTCCCTTTTTCTTTTTTAAAGATTTTGATCTGTACTCGCTGCTTCAGTCAGACAGTGCTGCTTCACGCGGGCGTCCTGCTACTAAGTCTGGGGAGATTAAGTGCTTTGCGTCTCTTCACAAATCGTCCGTTTGAGGCCCTGAGGTAAGCTGGGCCCCTTCTCTGCGCGTCGAGTCTTTCGTGAACACACCACTCCTCACGTTGACGTCAATCACGCGTGATCCACTCGTGTAGGATCGGAACAACATCGACGGAGGTCAATTAAACAGGTTGGGTTCAACGCTGCCAGGTCAGACTGGCTATGCAAATAAATGATGTAATGATCTTACAGAACCTTTCAGCAATATAATACATGCGCTCGTATGATATGAGCCTATACTATATATATACTCATATGATATGAAATCATCGTATATATATACTCATATGATATGAACCCATATATACACTCATACACCCTATAAAAAGGGAGGTATTCATGATCAAATAGCAGCACAGTCGTGACTTCAAAACGCACAATATTTAGCTTTTAACAAGACTGAAACAATTGCTCACAAAGTGTAACGAAGCACAAACGAGCATGTGAGGCTTCAAGAACCACTCAAGGCCGACCATAACTCATAATCCAGCGTCTCAAATTACAATATCGAGTGAAATTGCATTGAAATGGTGATCTAACATCAAAATGCATTAAAAGAGACAAAGAATAAGAAATTACTGTAAAGTTTGTTTTAACCCCCTTTGTAACACCGAATGGAGGGGTGATGGTGCTACTGGTCGAGAGCTGTGTTAGAGTAGTGGCTAGGGAACTTAATACCAGAGGGTAGTGGACGCTACTGCTGTGACTATTGGCAACAGGGGGGAAATTAAATGTTAAAAAATGTTTTTTTTTTATAAGGAATAATTTGACTTCAATTAAAGGTTCGATTTCTCTCATATTTTTGGTGTAAGATCAAGCTGATTAACAACAAAGAACACTTTTCATAGCCTTTTTTGCTCATCTTTACCAAGGATGCCAAAAATTATGGAGGGCACTGTAAATGTGGGTGCCATTCAAATTGTAAGCCATGTGAACCACCTTGTATATTAGCATTCGCTAAGCCAATGAACAATGCAGTGCAAGGTCTGATTTGTGCGTTTACGATGTACTTTATGCAAGCTCTGAAGCAGGCAGGCCTGTGCACACGCCGTCGACAGTGTCCCTAATCCCACAGTGATTAAGGGCAAACGCGCGCAGTGCATTTTCCAACATTCAATTATACCATGTTTGTTTGCAGAACTTTTCGACACATTATAAATGCATCTGGTTAAATAAACACAGAACAGGAACAAGGTTGTAAACCCATTCCATAATTTAAACGGATCTGGAGTCACCTTTCAGCCAGCTTCCCGGGACAGTGTCCAGAGTCTGACCACAGGTACCAATTACAGTCCACTGCTTTCACATCAAATCCATGCAATTCTGTGTGGCTCAGTAGGTAGAGCTTTGTCTGTGTGGCTCAGTAGGTAGAGCGTGGTTCTGTGTGTCTCAGTAGGTAGAGCGTGGTTCTGTGTGGCTCAGTAGGTAAAGCGTGGTTCTGTGTAGCTCAGGAGGTAGAGCGTGGTTCTGTGTGGCTCAGTAGGTAGAGCGTGGTTCTGTGTGTCTCAGTAGGTAGAGCGTGGTTCTGTGTGGCTCAGTAGGTAAAGCGTGGTTCTGTGTAGCTCAGGAGGTAGAGCGTGGTTCTGTGTGGCTCAGTAGGTAGAGCGTGGTTCTGTGTGGCTCAGTAGGTAGAGCATGGTTCTGTGTGGCTCAGTAGGTAGAGTGTGGTTCTGTGTGTCTCAGTAGGTAGAGCGTGGTTCTGTGTGGCTCAGTAGGTAGTGTGGTTCTGTGTGTCTCAGTAGATCGAGCGTGGTTCTGTGTGGCTCAGTAGGTAGAGTATGGTTCTGTGTGGCTCCGTAGGTAGACCGTGGTCCTCTGTGGCTCAGTAGGTAGAGCGTGGTTCTGTGTGGCTCAGTAGGTAGAGCGTGGTTCTGTGTGTCTCAGTAGGTACAGCATGGTTCTGTGTGGCTCAGTAGGTAGAGCATGGTTCTGTGTGGCTCGGTAGGTAGAGCATGGTTCTGTGTGGCTCAGTAGGTAGAGCATGGTTCTGTGTGGCTCAGTAGGTAGAGCGTGGTTCTGTGTGGCTCAGTAGGTAGAGTGTGGTTCTGTGTGGCTCAGTAGATCGAGCGTGGTTCTGTGTGGCTCAGTAGATCGAGCGTGGTTCTGTGTGTCTCAGTAGGTAGAGCGTGGTTCTGTGTGTCTCAGTAGGTAGAGCGTGGTTCTGTGTGGCTCAGTAGGTAGAGCGTGTTTCTGTGTGGCTCAGTAGGTAGAGCGTGGTTCTGTGTGGCTCAGTAGGTAGAGCATGGTTCTGTGTGGCTCAGTAGGTAGAGCATGGTTCTGTGTGTCTCAGTAGGTAGAGTGTGGTTCTGTGTGGCTCAGTAGGCCACACACGCGGTTCTGTGTGGCTCAGTAGGTAGAGCGTGGTTCTGTGTGGCTCAGTAGATCGAGCGTGGTTCTGTGTGTCTCAGTAGGTAGAGCGTGGTTCTGTGTGTCTCAGTAGGTAGAGCGTGTTTCTGTGTGGCTCAGTAGGTAGAGCGTGGTTCTGTGTGGCTCAGTAGGTAGAGCGTGGTTCTGTGTGGCTCAGTAGGTAGAGCATGGTTCTGTGTGTCTCAGTAGGTAGAGTGTGGTTCTGTGTGGCTCAGTAGGTAGAGCGTGTTTCTGTGTGGCTCAGTAGGTAGACCGCGGTTCTCTGTGGCTCACTAGGTAGAGCATGGCGTTGACAATGCTTAGGTTGTGGGGTCGATTCCCACTGGGACCCCATATACTGAAAAATTTATGCATTCACTAGTGTAAGTCGCTTTGGATAAAAGCGTCTGTTAAATGGCATATATATATATGCCAATACCTGATGCAGAATTGGATTGTGCTGTTGAGCCGTAAGTCGAGCCAAACCAGCAATCACCTGAAATCGCACAAATCCCTCTCACGCACTTTGGGTTGAGGCCTCGGTAACCGTGGTTACGCTGTCGAAATGTTGAAGCCAGGGACGTGTTGCCAAGGTGTTCCGAAGACTTAAAACTGGTAAAGTAAGCAGGGGGTGACAAGAAGTGAAAGAGAAACAGGATGCCCTTTCAGCTATAAAAGAAATATATAAAATGGAGATTGCCAGTTATGCACAGAAAGGCTGAGATTCAGAGGCAGCTTTAGAAGGATCAGTGAACTTCAGACTTGCGGTTCAGCCACCTATGACATTGAATAAATGGTTGGATTTTCCACTCGGAGAACAAACCTACTGCTGCAATTTGCCACCAATTACATTACATTACATTATAGGCATTTGGCAGACGCTCTTTGCCAGAGCGACGTACAACAAAGTGGGTCCGATCAAGGCCATGACAACATTACTGTGCCTGACGCCCGATTGTAATGTTAAAATGTTTTTCAATTTTACATTTTAAAATGGGTTGGAGAATGGAGGTGGTTCAACTAACTAACATATAGAGGTAACTGCCAAAATAAAGGAAACACTTTAGTAAATGAATGGTTCTGGTGGCTCTGTTATGGTGTGGGGTACATTTTCCTGGCATGGCTTAGGTCCACTCAACCCCTTAGAGCAGGGGTGGCCAACCCGCGGCTCCCGAGCCGCATGCGGTTCTTTGCCTGGTTTCATGCGGCTCTTACGTTCATATCGAAGTTTGTGTTTTTGTTTTTTTAATGTGCGTGTTCGCTTCGCTTGAGTTCAATACGGTATTTTCGTCAAACGCGCACCGCTCGCAAAATTTCAGAAGACGAAAAAAACCAAAGTTAGGGCAGCGGTCCCCGACCTTTTTTGCACCACGGACTGGTTTCATGCACCGGGTTTAAAATTAGGAGGGGCGCAATTTTTTTTCTTCCTCTTACCACCCCCCCGGTCCGCGAAATAAATGAACAGGTTTTATTTCGCGTGTAGCACCCCCCCAGTGATGTGGCTCTTTGCGGTAACACAGTAAAACATTTGGCTCTTAGTCTCTGACTGGTTGGCCACCCCTGCCTTAGAGGGAAAAATAAACACTAATAAATACAAAGCCATTCTGTGTGATCACTGTCATCCTATGGTGAAGCATTTCTATCCTGATGGGAATGGTCTGTTCCAGGATGACATGACAATGCCCCCATCCACAGGGCACGAGTGATCACTGAATAATAGTTTGATGAGCACGAAAACAATGTAAACCATATGCCATGGCCGTCTCAGTCACCAGATCTCAACCCAACTGAACACTTATGGGAGATTCTGGAGCGGTGCCTGAGACAGCGTTTTCCACCACCATCAAACAAAACACCAAATGGTGGAATTTCTCATGGAGGAATGGTGCTGCATCCCTCCAATAGAGATTCAGGCACGTGTAGAGTCTATGCCAAGGTGCTTTGAAGCTGTTCTGGCAGCTTGTGGTCACCCAACACCCTATTAATAGACTTTAGGTTTGTGTTTTTCTTTTAATTTGGCAGTTACCTGTATGTACAGGTAATGAGCAAAAACAAATTAAAAATTAAACACCAACATAGTCTATTAATAGGGTGTTGGGTGACCACGAGCTGCCAGAACAGCTTCAAAGCACCTTGGCATAGATTCTACAAGTGTCTGGAACTCTACAGAAGGAATACAACACCACTGTTCCACAAGAAAGTCAATCAGCTCACGCTTAGTTGGTGGCAGTGGAAAACACCATCTCAGGTGTCGTCCCAGAATATCTCGATTGGGTTCAGATCTGGTGACTGAAAAGGCTGTGACATGTGGATAACTTCCGTACAATGCTACTCAAACCACTGGGTGACTATTCATGCCCTGTGGATGGGGGCATTGTCATCCTGGAAGAGACCACTCCCATCAGGACATAAATACTTCACCATAGGATGAAGGTGATCAGTACCATTAATGACTGACATCTACCTTGCCTTCTAAGGACACAGTTCATCCAAACCATCCATCCATCCATTATCTAAGCCGCTTATTCCTGGTCAGGGGCGCGGGGGGGCTGGAGCCTATCCCAGCATGCGTTCCGGGCGAGAGGCAGGAATACACCCTGGACAGGTCGCCAATCCATCGCAGGGCACACACACCATTCACTCACACACTCATACCTACGGGCAATTTAGACTCTCCAATTAGCCTAACGTGCATGTCTTTGGACTGTGGGAGGAAACCGGAGTACCCGGAGGAAACCCACGCGGACATGGGGAGAACATGCAAACTCCGCACAGAAAGGCCCCCGGCCTGGATTCGAACCCGAGACCTTCTTGCTCGCTATCCACTGCACGACCGTGCCGCCTCATCCAAACCATTTCAGGAAAAATACAAGTGGTTCTGTGTGGCTCAATAGGTAGAACAAGGCGTTGGCAATGCTTAGGTTGTGGGTTCGTTCCCTACTGGGACCACATATACTGAAAAATGTCGCTTTGGATAAAAGCGTCTGCTAAATGACATGTATTACACCACGTATTACATAAATACCAGAAGCCTTCAGTTTTGGAACATTGTTGCGTTTCCATTTTTCGTTCAGTGCGTTCACGCGTGGGTGTGTGTGGTGGGTGTGTGTCCACGCTTGTAAAACATAGCAAGCTAGACTCGCCTTCAGATCGTAGACGTCGCCTGTGTAGTCCTCTTGCTTGCTGACGTTTGAGAAGGAGCGCAGTGCCCCGGTGAGCCGCGGTGGAGACATGGCGTCCGCGCTTCACTGATCCATAGAGTGCAAAAACCAGTCGGGTGCTCAATGTCCAGCCCAGTACAGTCTGAAAAGAAGAGTATAATTATGGCAAGAACACGACACCTTTTCACAATGATATCCCCTCCAGACATACATTCGAAAACGTGATATGTATTTTACACAAGAAACATCGGAAAAATGTGACTCAATACTGCATTTCGCCAGCGAGCAAACTGGATGCCTAAACGAAATACGGGACACGTTTTAAAACGGCAAAGTGCGTAGCTAACCCGTTCTAAGTCCAATTTTATGTACCTGAGTTTCAGATGACTTATACCAGCTAGTCAGCAGGTTAGATAGCCAACCATCCATGCCACGTCGCACGTGTGCGTTACTTAACGGGCTATGACTATCCAGCAAACCTACGTCAAGCTAGCTAGCTAGCTAGCTACACGTTAACAGCGCCAGAATCACTTGTCTTTATTATATTGCGGTTTTATTTTATAGGGAGTTATAGACCTTTATACTTTGTTTGACAAATGGCTATGGATGTGTAGAGTTAGCTAGAAAGTTAAATCTGTCACGTAACCTAGCAATGCCGGCTAACTAGTTCTGATGGTGGCATCACTAATGTCATCCATTAGAAAGGCCTCCAGGTGAGTCATATTCAGATATCGATATCTGTACGGTTATAGAGTAAGCAACGTTTCGTGTTGATAGCACAGGTTTTAATTTTTGAATGTAATGATTACATTATTATCAACTAGCTATCAATAGGTACAGCAGTCACAGCTAGCTAGCAGGCTGGGACATTTACAAGGCATAACAGAATAACTTCTCTTCTGGTTAAAGTTGCCTCGGAAGTATAGGATCTAAAGCTAGCTGGCCACTGACAATAGCATGACTTGCAGGTAAATAAATGCAAGATATAAGAACAGATAAAGTAGCATACTATGTAGTTGTCATTATGATATTGAAACTCACATTCTGCCCACGGTTAGCTCACTTGGAAAAAGTGCCAATCTGTGAGTCAAAACTCTAGCGTTCTGAAAACCGCTGGGTGCATGGGAATTGTAGTTCTCGGCCTGAAGCCACACTATACTTCAATGCGAAGTTCACTGTGTGGGACTACAATACCCAGACACACAACGCACACGCGGAAGACAAAATGCAGACGGAACGAGACGACAATAATCGACTATCGAAACGCGCATGCACGTTGTGCTAGCAAGGTGGAGAACAACCGAATTCGGACGTTTTTATGTTTATGTCACGGGGACTAGTTTGGGTGATCAGACAGTCTAAATGCGGGGCAAGCAGGATTAATTTATGGGATATTGCGGGACGAGGAAGGAGGGATCATAATGAACGAAGAACAACAAAGCAATTGTTGGTGGGGTTGATGATGAAATTGTTCATATCTGTATTTTGTATATCCATAAAAGTTCCTACTTTATTTTAAATGCGTAATAACAAAAATAAGGAAGCGCGAGAAATCTGAAACTAAATGTATTAACACAGGGGTGATGATATTGTTTACCTGGGGTAATGGCTATTATTTGACAAGATGTTCTTAAAATCCGGGACGTCTTTGTCATCCGACATGTCGGCTACCAGAGAGTGAAGTTTCATGCGCCCAGTTAAGGAAGAACTGTCAATCACTAACTTGTGAACAAATCAAAAGGGTTTGTGCTCCACAGTGGAAAACAATAATTGGTTCACTTCAAATCCCTCTTGTGGTTTCAGGAAGCCTCATTATCCCATACCACGTAGGAATATTTCTGCGCAAATGCTTTCTGTGTAGCAAAGTGCTTTAGATACAGCCATTGTGTAGTTATAAGGCTTAATAATTAGAATATGATTTACAGTGGACTCCGTTTTTATCCACACCGTTGATAATGATGAACAAAAGAGATCATATAAAATAAACTATAAGTAATGAGCTTTATTTTATGCTCACAAAATACAGAAAATTCCAAACCTACAATACTAATACAATTGTTCAGGAAAACATATTTTTGTGCTAATACAATTGTATTAGTTTTGCAGGATTGGAAGTCTTTGCATTTTGTGAGCATAAAATAAAGCCCATTACTTATATAGTTTATTTTATATGATCTATTTTGTTCATCTTAATCAAGGGTGTGGATAAGAACTACTGTACACCATTAGTTTAAGTAGCCATAATACATAGCCCACGCTTCCCAGCTCAATAATAGCATTGCAGCATACGCCCAGACCACACCACTTTACTAAATAGTTTCACATTCCATTCCCTTATTTAATTGCTTTGAGACAGAAATGAGTTTAATTTGTTTACTTTTGTCATAATTGTGCCACCTATTTTTGGTTTGCTTGTGTCTCCTTTTTTTCTGGAACACAAAACTAGGGTATCTACAGCAAAAAAAGATAATTTCACTCAATGCTTTTTTTAGAATTCAGCAAAATGACGTCTTTACAAATTCTGACTTTAAAAAAATATATATATATATTTTAAGAAGAAGCACCGGAAGCAAAATTAATATTTCAAGAAATGACAGGAATTGTCTGTTGAATTCCTACATTTACATTTCACATTACATTTTAGGCATTTAGCAGATGTTCTTATCCGGAGCAACTTACAAGATGTGCATTTATACATGGTCAAATTAATCATGGTTAGTGCAAGAGATCAGTGTAGTAACACTGCAATAGACATCATTGTTGACAGCTGTCGCACCTGTAACACAGGGAAAGAAAAGTTAGTCTTTTTTTCTTATTACATTATTAAACATGTGGTGATGTCAGTTAATGAATGTATAGAATCAGTGGTAGTGGACCAATAAAGGGAATTCAGATTGGAATATTGATCCGGATCACAAACAGAGACTGGGGAAGATTGAGAGGAAGATCATACACATTAGACAGGCAATAAGCATTGAGTGCCACACATTTGTATTCAGTCTTACATATTTCCTAGCGTTAAACAGCAGTTAGCCTGTTCAGTATTAAAGTAAGGGTTTGTGAGGAATTTGAGTGAATGTACCATTTGGGGCAATACAAACCAAACATAGTATATATAAAATCCTTCATTTGGGACTTGTTTCTATCTAGAAAGATCCCTGTCTTGGCCACAATTGGCCATTTTTAGCTAGTTATAACACACAGGAGCAGGAATCCTGGCTAAGACATAATTTTCTTACAAGATTTCCACCAGCAGGAACTTCAGTGAGAATATTCAATGTCAGTTGGGATAGAGTATGGAAAAGCTGCCTCAGCATCGTGCTTTGGCTCCTTTTATAGACCTATGACTAAGGGCATGCATTTTTCACCACCTCTCTCAAGAAGCTGCAGTTCCTTTCTGATCCATAGGCACTCTATTTTCAGACATTAGTGGCAATTACTCAAATGGACATGACTAATTATACAATTAAGTGCCAATCTGAGTGTTGGTGCAAGGGCACAAGTCTGCATTGTTTCAGAGAGAGGAGGTTCCTCTTATGGACAAGTTTTTGCACCTCTACGAGAAGTCATGAAATTCAACACCAAAATATAAAATAATGTGCTCCCTTAACTGAATAAAAATCAAGGCATCCCATCAATAAGAATTTAGTTCTTTATATTTTTATTTTGCCTTCAGGCTGTCAAAAAATCTTTTTCCTTTTGCTTTCAATTGTTTTTATAAGTTTGTGTGGTTTAAAAATATCCACCTACTCATTTCAACATATCAGTTTCTTTGCTCCAGGACGGGCATGATATGTCCTACAGAAGTGTCAACAGACATATTTTCACAACTGAAAGCAGTAGCTTACTTACAAATCAATCAGGTGTGTGCAGCACCAACTGCTGACTAGTCTACTACACTGCAATACGCACCCCATTTGTGGTAATTCAATGATTACTTGAGATCGTAATGTGTTGATTGCTTAACAAGTAGTTTCATAAAGTCCTCCTTGGTGTTGGACGGAACTGTAGGCTCCTAGGTGGTTAAAAATGCACGCTCCACTCCTCTCCACTCCTCACTGGCTCCCGGTTGCAGCTTGCATTAAATTCAAGTCATTGGTGCTGGCGTATCGGGCCATGAGGAGTACTGCTCCCTCCTACCTCCAGTCACTGATCACACCCCACACCCCTTCCAGGTCTCTCCGATCGGCCTCCTCTGATCAGCTGGCTGTCCCGTCTCTCTCCGCACACTTGGTAGCTGCTCCTCACAGCCCCGCCTCTTCTCTGCCCTCATCCCTAGATGGTGGAATGACCTTCCCCATGCGGTCAGGACAGCAGTTTAGCTATTTTCCAAAAAAATACCTTTCAGACTTCACCTCAAATTACTTTGCTACACAAACGTCAGCAGTGTTCTAGCGATGATCTCTAGCCATGTGAATGCACCCTTGTAAGTCACTTTGGATAAAAGCGTCTGCCCAATAACAAAATTGTAAATTGTAATTGTCAATTTTACAAGTATAAAGTCTTCCTCTAATAAAAATAAAAATCCATGTGGCACCAACACAGGAGTGTGGGCATGTGCAGATTTTCCTCGATAAAAAAGTACAGGAATAAACATTCGATGTAACTAAGTTACTCGTGAAATGACTTATTTCATTCTGCATTTCTGTGGTTTTTTTAAAATTTTAATAACTGGGAATGAAACAAAAAACACCGAACGGACAAAGCTCTCCGTAAACTGTGGGGCGGTTTAATTGCTCCACTGCTCTTACAGCAGGAAAATGTGCGCGGTATTGTTCACAGCAGATTCGGAGGTGGGTGTTCGGTGGGTAGGGTACCGCGTTTAATAATAGCACTGCGGTCCAGATGATCTGCTAACAAGCTGGTGCCCACAGATTTGACTGCTCGGTTCCGACTGCAGGAGGAAGTTTCGTCTTGTCTCACTCGGCACAAACACTGCAGCCTGATGCAACAATCGCGTCACGCAACAGCGATGATCGTATGCTAATCTATACAGAAACCGTGTCTCAATTTTTTTTTCTTCACGTTAAGCAAAAATAAATTGCTGAATCAAATAAGGATGTAAAAATGAATTTTAATTATTCATATGGAGTTCAGGTTTAATTCCACCTTGCTTCTTAATGTATACTGCATTTAATATGTATATAATATATATTTAATATATTATATAATATGTATTTAATGCAATGGATGGGAAAAAGTGGCCCCTGGTAGCTGTAGATTAATATGCCCGGTGGGGCCAATGTTCAGTGGTGTCACACATTTAAATCTCTCCACTGGTCTTTAATCTAAAACCAGAGACTAATCCAGGCTCCGGCTAATCCTAATCCCAACCGTAGAGCTGTGGTATAGGTGAGAGGGCCTCTGTGCTTCTCACACTATTCCTAATGAAACTCTCTGAACTCATATGCATAAATATGCAAGTTTTTACTTTTCCTCCCCCGCATGGGAATTAGCAATACGCTGGAGATCAGCTGATGCATTAACCCTGTTCTATAATACCAAACTGGTCAGCAGTCTTGCTCGGGGAGAAGAGAAATGAAAAAAAAGATAATGAATTTGAAGCTACCTTTACAGAGACTAAAATGTTTTTTTTTTAAATCTTTTTATTTTTGTTTCAGATGTTTTCCGTTTTTCTCCCAATTTGGTAGCCAATTATACTCTCTGTTTCTTCTTTCGATTTACCCTCCCCCACGAACTCACCGCCCACCTCTGCGGGACGAGCTAATACCTCGAGCAACGTTCGCCTCCTCTGAGACGGAATTCGCCCAACCCTGTTTACAAGGCCGCCCTACCGCTCCTCGGCATGCCGGCTCACCCTCCCCCCTTCCCCTGGGCCCCAATCAGGGCTCCCCACCAAGGCTGGTCTGGTACAGTCAGGTTTTAAACCGCGACCGTAAAGAACCAGCCAATACGGGTACGGTAGACCGCTATGCTATCGGAGGCCCCAGAAAGGGGATTTTTGTTTGTGTGGGTTGTCGTTTTGAGGAGACCACAGATGATGAAAATTAAATTAGTTTACCATCGTCTGAGATGTCACAGAATCTCCCAGGTAATGTTTTTTCCTTTTTGTGAATTCCTGTGCATTTGACAGAATACAGAGAAATGCAGATGACGGCAGAGAGCCAGAGAGAAGCAGAGAGAGAACTGGCGGGGGAGAGAGACTAGCCAAGAAATGGCTAGAGACAGAAAATAGCTGATGGTGAGACACTATAGATACAGACATAATAGCACATTTATCTTTCCTGTGTGCATCGGCCCAAATAGATTTTTACCCCTAATGGTGTCCTTTTGATCTTTGCTGCTTTTGTGAGTTGCCATTTTGCCCTGACCTATCATGAAGCGGGAGAAAGAACAGTGGGTGGGGCTCATTTTGCCCTGACCTATCATGAAGCGGGAGAGAAAGAGAAAACAGTGGGTGGGGTGGGGCTCCATAAACTGCCACCTGTTCTGTCTGAATTACTTGTAAATCTTGTGACCCTCGGAAATGTTTTGCACAATGAATTATCGGCTGCAGCTGTGTGATTGTGCTCGTTACAGGCAGTTAAAGGTACATTTTACATTTACATTTTAAACATTTAGCAGACGCTCTTATCCAGAGTGACTTACAAGAGGTACGCCTACGTTTACTGTAGGTTGCACACACGTTTATGTAATAATACTTTTATTAATACATTAATAATAATGATAAGAATACTAATAATATATGTATATATTATAAATATTTATCAGGAACCCATTGAAGTGCTCAGACCTTATTCTTCGATGTGTTTCCATGCCTGCAGGTGTTACTCAAAGGTGTCAGCACAAATCCACACATATTTAACACTAAACTCATTCTGAGCGAGAGTCACAGGCTTCGACTTTACCACAGGCAAAGTCATTTTGGCATGAGGCAACTAATCCCTCTTTTCTCTCTCTCTCTCTCTCTCTCATGCTCTGTCTCTCTTTCTCTCTCTCTCCCTCTCTCACTCATGCTCTCTCTCTCTCCCTCCCCCTCTCTCTGTCTCTCTCTCTCTCTCTGTCTCTGTCTCTCCCTCCCTCCCTCTCCCTCTCTGTCTCTGTCTGTCTCTCTCTCTGTCTCTCCCTCTGTCTCTCTCTCTCCCCCTTCTCTCTCTCTCTCCTCTCTCTCTCTCCCTCTCTCTCTCTCCCTCCCTCTCTCTCCTCTCTGTCTCTCTCTCTCTCTCTCTCCATCTCTCTCTCTCCCTCCCTCCCTCTCTCTCTCTCCCTCCCTCCTCTCTGTCTCTCCCTCCCTCCCTCTCTCTCTCCCTCCATCTCTCTCCATCTCTCTCTTCTCTCTCCCTCCCTCTCTCTCTGTCTCTCCCTGTGTCTCTCTCTCCTCTCCTCTCTCTCTCTCTCTGTCTCTCCCTCTGTCTCTCTCTCCCTCTCTCTCTCTCTCTCCCTCCTCTCTCTCTCTCTCTCTCTCTCCTCCCTGTCTCTCTCTCTTTCTCTCCATCTCTGTCTCTCCCTCCCTCCTCTCTCTCTCTCCCTCCCTCCCTCTCCTCTCTCTCTTTTCTCTCTCTCCCTCTCTCTCCGTCTCTCTCTCTCCCTCCCTCTCTCTGTCTCTCCCTCCTTCCCTCTCTCTCTCCCTCCCTCTCTCTCCGTCTCTCTCTTTCTTTCTCTCTCCCTCCCTCCCTCTCCCTCCCTCTCTCTCCGTCTCTCCCTGTGTCTCTCTCTCTCTCCCTCCTCTCTCTCTGTCTCTGTCTCTGTCTCTGTCTCTCTCTCTCTCCTCTCTCCCTCCCTCTCTCGTCTCTCTCTCTCCTCCCTCCTCTCTCTCCCTCTCCTCCCTCTCTCCGTCTCTCCCTCTCTCCTCTCTCCCCTCTCTCTCTCTCTCTCTCTCTCTCTCTCTCCCTCTCTCTCTCTCTCTGTCTCTGTCTCCCTCCCTCTCTCTCTCTCTCTCTCTCTCTCTCTCTCTCTGTGAAAACTGAGGCAGACTAGGTCACACAAATCACAGGGGGAGTGGCTCTAGTTCACTTTGTCCTGGTTACCGTAGTGTCACCCCGGTCTCTGGGAGCAGCCTTGTCCAAATGAAACGTACCTCCATAATTTATCACTCGGGTGCACATTTTTATGAATTCTGCAGCCGTTCTGCAGCGAAGGGGAGGGTGCGGAGGAAATTGGCAAAGAAGCACCTTTCCCCCCTCTGAGATCCACTCCCACGGCTCCGAGGTCCAATTTTGGGAAAAAAGGCGTTTTTTCCAAAATACCCATTTCGAGAACTTGAAAAAGTACTGACAATTATCTTCAGACATGAAAAACCCGGTAATAGTTCTCCCTCATTAATTTAAAGTCAGGGCCTCCCTGGATTTTTTTTGTTCTACGAAGGGGTTCAATGCCACTTGGAACCCGTGATCTGGGGCGTCCAAGTCGTATCGATTCATCTTCTTTGGCTTTCGGTTTAGTCGTTGCCGCGACTTTGAGAGGCTCGACGTGTCACTAAACCATGCGGAGAAACAATGTGTCCACAGTTAGCAAGGAGGAGAGGGACGTTTTTTTATTTATTCGGAAAGGCTGTGACCCTGAAAAACACAGAATATGCCAGGGCGTGACCAGTTAATCTCATGCTCATCAGCTCCGAGAGAGACACTAGAAAGGCAGTGTCATTCAAATTCAAGAAACGGACAATTTCCCCTCCGCCTCAGATCGTGCATTAAGAGCTCAAGTCATCAGGAAGAGAAACATTTATGTGACGCGAGAGGACAACTTCAGGACAAAGGCGGGGGAGTCGCTGGCTGCTCGTGAACAAGAAGAAGGATTGACACTTGTCCTTGCAATTGAGGATGTTCTACAGAAGGCAGTGTGTACACTGAGCTAAGAAAAAATATACACACATACATGCTGTATGTGAGTCACTCGTGTTTCAGAAGAAAAAAACCCCACACACAAACATGGTTATGACAGCTCCACGGATGTTCGTCACGTGTTGTGACATTGTGTTTGTCCTCGTGAAACAGGGGAGAAAAAGAATGAGAAAATCAGGGCTTTCTTTATTTTTTATCAATTTTGTTTGAGATTTTTTTCCAGTTTTTCTCCCAATGTAGTAGCCAATTATACCCTCTATTAATTTTGATTCGCCTCCCCCATGAACTCGCTGCCCTTCCTCTTGCGTCACATAAATGTTTCTCTTCCTGACGACTTGAGCTCTTAATGTACAATCTGAGGCGGAGGGGAAAGTGTCAGTTTCTTGAATTTGAATGACACTGCCTTTCTAGTGTTGTCCTCCGGGTCAAGCCAATTCCCCGAGGCCATCGATGATCCACCTCCTCCGAGACAGAACTCGCCCACCTACTTCTGGAGACACCCATTCGCGCTTCTCGGCGAGTTTGTGCCGGCTCACCCTCCCCCCGGGGCTCCCGGCCAGGTCTGGTACAGTCAGGTTTTCGAACCGCGACCGCAACAGGCAGCTCACACTCGCAAAGCACCAGTCAATACGAGCGCATTAGACTGCTATCGGAGACCCCATTTTTGCAGTTCTGATGGTAGAAACCTATGAGCAAATTACTTTAGTTTTAGTTTTTTCCCCCAGTTTTCTCCTAGGTCAGCTCACAGTAACTTTCAGCATCCACCCACCTACAGGAGCGAAACTTACTACAGCTACGTAACTGACCCGGGGAGAGCATGTTGATCAAACTCAGATTCAACAGTAGTTTGGCCCTGAGCCAAATCCCTCCCTCCCCACTTTAGCTGATGGTTGATGAGCATTCTGGCACAAAATGGCCACCATGCATCACCCAAGTGGGTGCTGCTGTATATTGGTGGTGGTTAAGGTAAGTCTCCCACCTCCCCTTCACCCTAAAACACATTTAGATCCTGAGGTGCTGTAGGAATGCGATCCATTTCCATTATGGAAGTAGATGTGATTATCCTGTGTAAAATACCCCCAGCCGCCCATTTTGTGGATTTATTTTGTTATATTTTTCAAAAGCTCACAATATGAGCACAGCCTCATTCCCCACATAATCGAGGGTTCACACCGGAAAACAAGCAAGCCATACATCTGACCAGCGTGTGTAATGAACATCACTCCCCTAAATTATGTTTTCATTGTGGTTTCCTCAAAAGAAAAAAACAACTAGAGCCTTATTCACAAGAATAGAGGTGTTGGAATGACACACACACACACATGGCTCAGAGGGGGGTCAGGGAAAACAAGGCCTAGGGCTTTTTGTTATGGGTTTTGTGTTTGTGCCGTTTTCTGATGGAAGGCAAAGGATGTGGTCATAAGTTAATCCAAAGCTTGTTGGGGTCTGGGAGGGTCGGGGGGGACGGGGGGGTGTTGATGAGGTGTTAAATTGCAGAGGATTGTCTGACTCAGAAAGGCCGTGACCTTGGGGCGTCATTGGAGGTCATCCAGGAGGAAAATATCAACAAGGACCACTGTGATCCATTTGGCTGTGGTTCTGCTATTCAGCACAGCATACTGAGTCAGTTGGAGGGGTCAGATAAGTTACCTGGAGGGGTAAAATTAGTTACCTGGAGGGGTAAAATTTGTTACCTGGGGCCTGTCTCACGAAGGAAGTTCAACATAGTCAGGGTATCTTTGCGTTAGCTGGCTACACAAAGCCTAACAAAGGCAATTTGACTAACCTGTCTCACGACAGTGGCTATCAACTCGCTCTGTCAACCCTGGTTTTTCTGATCGAGCTATGAGCGCGTGCACACAAAAGGGGCGGCGTTTGTTACACAGTCAATCACATGCAACATGGACAGATCCAGAGCACTGTCTCACAAAGCAGGATTGGTGGGTTAGCGAGCTAACTTTGGGCTTAACCCTGGGTTTTCGGTCTCACGACTGTGGCTCACCCAGGGCTGTGGTGATGGGAATGTGAGTGCAATCTATTGCACCAGTCACTCGGGAATCATATGAGAAAATTACACTGCACTTAATATGCAACAGTAAATGATATTCATTATTGATAACTATATATATATATATACAGTATATATATAACTATATAAACTGTGTGTTTGCTCAGGTTCTCCACATCACCAACGGAATACGTACGTATATGTACCGGTGGCTAGAAAACGTAGGGCAATACATACAGTTTGTGCACAGTAATTGCATGGCTTCGACTAGTGGCATTTGTGGCTCTAGAAGCATTTAAAGATACAATATTCCCTCCGTGGAGAATATGTATCTCTCAAAATCAGATTATGCAATTCTCTAGGATTGGCGCGTCCATTTTCCAGAGAGCTGATTGGTGAGGGAGCAGCCTTTTTATAGGATTTGATCCGTTAGCCTGAACGTAACCTACTCCGGAGCATTTTAGGTTTGCAGCATAAGTTACCATGGCGGTGTAACCCAGTTAAAAGTGAGCCACAGTCGTGAGACCGAAAAACCCAGGGTTAAGCCCAAAGTTAGCTCGCTAACCCACTAATCCTGCTTCGTGAGACAGGCCCCTGGAGGGGTAAACTTAGTTACCTGAAGGGGTAAGATGACTCAATCGGATGTGTTCACTTACCTGTCTGTCTCAGATGTACAATGTATTTTATGATGACTACTGTCGTGCTGATATTCTTTTTTAATGCCATGAATTTTTCTTAGCTGTAGTTGAATAGTTGAATCAACCAGACCCCTCCGCTCCGCCTCCTCTGGCAAACTGACTGTCCCATCCCTCCGGGCGCCTGGCAGCCGCTCCTCGCGGTCTCGCCTCTTCTCTGATCTGACCCCTTGGTGGTGGAATGACCTTCCGCAATCGGTCAGGACCGCGGAATCACTTGCAATCTTCCGCAAAAGACTCAAAACCCACCTTTTCAAACTCCACTACCACTGAATTCTGTACATCTAGCCAATTGTCATCACCAATGCCTACTTATTCAATACTTATTGTATATGTATCCCTGCTTACTCCTCATTCATAAAAATAAAATAAAAACAATTTACTAACCTTTTCCTTCCCAGTGTTACAGGTATAGTATGCAGCTGCCTGCAATGATGTCTATCGCTGTATTATTGCACTGATCTCTTACGCAAACTATGATTGTTCCTACCATGTATTAATGCACATATTGTAAGTCACTCTGGATGAGAGCATCTGCTAAATGCTTAAAATGTAAAATGTAAAATGTGAATATTCCTCAGTCTTGGGAAAAGCAGTAGCAATTAGCAATGAAGGTAAACTCAGGGTTGGCGTCATGCTGTTTTGCGGGTCTCACGGCATTTCAATAGATTTGGCTGAATCAGCATCCCGGCGTATTTCTAATGAGCTGGTTTCCAAACACAGGTAATCCCTCACATTTAGCAGAATGAAACCGCAGTGAGACCCAGTTTTCCATAAAAACATGAACCTCAATTGAAGGATGCAACGCCATTCTTCCACGAGAGATTCCATCATCTGTTATTTTGTTGATGGTGGTGGAAAACGCTGTCTTAGGTGCCACTACAGAATCTCCCATAAGAGTTCAGTTGGATTGAGATCTGGTGACTGAGACGACCATGGCTTATGATTTACATCATTCTCATGCTCATCGAACCATTCAGTGAACCATCACACAGTGACAATGCATTGTCATCCTGGAAGAGACCACTTCCATCAGGATAGAAATTCTCCACCATAGGATGAAGGTGATCACTCAGAATGGTTTTGTGTTTATTGGTGTTTACCTTGCCCTCTAAGGGGTTGAGTGGACCTAAACCATGCCAGGAAAATACACCCCACACCATAACAGAGCCACCAGAACCCTTCATTTACTCAAGTGTTTCCTTTATTTTGGCAGTTACCTGTGTAAGTGAAGCTGAAGCTTGCACACGATTAATGCTCCCGTAGTATTGTGTTTGTGTCACAAAAACAAATTATGAAAATGGAGCTGACCGCTGTGTAGCCTACAGATTCTGTGGTGAAATATGGTGTTTAAGACTATTCCTGAGCACTGCCCTGAGGTGCTCTCTGTCCCCCCCTCCCCTCCCTCCCCAAAAACCTCAGCAAAACTGCAAAATCCAACTATGAAGGCTATTAATGTCAGGGCCTGGGCAGCCCCCGAATCACATTGCACAGCGCAATATCTTAAGAGTCGGCAGGTACGGTGAGGACAAAAGCCATTTCATTAAAAAACGCAGGCCCCACTTAAGTTACCCCCCTGCTCCCCACCCCCCCACAACCCTTTCCCTAAAAGAAAAACCTGGCCCCCCCCGGCAGAAGTGTGGACATTGTTCTCGCCCGGCCTGAATTCAATGCCTCATCTTATTTAGCCTAAGTTGTTCTTATTTTATTATGTAAATGCTTTGCCTGTGGTCTGTATCCTCTAAAGCTTGCCATTGTCATTTTAATATGAATGAGGCCCTTTACAAGGAATTGCTTTTGCTCTTAAATGACTTATCCTGCATCCTGCGATGATAGCAAACAATGGACCTTATTCCAACAGCAAAAAAACAACAACTAAAACTTTAAAGCACTCTAAAGTGACAACTTTGTCTTCCGCTACAAAGAGACATCATGATTTATTCATTAACCACTCAAAATGAATCCCTGTCAACAGGTTTCGTCATTTTGTAAACTTCTTTTTTTTTTACAAGTTTTAAACGGTATCTTACCACTCCAATAAAAAAAGCAAAAAAGATGCCACAATCATCGCAAACATAATTTGCTTTCAAAGATGAGAATAATGATACTTTAAAATGATTTTTGTCTTCAGCACATTACATACCCTTTTACAGTAAGGCAGTGTATATCAATGTGTTATGTCAGCTTTATTAATTTACATGCTAAAATATGGATATTTCAAAGGCAGGGTCTGTTGGTGAGAATACTTTATAATATTGGTGTATACAACACCATGAAAGCCACAGAGCTTTGCGTGTCGCTCAGAGCCGGTTCGACAGTGTATGTCATAGGAATATATGCCACACGACATTGGATTCTCTTTTTTACATTTTCTTTTCCCCTACTTTCTCCCAATTTGGTAGCCAATTATACCCTCTATTTCATTTTTTGATTTACCTTCCCCCACGAACTCGCTGCCCGCCTCCAAGGGACAAGCTAATACCTTGAGGCAACGTTCGCCTCCTCCGAGACGGAACTCGCCCACCGCTGTTTACAAGGTTGCCCTACCGCTCCTCGGCAAGCTCGTGCCAGCTTTCCCTCCCCCCTCCCCCTAGGGCGGC
>JAINUG010000022.1:1572500-1635000 GCA_029706075.1 Aldrovandia affinis
CGACGGGTACAGAAAAGTAAAACGCTGTGCGTTTGGGGCTTTTTCTCGAGCTCGTCTCCCTTCCTTAGTCTCTGCGCTGCCCGCCTGTGGTTTCGGGGGCGATCAATCCATTGAGACACAAATGAACAGATTGATTTAAACCTCCAGCAGCTCGGGACTATTGGTCTGTGAGGCTCCATCCATCATGGGAACAAAGGCTTCTGGAGCGCGGCTCAGGTGAGAATCACTCCATCAACTCAGAAACGGGGACTACACTGTGAGCCTCACTACAAATGAGAATTAGCCACCTGTGTGGTGAAGATCCCCCGGAGGGACGAAAGGACACTTCATTTCCTCGTCGCCGGGAGAGAGACGACGAACGTGTGTGGGTCGAAATAAACTCTTCTCTGAGTTCGTTTCTGTCTCTTGGTCCCGTACGCACGTGGAACAGACTGTCCTCTCTTTCTTCTTAAAAAAATGTAGTAGCCAATTATGCCCTCTATTTATTTATATTTCACCCTCCCCACATGAGTCCACCACTCGTCTCTACCAGGCAAGCTAATTCTCAGAGGGCAGCAAACTCCGTTTCCTTCGAGATGGAGTTTGGCCACCCACGTTCACCCTTACGTGCTTCACGGCAGACCCGAGTCTGCTCACCCTCCCCCCTCCCCTTGGAGCGGACAGCCAAATGCTGCCCCCAATCAGGGCTGACAACCAGGGTGGGTCTGGTAGAGACGGGTTTTGAACCGCGTCCCTGATAGGCAGCGCACACTCGTACAGGACCAGCCAAGATACGGTGTGTAAGACCGCTACGCTATCCGCTGCCCCCCATTCTTCTTTTTGAGAGAACGATTGAGAGAACGTACAAGGCTGTGTTTGCCCTCATTACTAAGTGTGTGAACATGTATATATATGAAATGTAAACTTTTGCTTTTGCATTGATCTTTGAATGGCGACAAAATGATGTAGCCATTTATTCCAGCAAAGTGTTAATGCCAGACACAAAGTTAATTTCAGGTGCATTTGCAGAGCTGATTAATTAGTTAATTAGGGGTCCAAGCAGCGAAGCAGAATTTTTTAAGCTTCGCTTTCAGCTTTTTAAAAAATAAAGATTTTGTTTCAGATTTTTTTTTCCCAGTGTAACCAGTTACACCCTCTCTTTTTATGTCAATCCCCCTCGTATTGTGAGTTGGCTGCCATAGCCCTGAGACAGGCAGTAACAAAGGCAATGTACTGCCTCCTCCGAGCCAGTACTCACCAAGCCGTCGACTAACTCCGGTACACACAGAGCCACTCCTATGTGCAGCGAACTCATATCGGCTTCCCTTCCCCCTCCCTGGGGCGGACAGCCAATTGCCGCCCCCTAATGGCACTCCCTGCCAGAGCCGATACTGGTGCAGCCGGTGGAATTGCAATGAACAAGGAAAAATACAATGACTTACCTTCTTGCTAATGCCTTCCTGAGCTTGCAGGCTAAATGTTTGCACCATTAATCCAATAAGCAACAATTGGCACATTTTGCTTGGACCCCATTGTCACAACGCCATGGTGTGGGCATGGACCTATAGTGAGGAAAGCATAGATATGGGGGAAACATAATTAGTTTAATTTACTCAAAAGGAAATAGTGAATAGTGAATAGCGTAGTGGTCTAACGCACTCGCATTGACAGGTGCTCTGTGAGTGTAAGCTACCCATCGCGGTCACGGTTCGAAACCTGACTTGGCCGGCAGCCCCAATTGGGGGCGGCTTTTGACTGTCCGCCCCAGGGGGAGGGGGGAGGGAAAGTCAGCAAGAGCTCACTGAGGAGCAGTAGGGTGTTCATAAAGAGCAGGTGGGCAAAGTTCGGGATTGGGATATTAACTTGACTCAGAGGACAGGCGGCAGGCTCGTGAGGGGAGAGCAAATCAAAATAAATAGAAGGTTGAATTGGCTACTAAATTGTGAAAAAAGCAACAAAAGTTAACAAAAAACATTATACAAAAAAGGAAAACACAGATGGGGGAAAAAAAAAATAGACTGTCCAATAATTTTCTTCTGTTCCTTTAAGGCTGTTCTTTTCTCTTTTTCTGGGAACCACATCAGGTCTGGTCCAATGAAACTTGCCGGCGCTGGCGTTAGCCTCACAGGTCTGGGGAGCGGGTGGGGGTGGTGGGGGAGGGGGGCGATGTAGTCCCACGGCCAGTTGTCCTGGTCCGACCCGGCGTGGAAGCTGGTGCTGGAATCTGTTTCTGAGAGAGAGAGAGAGGGAAAAGAAGGAAAGCGAGAGGGAGGGCGAAGCTCTTGCCAATGCCATGTGCTTCGCATAGACGCTTCCCCTGAGACGCTGTGTGTCATTTCCTTTATGTCCCCTCATTACCAGATGGGAGACAGCTGGCTGATTGAGCGATTGAAACGCAGCCGTCTCCCAGGTTCAGCGCCGGACAGCTGCACTGATCTAGTCCGCAGCTTCCCCCTGTTGCGTCGTTTCTTATGGAGCGCTGTCCTTAGGCCTGGAGGCTCGCCCGCTACCGCACCACACCGCTAGCGGCTTTATTTATTTATTTTTTTAATTTATTTTTCTGGCCGAAAAGTGATCTGGAGCTGAGGAACTGTAATAAGGCCTACAGCAACCTTACTTGGGAGATAGGTTCCCAATCTTACCCACTACTCAGGTAACAAAAAAGTACACCGATCGGCCAGATTTTACATGGCTCATATCTCTTGAACTGTGAGGCCTAGAAACCAAATTCTTCTTTCCCCTGAATCATTGGCTCAAGGCAAATCAATTTGATATAATCTATACACTTTCTGCTATATTGGATTTTCCTCCATTTAGAATTTTGTCAAAAACTAATTTTTTTGCTTCTACTCCTACAAAGTTGATCCAATCTTCACCAAATTTAAATAAAAGTATGGCTGGAGTAACCCGGAAAAAGGATACAACTTTTATTTAAATTTGATGCTTCAAACCGTTTGGCCGTTACGCGCTAATGAAGTTGACGGCGAAGACACGTAAACAGGATGTGAGGCATATCTCAGGGTCTGTTTGATCATGGGACTTGCACTGAAATGAGCAATGGTCGATGCAATGACTTACCTTCTTGCTAATGCCTTCCTGAGCTCGCAGGCTAAATGTTTGCACTGCTCATCCAATAAGCAATGATTGGCACATTTTGCTTGGACCCAATCATTTGCCGCTAATTGAGTCTTGCATGGAGTCGAAGATATCACTTGAATCATATCACTTACACTGCGGTTACGAGACCAAAACACAGACCAAAATGCCTCCAAATAGGAATTAAAAGTAATGTTAAGAATAAATGTATGGATTTATTTTTTCTAAAAAAGTACATTATTATTTCAAATTTTGCATATGTATCCATTGTATATGTTGTTGTTGACTTATTTGTTATTACTGAATGATACCGCTAATATCATGCTTTCCCTTTGACATCGAGTCTGAAGTGAATTCTTTAATTCTGCAGTCTATTTATTGCTTTGAAAAGAACAATATCTAGATCTCATATAAATATTACTGTAGGCATTCAATTCATATTCAAAAGAACAATATCCCGACTTTATTTTAAGCTGCTAAAGTTTTTCATTGCAATTGTCACACACCAATTGTCACAGCGAGTTTTCATTTGGGTAAACAAAACGCAGCTAAGCTAATCAACTTACCCGCAGTTCCCCAGAAGCAACTACTGCGACACTGACTTGGGTGAGCTTTTTTTCCCGGGCGAGAATATTGAAAAGTTTCCTCAAGACAGATCTTTTGTTGTTGTTCATTTTACATACATTACCATCTCACAGAACTTTCCGAAGCTGCTTCTTGTCGGCGAAGTTGTTTTGTAGCTTTTAATCGTTTTAACGGAGGTCTGACTCAAATCCCAACAGGAGTGATCTTTACTCCAACAGTAACAGTAACAAGAACAAACAATGTGCGACTGACGGATTAGAGCAACAGGCCACGCCTACACAAACACACACACACACACACACACACACACACACACACACACACACACACACACACACACACACACACACACACACACACACACACACACACACACACACACACACACACACACACACACACACACATGCAAACTCTCCAAGGCACACACACACACTACTATGGTGGTTCTCTGTGGCTCAGTTGGTAGAGCACAGCGTTGGCAACGCTTAGGTTGTGGGTTCAATCCCCACTGGGGCCACATATACTATGCATTGTGCAATGTATGCATTCACTACTGTAAGTTGCTTTGGATAAAAGCGTCTGCTAAATGGCATATATTATTATAATATATTACTTACACACACACACGCGCATGTACACACTCACCCACACATAAACTCACAAACACACAAACTCACAAAGGCATACACACACATACATACATACACACACACACACAAACACACTCATACACACACAAACGTGCATGTATGCACACGCCATCACACACACACACACACACACACACACACACACATACTCACCACGGCACACACTCGTACATACTACTAGTACATACACACATGCAGATGCACTCATACACACATAAACATGCATGTATGCACACACCCACACACATGAATTTACAAACACACACAAACTCACAAAGGCACACACTCGTACTTACACACACCGATGCAAATGCACTCATACACACTCAAATGTGCATGTACACACACACACACACACACACACACACACACACACACACACACACATCATGACCACACAATAAAGTTTGTTCTTTGACACTCTTGACATGAATTATCCAGTTACGTAACAGGGAACAGAGACTCTGTTATCAGGCAAAATGGTCGCTCCCATTTTTCTTAAATACATTCTAATGTGCTGAAAGCCCGTCTATTTATACTCCCCATCAGTTGGTTATCTTCTTCCTCTTTGAAGGAAGAATTAATCGTCTCTCTTTCTAATCCCGGGTGCTGGTGGAGTCGTCGGAGCGGGGCTCTGGGGTTCTTTCATTCTGCGCACACTGACAAACTGCACACTCGGAAAGTAATATTGCACTGTGAATGGCTGATTCTGTTGTCATAAATGTTTCAGAGAATGCAAAGTGAAACAATTTACAGCTCTCTAATTACAGCGTCAGTCGTGAGTCATGAGCCGTCTGGCTGGCTGGCTGGCCACAGAGCTAACGTTAGTGAGAGGAATGTGGCAACACAATTTCGGTTCAGACCCCAGCCCTGAAACCCTCCACAGATGCCCTGAATAACACTGATAATAACACAAATAACGATGATGAGGAGGGTAGTCATAAACATAAATGTCCTCTCTCCATGGGCACAGAGCCGCATTTAGTCAGACAAACAGTTAAACTGTGATATAGGGAGCTGTGCTCCAGAACTCCATATTGGAAAGGGGAGAATCATCGTGCTGATGTTTTGTGGCCCGGGAGGCATTCAATCTCAGCGCTATTGCATTCTATCCTTAATGCCGCGTGACACATTTAAGGCATTATTGCATTTTTTGTTTATCCTTACAGTGTTTTCTCATTATATTCAGAGAACAACACACCTTGCGATGATGTTTGGGTGTGGGGAAAAAAAGGCTTGTTCTTATTTATTACTCAAAGTTTACAATAAAGAATCCCTGTTGTAGTTGATTTGCAGTCAACTCCCCCCCTCCCCCCGCCACACACACACGTACACAATCATATATACATATGTCCATATATGAATGCATATGAATGAAAAATGTTTCAGATTTTTCTCCGTTTTTCTCCCCAATTTATTTCAATTATCCCTCCCCCATGAACTTGGCGCCCGTCTCTACGGGGAAAGCTAATACCCAGAGGCTGGCTGCTCGGACAAAGACTAGTGAGTCTACCTGTATGGTGTTCACTGAGGAAGGCTACAATGTCCTAAACCTCAAAGTGTAGCATAAAAGCGTTTAAAAATCTGTGCTGTAAGTGTTCAAGTGTTCATACAGAAATGACACAATTAGCTCATTTCCTTACAAAAGCAGCTCGCCAGTCACTGGAAGTCATACTATCTGTTTACCTCTCGCTTACTATAGGTTCCTTAATTGTGTAATAATTGTGTCATATTTAATATTTAACAGTAACATGTTTGTGTATACATTTTTTCCTAAGTGTATGAGTACAGGCAGGCCCTGGACAGAGAAGTGTGACTGAATAATCGCCTTTCATATTGAATACTTGATACTTGTTAGATGCTGTTGAGATCACCGAATTGGCCCAAGATGGCGGTTGTCTCTAAATGAATGGATGGTTTTGTCAGAGAGAAAGTCTCCAAATATGAGTAATTTCTGGGACACGGAGAGCTTCAGTCCCCAATGACATCATCGGGATGAGGTCGGAGAGAGAGCCGGCCACCGCCTGTCAAACAAATCAGGTCTGTCCGCTTCGTACGAGCCGCCATTCTTCACCAAGCGAGCGAACGTCACTGTGCCACAATTAGGTCACCTGCCCCTGCTGGAGGCCCGTCCATGGCTAAAACCTCGAACCTCAGACTCCCAAATTCATTCCAGCCATGCTGATTTTACACTGACTCAATGCCGAAAGTATACCACTCTATAGATACAGTATGGGAATAAAGAATATGGGTTATATAAATAATATAGAATGTTCATATGGAATCTGTTTCTGTTAACTCTCAATATGAAGTCCAAAGAGCTGTCACTGCCAGTGAAACAAGCCATCATTTGGCTGAAAAATCTAAACAAACCCATCAGAGAGATAGCAAAAACATTAGGTGTGGCCAAATCAACTATTTGGTATATTCTTTATTTTTTCTTCTTTTTTTTTAATGTATTTCAAATTTTTGGCAATTTTTCTCCCAATTTGGTTGCCAATTATACCCTCTATTTATTTCAATTCCCCATCCCCACAAGTCCGCCGCCCGTCCTCCGGGAGCGAGACACACATTCCTGTCTAATTGTTCCCGCCTCTTCCGAGACGGAAATTCTTCCACGGACGCCTATACCTTCTCTTCAACGGACTCGGGTCGGCTCACCCTCCCCCCTCCCCTGGAGGCGGACAGCCAAATGCCGCCTCCAATCGGGGCTGACGACCAGGGCCGGTCTGGTAGAGACGCGGGTTTCGAACCGCGTCCCAGACAGGCAGCGCACACCACACCAAAGTGTGGCGCGTTAGACCGATACGCCATCCGCCGCCCATTTGGTATATTCTTAAAAAGAAAGAACACCAAAAGGCCCGGAAGACCACGGAAAACAACTGTGGTGGATGACAGAAGAATTATTTCCCTGGTGAAGAAAAACCCCTTCACAACAGTTGGCCAGATCAAGAACACCCTCCAGGAGGTAGGCGTATCTGTGTCAAAGTCAACAATAAAGAGAAGACTTCACCAGAGTAAATACAAAGGTTTTACCACAAGATATAAACCATAGAATATAGAATGTTCATATTATAGAATATTGGGCAAAGGTGATGTGATGATATATCTATATGCTGCATTTCAAGCAGGGTGAAAACAAGATAATCTGACAACATGCTCTGCTTCTGAAGAGATTTGTGATTGATTCTATCACGGTCAATTCTGAATCACCATCTGAATCATCGTGTGAAAAAAGACACGCGTAATAAAATGATCTATTCATTTTAGTTCTCAGTATGTATCCAGTAGGATCATGTGTTATCAATGTGCAGCTTCCAACAGGTGCCTTAAAGATCAATAAATACCACTGAAAAGCCTTTGGAAAGAGACAGATGCACAAACCCAAGTGTTTCCTTGGAAATAAAGCACTGGTTGTAAGAGGTTTGTAAAGGCGTGGGCCCCAGAGATGGAAGATCACAGTTTGAGAAGATGTGTGTTAAGTTCTGTAGACAGAGGGAGGGGAGGGGGGGATAGAGATAGATTCAGGCTGCCCCCCCATCCTTCCCGAATTAAACATGGCTTCATATAATGTCAGAGTGATTGCAAACCTCGGTCGATAGCCTTTTAATACCTCTCTCCCAATTCTTTCTCTGCTTGTTCATTTTGTCCAGCTAAATACTTTCTCTGCCTTTTCTCTCTCTCTCTTTCTCCCCCTCATACCTCATATTCAGTGCCCCATAAATATCTCATCTCAGGCTTCAAAACTCCTGCTCTAGTTCTGACCTCACACACACACATTATTACTACTATTATTATTATTATTATTATTATTATTATCAAATGCCCTTTAAATTAATTAAAATACATCCGATTAACAAATCAAATAACTCATCAACCAAATATACAGTGAAGAAGACAAAAGCATTGAGAATGTATGTATTACATATGTTAAAAAGGTTCATACAATTTATAGCAAGGTCATGAAACATTGGTAACAACACAGTTTCAAAGTATGTACTACTTCTGTTGCCATTAGAATATACCCACTGTCTCTGTTTGATATCCAGAGGTACAGACCTGGATTAGCATGAATGGCCCAGGTATCGGTTAGCATCCTTGCTACAGAACTGGGTTAGAATGAATAGGTTAGCATCCTTGCTACAGAGCTGGGTTAGAATGGATGGCCCAGGTATTGGTTAGCATCCTTGCTACAGACCTATGGGTTAGCATCCTGCTACAGAGCTGGGTTAGAATGAAGATGTTAGCATCCTTGCTACAGACCTATGGGTGAGCATCCTGCTACAGTGCTGGGTTAGAATGGATGGCCCAGGTATTGATTAGCATCCTGCTACAGAGTATAATTTAGCTGCTTACTGCTACATAGATATGGAATAAACTTCCATTCCTACAGTATTACATTTACATTTACATTTATAGCATTTAGAAGACGCTTTTATCCAGAGCGACTTACAAAAATTAAGCATGGTTAGCACAAGAGATCAGTGTAGTAACACTGCAACAGACATCATCATTGGCAGCTGTACATCGTACCTAGTATATATGCTAACTGTCACTACATGCCTCAAAACAGCATTTGTTAATAACTCCTTGTAATGAGAACAGGGAGCCTTTTAAAGTTTCCTTTCTGCCAACTCGCATCTTAATTACATTTTATGTGGTTTTTTTCTTGCTGACATTTTCCAAAGGTTGGTACCTTGGGTGGTTATTGAAGTGCAGATCAATTAAACAAACGCAACGACAGGATAAATAAGATGCAGGGAATTGGCCAGACCCCCAACATTAAACTCACTATTCTGGGGTATCCTTCCTGGGCCATCTCAGCATTTTGTACTTCAACACCGAAAACCACAAAATCACCAAAAAGCCTGTGCCTTTAAACTATGACTTCACGTCACCCTCACTGCATCACGCCAGCTTGCTGTGGTCCATTTTTCAACAGAAGCACAGGTTTGTGTGGGTTTTTTCTGTAAGTAATTATTCGCTGGGGACGAATCAAGACAGGCCCTGCTGGCTAATATTGTTCTTTCAGTATGGGCCATGGGATATCTATAAAACCAATATACTGCATTTACATTTTAAGTATTTAGCAGACGCTCTTATCCATATCGACTTACAATATGTGCATTAATACATGGTAGGAATAATTTGTGCAAGAGATCAGTGCAGTAATACAGCGATATACATTGTTGTAGGCAGCTGCATACCATACCTGTAACACTGGGAAGGAAAAGGTTAGTACGTTTTAGATTTTTTAGATTTTTTTTAGGAGTAAGCAGGGATACATATACAAAAAGTATTGAACAAGTAGGCAGTGGTGATGACAATTGGCTAGATGTACAGAATTCAGTGGTAGTGGAGTCTGAATTCAGTGGCAGTGGAGTCTGAGTCTGAATGGACATACTGTACATTCTTCTTAGTGTAATAAACGATGTGTCATCACCTTGGAAATGTGACATGACACAACCGATACATTGTGGATATTTCTTTAATAAAACATAGGTGCGTGTGTGTGCGTGTGTGTGTGTTTGCCAAAACATTTTTTTCAATTAAAGTAAGACCTCCCTTACAGCAAATAAATGCTGCCTCTTGCAGTGAACCCACCTACAATACCATATTGGTTTGCAATGAAGTTGATGCAATCAACAATGTCTTGTTGATGTTGTTGTTTAATTACCATTATATTCACCAACATATGGAACACCTGCAGTTTCTCACACATTTGAATCTAAGTGCAATTTCCATTCTCTTAACGTTAGCAAACGTCCAGGATTTTGTAAATGGTATTGCAATTGAAAACATGTTTAGAATACTCCCAGACCCCCAGCAAACTCCCCTCTCCCTCCGCTCAACAATCTCATCCAAAACAGCTATGGGACCGGCCACTGCTCTGGGACCGCCTGTGACAGGGATAGCGAATCGTCTCCTTCAAGACAGCATTCCCCCGAGCGCCAACCGTGATTCAGATACGTCCAGAGAAGCTTTCTGTGCATGCAGGGAGCTCATGCCATCTTCCCTCCCCCTGGGGCAGACAGCCCGCCAGCCAGCCAACCACCACCCCCAAAAGGAGCTCTTGGCCAGAGCCAGGCTGACGCAGCCATGAATCGAACCCTGGCCGCAGTGGGAAACCTGTTCTCCGGGCGAGTGCCTTTACCGGTTGCACCAACCAGGGGGCACAGTCCCTAAGGTGGACTCACAGTTATTTTCCCTCTCAAACACGGTTTGGCAAGTTCAACAATCTGCAAAATGAACACTTACTGGTCAAAATGAGCATTTACTGGTCAAGTTAGTTGAGTAGACATTTTGATTGAATCCAGTCCAAAGGGTCCGACTCGATTTTATTGCTCTCAGGGGAAAGCTTTCACCTGAATATTTCACTCACATGGGACCTCCAAAGGGAATGGAAGCAAAGTGCCTATTGGTGAGAAACTCTCTAATCACACTCCTAACCTACCCTCCCCAAGTTCTGATTGGCTGCCTGACCCAGTTGGAGCACACCACCATAAATGGGGACTGCATTGCTTTCTTCAGCTCCATGATCTCACCGTGCCGAATTTGCCACTGAGAACCCTCCCCCCCACCCATGTTCACAGTGCCCCTGTGTCGTTCGGCTGCCGACCGATTGGCTCGTTCCCGCGCAGTCATAATATTAAAGAAAATATTCCATCAGCTCTAATCTGAAGTGGCACTGTGCAGAGCAATCCTAATTACTGTCAGGGTCGACTAATTATAGACTGTGAAGAAACCTTTAATTTCACATAACAGAGACAGAGGAGGAGGGGGCGGGGAGGGGGGGGGAGGGGAAGGGGGGGGGTGCTGTGTGGACTTCTCTCTCATTTACTGTCACAGACAAGAGACATGGGCTGAGCTGATCCACTCTGGTATTTAAAGAAACGACTCTAAACCCTCAGGCTGCGGACTTCCTGCTCTCATTAAAACCAAACCCAAGATGGACTGAGCAGCTGTTTTAGATCAGAGCAAGGACATTGGCCCATTATTTTTTATGAAATAATACAAAATATTATTATTTTTTGAATTTGATTTTGTTTCAAATTTTTCCCAGTTTTTTTCCCAATTTAGTAACCAATTCAACCCTCTATTTATTTTGATTCACCCTCCCCTCATGAGCTTATTGCCCGTCCTCTGGGTAAAGCATTTATTTTGATTCACCCTCTTTAGGAATGCCCTCATGAGCTTGCTGACTATTGCCCGATCGGAGGGCCCGTCCTCTGGGTAAAGCATATATACCCGAGGTGGAACTTCACCCACCTGCTCTTTAGGAATGCCCTACTGCTCCTTGGCGAGCTCGTGCTGACTATCCCCCCACCCCCCAACCCCTGCGGCAGACAACCAAAAGCCACCCCGATCGGGGCTCCCGGCCAGAGTCAGACTGACGCAGTCGGGTTTCAAACCGTGACTACAGTAGGCAGCTTGCACTCCCGGCGGAGTGCGTTAGCCTGCTACGCTACCCGGCATTCCAATTAAAAAAACTAAATGTAAACACCTTAAAAAGTAACACACCTTCCCTTGACGTTCACATATAAAATTATAAAATTGTTACCTATGATGAATTTGAATCTCTTCAGAAAGAGACCTGGGGTACTTTGGTTAAAAATAAAAAAAGAAGACAATGTTATTGGTGCTTCATCATGTTTTAGTGGAGCTTGAAATTGAATTCTTAGTCTGGGGAGGGGTGCAGGGAGGGGTGGGAGAGAGGGTGGTGGTGTTTCACACACACACACACTGAAGCAGATGACACTTCCCTGAGTTGATTTATAATTTATTTTGCCATGTCCATAGAAAAATCTCTCTGGACTCTGGAGTGTCATTGAAACCCCCCCCCCAAAAAAGAAGAAGAAAACACACACAGGACAAAACGAACCTGTAGAAAAATGCAAACGCCCAAAATTAGATTTTGAGGGGGAGCCAATCGAGCAGCACGCTCCTTTCTGTAATGAAGCCTGACCACTTTGGCGAGCCGCTTCGGGAGGTGAGCCTCGACTTGATTTGTTTCTCCAGGATCGTTACCATGCATGAGTTAAGTTGTGGCAGAAAAATTGAATTATTAGGTCTGCTTTTCAGAACAATCCCCACATGACTGTGTCACAGCGTTCCAGCTGCTGCTCGGCCGTGACCTCTTCCGCTTATATTCCCACGGAAGACTTACAGTGGTGACAAGTCGTAAATAACAGGAGGTTAATTGTTGTTTCATTGTTCAGTCGCGGCCATCGGGTACCTATTAAAGCTGCCCTGGGCTTGAATCGTTTATTCTCACCCTGCGCAACATGGATGTTTTAAATCTTTAGGGGGCTTTTCATGTTGTTTTGTAAAGGCGGGCTAAAATTGGCCAGAGGGCTTGTTGTTCAGTGGGGACAAACCTGCAGCCAATCCTGCACTCCTGTGTCATGCAGCCCCGCCTCCACCTCCTGCTGTGCCCTCTTATTGGTTGGTTATACACCCCAACATAGCGTCACGGGCTGGCAAGTGGAGGGTTGCTGGTTTGAATCCCAGGAAGGTCAACAAAAAAACAATGAATTGGAAACTGGAGGGATGCAAGTTCACTTCCTGGGGCACTGTCGAAGTGCCCTTGAGCAAGACACTGAACCCCTAAACTGCTCCAGGGGTGCTGTACTATGGCTGACCCTGCGCTCGGACCTCTCTGATGGAATACGTATTTATAGTGGTCTGTGTGTGTGTGTATCTAGGAGAGATATGTGAAAAGATCAATTCCAATTACCTTGTGTACCATGACTAGTATATTCCTATTCCTATTCCTATGCGAATCTCCCATAGACTAGCCTGTGCACAAACTGAGAGGACCATGCTATTATAATGTTCTATGGGTGTGTTAAACATTGAGTGGACTGTACCATTGTAACATCCTAAAGGGAGGTATTAAACATTGAGTGGACTGTACCATTGTAACATCCTAAGGGGAGGTATTAAACATTGAGTGGACTGCACCATTGTAACATCCTAAGGGGAGGTGTTAAACATTGAGTGGGCTGTACCATTGTAACATCCTGAGGGGGGTGTTACACATTGAGTGGACTGTACCATTGTAATATCCAACTTACAAAAAGTGGATTAACATCTTACCGTGTATTAATGCACTTTTTGTAAGTCGCTCTGGGTAAGAGGCGTCTGCTAAATGACTAAAATGTAAATGTACATGTAAGGGGAGGTGTTAAACAATGAGTGGACTGTACCATTGTAACATCCTAAAGGGAGGTGCTAAACACTGAGCGGACTGTACCATTGTGACATTCTAAGGGCAGGTGTTAAACATTGAGCCCTTGTACCATTGTACCATTGTAACAATCATTAGGGTGTGGTAAACAGGAGGCCTTTGACCAGAGATCAAACCCAGGTCATCCACTCTGTTGTCCAACTCACACCTGCATGGACAAGAGGTCCAGAATCCTTCAGGAGGGAAGGCGAGGCTTAGCCACAGTTCCTAAAACGTGTGCAGCTGAACACCATTAATCTTCTCTGTGCCTTTACTTTGTGCATAAAACAGGGCCAATGTATTGATAAATTGCTATTGAGAAACAATCACTCTTTTCAGAACATGAGATAATAAGAATACATAAGAATGGGCCGTTCAGCCCATATAGGCTTGTCATGTCCTTATCTAAAGAGTATCTAGTACTGCATCTAGCCTGGACTTGAATAGCCCACGTGTTTCTGCCTCTACTACCCAACCTGGCAAGTTGTACCAGGCATTGACAACTCTCTGTGTAAAGAAAAACTTCCTAATATCCGTGTGGAATTTGCCTTTAACTAATTTCCACCTGTGGCCTCTTGTTCTGCTAAGCAAACTTATCTTAACAAAGAATGTATGTAGCAGGGCCATACTAACTGCAGACGAAAGACATCATTTTAACAATCAATTATCACTGCTCTAGGCTTTTGAATGCCTCTCTGTGCTACTGTACTGTACTACAGTATGAGACCAAGGTAATTAGCACATTACATGCTGTGGCATCTGTAGATCACCCTTACTATACTACAGTATGAGACCAAGGTAATTAACACGTTATAATGAGCAGATCGCTCTCACTTTAGAGACTTAAACACAAGCAGTGGACGAAGAGTCATTTTTATCATTGAAGTGTTTACGTCTGACTCTGTGTTTACAGCCATTGTTTTGTTGGGTTAACCCCTAAACTGTCACCCCCCTCATTTTGAATTACTGCCTATTTAGACATTCCCAAATAGAACAGTTCATAGCTGAGGAACTGTGTTGGCCAGATGCCTAAGTTTGGTATAATTTTAAAGGAAACCCCTTGACGTTTATGACAAAAATAACAATGTGGACACAACACAGCCGAAAGTACCAAAGATCAAACATACAACAAATAGGCATTGTATATCTTAGAAAGATATGTTTGAAAAGCAATAAAGGGGTTACATTTCATGATAGACCTGTGGAATTTTGTACAAACCTTACAACAGTCTGTAAAATAAACTCAGGGGCTGATGACCTAGAAGACTTTTAGTGAGTGGTGTCACAGGTGGTCTCCAAGTGTCCCAAAACCTTTCCAAGGTTGCCAAATTGGCCCAATCATTTCTATTCACTTCTGTGACACTGGAAACTACATTTAAATGTTTTGATGACTATAAAACCTTTTTTTTGAATGACTATAAAGCACAAAAACCCAAACCATTATGGATCATTATTTTTCTTACAAAACAAATACTAATGTAATGGCTCAAAGTGTCCCCTAATGTCTCCAAGTGGCACAATTCACTTCTGTGAGACTAAGAATCACACTACAACATGCTGTTGCCTATGAGACACACACACCAAAGTCAAACCAAGGAATTGCATACCAAGAACATACTTTTTTTCCAGTGATATAAGATTAAACAGGCATTTGCCATTATCAAATTCCAGCAACAGCTGTCAACATTAGCAAAATAAATAAATAAAAGATGAGCAGCAGCTATTCTAGAGTGCCCTGCCTTGAATCAGGACAGATTTTTTGGGGACATTCTGGTTGACGTGGTTTGGCTGCTGAAAAGACGAGATTCCACCTGATCTGTGCCTATAATACGTGTTCATATTTTCCCAGTGCTGTGATATTTAAAGAAGAGGGTGTTATATAATGTAGCCAGGCCGCAGGTAAGTGGTTGAACCATATCAAGATCTTTGTCTTACCTTTTGTTGAGATAATTAAAGTGGAATAAAAGGCTTAGATTTCAAGGAACTGCAATTGCATAGGAGCGTTACCTTAGTCTGCAATCTGTGGTCAAGGTACACTTTTTTACACTAGTAATTTCTCCCTATTATCAAGGTGGGGGAGGGGGGGGGGGTATGGGGTGGGGAGGCTTTGAGAGAAACAAATTGTATTTTCTTTCAGATAATTTCCTTTTTATTACCGCTGGAGAAAAAGGCAGCTGCCGGATTGTGTCGGGCACCGTCCGAGGTGATGACGGTGGTAATTTGATGAAACGAGCGAGAGCTGCAAGTGCAGATGCATTTTGGGAATGCTCAAAACCACTAGCAAAACGCTGGCTGTGCTAGCACTGTGTCTGTTAACACTAGCGCGACTAGAGATTGAGATTGGGATTCATTTTTTAAATTAATTTTATTTTTATTTTTGCTGTTTACTCCCATTTTTCTGTTTTTTTGTGATTGGTTTAGAGCGGAGGTGGGAGGTCTTCTAACTTATTGTCATGTTGTTCTGTGTGGCTCAGTAGGTAGAGCACGGTGCTGACAATGCTTAGGCTGTGGGTTCGATTGCCATTGGGGCCACATATACGGAAAAATTTATGCATTCACTACTGTAAGTCGCTTTGAATAAAAGCATCTGCCTAATGACATATGATGATCAAAGTATCTTCGTCCCACAGAAACTGTGTCAAGGACCAGGATGGCTTCTCGGGCTGAAGCCCGCAACCAGAGCACAATCACTTACACTGGATTAGAGAGCCACTGTCCACAATCCTTCAGTGTGCAGCTGGGTAGCAACATGCAGGTAATGGGAGTTACTACATTACATTACATCCATTTAACAGACCCTCTTATCCAGAGTGGATTATACAACAAAATACATACCTGCATTAAAATGAATAGGATACTAAGAGGAGCAGAAACTACAGAAAAGCAAAATGAACTTTTTATGACTGACCAATCCAAGCCCCCCCTCACCTCCTCAAAAAAAAAATGTTTATTAACTAAATACAAGATAAAAATAATGTTGGTTGTAATTCCCTGGTGTGTAAATTGACAATTGATTAGGTTGCCTATGATGAGTCAGAAATACTCTCAAAGAGAGGGGAATCAATATGGATTTACTAACCTTTTCCTTCCCAGTGTTACAGGTATGGTATGCAGCTGCCTACAACCATGTCTATCGCTGTATTACTGCACTGATCTTGTGCACAAACTATGATTGTGCCTACCATGTATTAATGCACATCTTGTAAGTCGCTCTGGATAAGAGCGTCTGCTAAATGCCTAAAATGTAAATGTAAATGTATGGAACCCTTCCTTCCTCGAGACTCAAAACCCACCTCCACTACCACTCTGTACACTTTTACTAATTGTCATCACCAGTGCTTTCATCTTTAATACTGCATTTTCTAATGCAGTATATATATAAAATTATATAATTATAATTATTATTATTTTTCAAATTAATCTCAAATTGAGCTGGACATAAAATCATCTCTCCGTGTCACACCAGCGTACAAATACACATGAGCATGCACACACATACACACACATACACACACACACACACACACACACACACACACACACACAGCTCACAGAAAACTGAGTCCATCTGATTGCTTTCCCTTTGATTCTTTACATCTCTTGCAGGTTGTTTGTGCAGCACTGGCAGGAATCAGCCAGATATGGATGGATGTGCTGGAGAAGACTTTGCGCAGCGGTCCGACTCTCCCATCATCAATACAAGATCTTGGCGAAAAATGTATGCAACTCTGGACGGAAATAAATGTTGTGACATTGCAGAAGCTTATCGAAACAATGCCACAGCGAATGCGTGCCGTAATCAAAGCTAAAGGCGGTCCAACGAAATATTAGAGTGTGTTTTTTTGGGATGGGCAGTGTATGTATCTATGTTGAAGACTGTCCAAAAAATAAAAATAAATACATCTAACTTTTCTTTCCCTGTGTTACAAATATGGTATACAGCTGCCAACAATGGTGTCTATTGGTATATTACTATACTGATCTCTTGAGCAAACAATGATTGATCATACCATGTATTAATGCACATCTTGTTAGTCGATCTGAATAAGAGTGTCTGCTAAATGCCTAAAATGTAAATACAAATGTATAATGTTTCTTTAGATTCACGGATGACGGGCTTATCTCCACTGACCACTGACAAATAATGACATCACGCCGTTGTGATGTGTCTGTCCCGATCAATGTTTTCATTGTCAGTGAGTGTGTGTTTCCTCTAGTGTAACCAAAATCATACTTATGTATTCATGTTATTTTTCTCTCTCTTTTTGGGAAGGGAGTGGGTGGGACAAGGCGATATAAAAATTATATACAGTATAATTTCCCAGAATTTGGGAAATCAAGCTCTTCATTCAGTCTTTGAGATGTAGGCTGGGATTCAGTCAAGACACAAATCTTGATTTTGACTTACAATTAAATTAAAGTGTGTTTCTCTCTCTCTCTCTCTCTCTCTCCTCTCTCTCTCTCTCTCTCTCTCTCTCTCTCTCTCTCTTCACAAACAGAGTTTGTCACGTTCAGCAATGCTCAAAATTAACTTAGTATGCATGTATTACTGAATTTGGGACTGTACCTGGTAAGTGTAGACTACTTAACCACACAGACACCAAACGGGGCCTTGACAAGGTTAAAACCTGAAGTGATATGATGAAAATGCATTCAGGGAATGAGGAAAAACCCTCAAACAAAACAAAAATCCCCAAAAGCTATAAAGAGATATCTGTCCATAAAGAACGCAGCAGAACACAAAGCAAGAACATTGAGAATGTCAAGAATTAATCACATATTTAAGTTACATTTTCAACACAAAACCCCCCCAAAATCTAATTTCCAAACTATGTGTTCTCAAACTTTAACTTTAAATCTCATAAGGTGTGTGAATGTAGGGAGGAGTATGTTAAAAGCCGTTTCGTTGAGTTATGGGTTGACAAAAACAATTCAGTCACATTATTGCAAAATGTGAAGCATGGAATGGAGATGCACTGCATTGTTTTTTTAATTTTTTTTATTGAGTTCATTGTTGCGCTAATATGATAAAATTGTTTCCACCCAGAATGCATACTGTGTACTGTACAGATGGTAATATAATACTTATGATGTTTCATTGATCCAATATGTTTCTGCTTATGCTGGAATTATAGAGCTTTACTTTTCAGTGTTGCCCTGGAAACTCATCACAGGTCCTGCACACATGCACCACCCCTACCAACAATGGCAAAAAGATGAGGTCAACAGGGTCTTACATCTACAGCTGTTTAAATGTTCTAGCTATGTACTGGTGACCCAAGACAAAGATAGTTTGTTACTGTAGTTTGTAGAATGCCATGTATTTGTAATGACTTACAAAAATTCCACTAACTTAAAACTAGCATTTCCAGCTTTGTGTAGTACTAGGCAATGTAATTGTATGCAACATACAGCGCCCTTCAAAACTATTCCCACCCTTGATAAAGATGAGCAAAGAAGGCTGTATAAAATAAACAATACAGGTAATGGGCCTTATTATATATGAAAAAATTGGGAAATGATATATTTTTTATACTAATACAATTGCTCAGTGAAAAAGGATTTTGGAATATATATATATTTGCCATTTAGCAGACGCTTTTATCCAAAGTGACTTACAGTAGTGAATGCATACATCTTTCAGTATATGTGGTCCCAATGGGAATTAAACCCACAACCTCAGCATTGCCAATGCCATGCTCTACCTACTGAGCCATACAGAACCATGGAATCATTTTTTCCCCAAAAAATATGTATCACAATTATTCACACCCCTATTTTCAGGACTTAGGGTACACCCTCCCCTCGCAAGAATAACACTACTGAGTCATCTTCTATGCCGGGGGTATTCAAATCCAGGCCTCAAGGTCCGCAGTGTGTGTAGGTATTTGCTCCAACCACGGACTACACCACCTGATTTTGAATAATTAGTTTACCTCCTTGGTAGCAAGCTAATTAGTGAAATCAGGTGGTGTAGTGCGTGGTTGGAGCAAAAAACCTGCAGACACTGCGGACCTCGAGGCCTGGATTTAAATACCCCTATTCTATAGTGTTTTATGAGATTAGTGAAAATATTGGGTGGGGATCTTTGAACATTCCTCCATACAAAATATTTCTAAGATCCTTCAGATCCTTCATTTTGCCTCTGTGCCCACTACTAAGGCACATTTCATAGTGCTTTATAGTTTATAGTTCCCTTGCTCATCTTTATCAATGGTGTGAATAATTTTGGAGGGTGCTGTACATTGCTAATATGACATTTGTTTATGTGAATGGAATTCTGCACAGTTTATTTTGTCTTCCGTCCCTGTTGAACATGGATGTAAATAAATAAATAAAACGAACCTTCACACAAACTCACACACACAAACACAGCCCCACACGCATATGTGTATACACAGCATAGGCGTAACAATTGAGGGGGACAATATTCCGATCATATCTGCCCCCCCCAATAATTAGTAAAGATGTAAAACATTTCCTTTCATTATGGCACACACCACATGACTGAAATGCGGACGCATTAATATGCATCTTTGTTCTTTTTTTCATACTCATCTATCGCACTTGAAAACGTAAAGTGCAAAGGCAGACTTTCATCTTCATAAACAGACTTTCATCTTCACTGTGCCCCTTACTCGCAATGGGGCACAGTGCCCAGCCTGTTGTCATAATAGCACTAAGGCCTGACTCCCAAACGCTGTAGCGGCCGGCAATCTGTTCTGTTAGACTTCAAAGATTCAGAGCGGGAGAACTGCAGTTAACACCCATTAAGACTCTAATCTGGATGCGTCTTTGTCCCTGTGCACAAGGAAGGGTTCACTGTAGTACGCGTGTAGAGTGTGTGAGATCAGAGAGACAGAACAGAGAGAGAGAGAAAGAGAGAGAGAGAAAGAGGGGGAGAGAGACAGAGAGAGGGAGAAAGGGGGAGAGAGACAGAGAGAGCGGGAGAGAGAGTCAGAGAGAGAAAGAAAGAGAGGGAGAGAGAAAGGAAGAGAGAGAGAAATAAAAGATGACAGGGATACGGAACAAGTATCACCAGATCTCAGCCCAATTGAACACTTATTCTGCAGTGAGATTCTGCAGTGGCACCTGAGACAGCGTTTTCCAACACCATCAACAAAAAAGTGATGGAATTTCTCACGGAAGAATAGTGTTGCCTCCCTCCAATAGAGTTACAGACACTTGTAGAATTGCCAAGGTGCATTGAAGCTCTTCTGGCAGCTTGTGGTAGCCCACCAACCTATTAAGACACTTTATGTTGATGTTTCCTCTATATTTGCAGTGACCTGTAGTTGTAAACGGTGGAAGGAATCACTGTCATACTGTGCATCGTCCCTGTCAAATAAACTAATAAGATGAAAATAGATAGTACAGCACCATTTGTCCAGGTTGTGATTATGTATGCTAGTGTGTTATACAGCTCAAAACAGCATTCAGCTTTCAATTAAAGAGTGTTTTTCCCAAACTCACTCTGTCCACCTTGACCAATTTTGAGAAAATCAACATTTTTGTTTACTTTAAATTGGTGGAGTTGTTTTGCATGAAAAATCACGTTTTAATACTTAAATCCCTAAGAATAATAGTGTTAAAGTAAAACTGCAAATATCTAACCATTTATCCGAAAAATTATACCCACCTTGAAAAATATGGTCCATTGAGTGAGTTTTGGAAAAACACTCTTTAATTAGAAATGTTCATTTCAACCCACCATGCCAAAATACACAGGCCCACAGCATGCGAGAGACACCACTCATGATTACTACTGACTCCACAGTCTGGCTTCATAAGCTGCAGATCACTTGTCACCCCAAAATGACTGCTGGTTTCATTATTGGGGCACTACAGAATATTTCTGCAATACACACCTTCCAAGTAAGCTTTTAAAATATGCTCAAGCCCAGTGCCGAATTTTCGCATAGGCCTACAAGGCCTGGGCCTAGGGCCCAAACATCGCATGGGGCCCAGAATTATGGGGAAAATATTCATATTGATATTATTTTTCTATAGTTTTAAACTTTTTTTATTATTTAATTATTATTATTATTTTTTACAAAATTCATTTGACTCTTACAGGCCTAATAAATATATGTTCATCACACAGGATCCTTATTTTTATTATTATTAGTAGTAGTAGTCAAAAAATAAACAATGCAAATTAAATTGTATCTCCCATATCTCTAACGTTAAATCTAAGAACTCCATCTCCCAGAATGCCATGCAAGAGGGGGAAGGGGGTCGGTGGCCAAAATGGAGGCGGGGCCTAAGGCCCATGAACGTCATGATCCGGCCCTGTCCCTTCAAGCCCCTTCTGTTCGATTTTGTACTATGTCCAAGTTGCAATGGAAAAGATTATTCTTTCCGGACATATGGTCGATAACAGATGTTTTCATGGAAATAGTGATGGTGCGCATTTAGACGGAGGAGTGTAAGAGATGCTGAGTTTGAGAAACAGAGAGTCCAGAGCTTCGACCTCAATCACAATTTGGACAGAATTTTAATGCAGATAAAAAACTTGGTATTTTTCACTGGCTACTTTTTATTAGAGCAGCTTGACTGCTAAAATGTATTTTTATTAATCTAGATAAAAACCATCATATTGAAAAAAAGTTATGTTGTACAAATTCAACGGGACGCTGCTGATTGCGTCTACAGATATGTGGCATAAGTAAACCCTGTGGATGTAGTCCTCTTCAGGAATGAATAGAAGAGGGAAACTCACGTCTTTGTAATGAACTCCCATTAGAAATATTCCAATCACATTTTACATTTACATTTTAGGCATTTAGCAGACGGTCTTATCCAGAGCGACTTACACAGTATACATTTTTTACATACAATCCATTTGTACTGCTGGATATTTTACTGAAGCAATTCAGATTAAGTACCTTGCTTAAGGGTACAACAGCAGTGCCCCACCTGGGAATTGAAACTGCAATCTCTTACAAGCCCAGCTCCCTAACCATTACATTACACTGCCAGCCCCAATCATACTAATATTCTGGCGAGAATTATGATTACAATATCCAGATGAGTCTTACAGAGGTCATTGAGATGTTATGAAATGACCTCTTGATGGCTTCAGAAGGACCCAGTCATTATGGCCACAGAGCAGTTATGGCCATCTCCCCTTTAGATTACAATCTCATGGTTATAATTCATAATTCATTATCTAGTGGATATTGCAGTGGCTACAGAAAGTAGGCATTTTAGGGGGCGGCGGATAGCGTAGCGGTCTAATGCACCCGTATCTTGGCTGGTCCGATACGAGTGTGAGCTGCCTATCAGGGATAAGGTTTGAAACCCATCTCTACCAGACCAGCCCTGGCCATCAGCCCCGATTGGGGGCGGCATTTGGCTGTCCTCCTCAGGGGGAGGGGGGAGAGTGAGCCGGCTCGAGTTCGCTGTGAAGCACGTAAGGAGTTTCCAGAACGTGGGTGGGCGAATTCCGTCTCGAAGGAAGCAGAGTTCGCTGCCCTCGGATAATTCACTTGCCTCGTAGAGACCAGCGGCGGACTCATGTGGGAAGGGCAAAAATCTAAATGAATAGAGAGTGTAATTGTGTAAAAAAACTGAAAAAAATCAGAAACTAATTTGAAAATAGAAAAAAAGAAAGCAGGCATTTAATGTAGATGGTACTTAAAGATGTCGAGCAGAGACATGGGCACTCCTGATATCATGCATGTGTCCCCTGGTTTCTGTCTGACCTGACTTCTGCCTGATCTTTGGGCAGGAGGGAAGGAGAGAAAGAGAGAGAGAGAAAGAGAGAGGGAGTGAGAGAGAGAGAGAGAGAGAGAGAGAGAGAGAGAGAGAGGAGAGAGAGAGAGAGAGAGAGAGAGAGAGAGAGAGAGAGAGAGAGAGGGAGTGAGAGAGAGAGAAAGAGAGAGGGAGTGAGAGAGAGAGAGAGAGAGAGAGAAAGAGAGAGGGAGTGAGAGAGAGAGAGAGGAGAGGGAGAGAGAGAGAGAGAGGGAGTGAGAGAGAGAGAGAGAGAGAGAGAGAGAGAGAGAAAGAGAGAGAGAGAGGGAGTGAGAGAGAGAGAAAGAGAGAGGGAGTGAGAGAGAGAGAGAGGGGGAGAGCGCTGTGTGTTTGTGATTTTTTTACGTAGTATTGTAGCTTTAGTTGTCATTACACCTCATATTGTATATGTATACATACTGTATATATTTATGTAAATGTCACTTATAAATATGACCATATTAAATTCCATATACCAGTAACAGTAGAATATGACATAAAATAAATAGATTACACATGCCACATCATTAAGATGATAAAATAATGTGGATAAAAGTGTGAGGACATATTATATTAATTAATAGCAACTCAATGTGAGTTATGCAACACGATTAACAATGTACTACAGTGAACAACTATGAGTACTTGTATGTGAATGTTTTGACAATAATAATTTTAATTGTCCCTGCCAATAAAGTGCAGTTGAATTGAGTTTAGAGAGGGTTGGGGATGGCAGGTGTGGGCGGGGGTAGGGGGGGTGGGTGGCAGGGGAGGGGGGGGGCACCATAACCAGCCACCTGTTCTGTTGAAATAATGTGTGAATTATTTGACCCTCAGATACATTTTTACCCAAATGATTTGAAAGCTGCAGCTGTGATACAACTGAATTACTGTAGATTGCTCTTGTATGCAAATTGACGTATAAATACCCATTAAAACACACACACACTCACACACACGCACACACATACATACACACACACACACATGCACAGACACACACACACACATATCACATATCACCACATAACACAAAAGCACAAAGCAAGCTTATGTGATAAAGAGTCCTTAAAAATGCACTGCGGAAAATTGTGTCAGTGGCCCCCGGGTGGCGTAACGGTAAAAGCATTCACCCAGAGTGCAAGTTGCCCACTGTGGCCAGGGTTCGGGTTCCCAGCTGCGGTCTGCTTCAATACAAAATCTAAGAACTCCTGGGAGGCAAGAGACATGCAGGCAACTGCCAAAATAAAGGAAACACTTGAGTAAATGAAGGGTTCTGACGGGTCTGTTATGGTGTGGGGTGCATTTTATTGCCATGGTTTAGGTCCACTCAACCCCTTAGAGGACAAGGTAAACACCAATAAATACAAAGCCATTCTGAGTGATCACCTTCATCCTGTGGTGAAGCATTTTTATCCTGATGGGAGGGGTCTCTTCCAGGATGACAATGTCCCCTATCCACAGGGCATTTCTCAACGAAATTGAACACTTATGGAGTGGTGCCTGAGACAGCGTTTTCCACCACCATCAACAAAACACCAGTGTACTTGTACACTTCCCAGAGCCCACCTGCTCCTGTTTTACTGCAGCCTGCCACAGTCTGAGGGACTCCTTAAACATTTAATCTGGAACATGCCATCGTCCTTTCATGTAAATTAATAACTGGTGTGCATGACTGTATGTTTGAGAGAGAGAGAGATAATAAGAGAGAGAGAGAGAGAGAGACAGAGAGAGAGAAAGAGAAAGAGAAAGAGAAAGAGAGAGAGAGAGAGACCGAGAAAGAGAGAGAGAGAAAGAAAGAGAGAAAGAGAAAGAGAGAGAGAAAGAGGGAGAGGGAGAGAAAGAGAAAGAGGAAGAGAAAGAGGAGAGAGAGAGAGAGAGAAAGAGAGAGAGTGATAGAAAGAGAGAGAGAGAGCGAGAGCGAGAAAGAGAGAGAGAAATAGAGAAAGAGAAAGAGAGAGAAAGAAAGAAAGACAGCAGGTCAACACAATTTCCTGTCATTGCCTCCTCGACCCGTGTTCAGCATGATTAGCGTTGCAGTTCTTACTCATCTCTCACAGTGAAGATTCATATGAGGGTAGAACAGGCATGCGAAGCCTGAGAGGGAGATGGTAATGAAATCCGTCCAGAAGAGGGGCGGGGGGAGGGGAGGGGCTGGATGTGTGTCAGGATGATCCGTGAATGACTTTGTAGCCCCCCCCCTTTGTAACTCAGCGGAAAATACTCAATGAAAATGGAGATCGAGCGACAGTAATCAAAAGAGACTGCAGTGTCATTGACACAGCCCCTGAGTCCCAGCTTCACTGCGAGATTACATGGTCAATACACCGCGTATACCACTACTGAATACATATATATATATATACTATATATATATATACTGTGTATACAAATGTATATTAAAATGCTATTCATAATTCATTATTTCATGTTTATGTATAAATGAATACACAATGTAGTATTTGTACTTGCGAATGGGTTATAATGATTTATTGCCATCATCAAACATGGCAAACAACATTATTATCGAACTGCATATGATATCACACAAAGAGCATGATGGGACATTCAAACCGTGAGAGTGGAGAGCGAGAGCAGAGGGGCGGGAGTGCATGCGTCGCGTCACGTGACCGCTGCGCGTTCCTGTACGAACATACTGCGTTCCTCCAAGAGCATGCTGGAAAGCGAACGATGTCTCCCACAATGCACCGGGTCTGGCTGAGTGCTCATGCTTTTTCTCCATAATTATGATAATGGCATAGATGGGGAAGCTATGGGTGTTTTTTGTGGGATTAAAATATGCTCACATCGCAAAAGCCTGCACTCTGAGTCGTTGTGCTAACCTCGGCCTAATATCCTCTCAGCTCCGTGGCTGCCATTTTTTGTGGGGGGGTTGTTAGTTTGAGAACACCTGGATGCCAGATTGTATCCACACGCACAGGTGCTTCACACACACCTATTGGCTTGACCACGCTTTTTTTGTTTGTTGCTGTGACGTGTGTAATTCTGGGAAATATTAGTTGTGTTGCGCTGTGCTCTAAAATGCACTGCCTGGCCTCCTGGGTGGTGTAGCAGTAAGAGCATCTGACCGGGACGCATGCTGCCCACTGTGACCAGGGTTCGATTGCACCGGCCGTGCAAGTTCAGCTCTAGGGGGCCACTAGGGGCAGCAATTGGCTGTCCACCCCAGGGAGGGTCGAGGGAAGCCGATATAAGCTTGCTGCATATAGGAGTGGCTCTGGAGTACCGGAGTTATAGTTGACAGCTTGACGAGTTCCATCTCAGAGGAGACGATACTTTGCTTTTGTCACTGCCGGTCTCAGGGCTACAGCAGCGAGCTCTCAATATGAGGGGAGGGGGGATAGTTGACATGAAAAGAGGGTATAATTAACTAAATTGGAAGAAAATGGAAACAAATGCACTGCCTCGCTGGGATTGCATTGAGTGGCCTTAAGGCCTTTTCATGCTGCTGTGCTTTGGGGCTGCCCTGTCCACAGGTGGATCCAATCGCATTATGTTATTTAGCTGCTCAGGAAACAGCATTACACAGACTTCATACAGTGCTAAAATTTTACGCACCCCATATACATTCATACACCTTTACTCTTCATAACACCTCATTCCTTTCAGGTAAAACACTTTGCTTAAACACTGTGGATATTCATTTTACTTCGTGGCATTTAGATGACAGGGAAAGTGCACAATAACGAACATATCTGTGTTAGCGTCATTGTAAAGGTGCCAGATTCAGCTGAGCAGCCAATTTCCAACCGTAGTCCCATGGAAAGGCTAGAACAGATAAAATCACTTGGCATCAACACAAATTCCAAAAACAAAAACATAAACACAGATGTCAAAGACAGACCTGTCGTTCATGTATGAATCATGATATTAAGCCATATGTAACAAGTACAACGGAATGCTTACTCTCCACTCATTCCCACAGCGTAAAAGAATACAAAAGCAATATAACACAGTGCAAATACCAATAAATAATAAACACAGTGCAAACGCCGTAATATCTGCATATAAATCTATGCAATTCACACCTGAAATACTGTACGTATAGCTCAGAGTCGCGTTTGATAGAGTTCATTTGTAGCTGTGTTCCTGACATCTGAGCTTCTTTGGGAAAATAATAATCTTTGTCTTTTAAAAAATTTGGGCAAAGGCCCAGTTGTGAGAGTATTGCTCTCAGAACTGGTGACAGGAGGCCCAGGTCATTTGCATAGAGCAAACATCTGACCCCCTTTAGCCAAGCAGTGAGAGGCCAGGAGCCACAACACCTCATTAATGTAGATATTGAAGAATGCTGAACTCATCACAGCCCTGTCTCATGCCACAACCTTGTGTGAAGAATCCTGTCCTTCTACTTCCAATCTGTACCACACGCTTGTTTTCTGTGTTTTAAATATGTGAAATATTTTGAGCTATATGAGTTTTTACATTTTTTGTTTGGTGGACATGTTTGTTTGTTTATTAGGACATGCAGCATGTAAATATGGTACGATGGTTTGGCAGGCAGCCAATCGGACTCTTCCTCAAGACGTTGTGCTAGTTAAGGGAGTTTATAAGTCTTGCATTATGGATGCTACAATATAACTTCCCCAGATCACTGCTTACACAAGGGCCTTGGTAATTATTAAAGTCCAATTTGTCTCCACTTTTGTGAATTGGAGATATAAGCCTCTGGTTCCAGATGGCAGCCAGAACGCATATTCTAGATTGATTCTTCAGTTTCAAATAATCTTTTATTGGTATAATTTTGTTTCTTGTTTTTCAAGGTATGTTTGTGTTGTTTAAGCATTTCACAATACTTAAGGCATACATCTGGGATATGCTGCTGGTTATGTTTTTGCTTTGATAGTTGTCTCAATTGTTTTCTGATGCTTTTGCATTCGGTATCAAATCATTTTTCCCCCAGTAGATTTTTCTTTAATATCCTTACATGAATATACTTACATTTTGTTTTTAGAAAGGTTGGCATCAATTGCTGCTTTGTGAAATATATAATTAATGCCATTAACTGTCAGATTAATTTAGGTCATATATTGATAGAGTTAACTCATTTCAACCGGATCGCTCTGGTGAACTTCTCCTTGCTGTTCTGGAACCCGTCTGTATGATTGGTTGAGATTATGGTCTGGAAGGGGGAGTCTGCTGCCCAGCAGTACATTGATAGTGAAGTGGGTCCAAGGCAGTGATTGTAATGCTCAACCACACCGCTCCCAGGAGCTGAAGAACACACAAACGGCCGTAAGCCGTCCCCTCAGATCCCGCCATTAAAGACGTACAGACCTAGGGCTCGGCCATAGATGCCTGTCCACTCTTATTCACAATTTCATCAGGGCTTGCTTGCTCTTTAGTGTAGGTGAGAGGTGCACAGGGGGCCTGTCCAAACACATGGCTGTTTCCTCTTGGCTTGATACTGTCTCCACCAGGCCGTCACATTTCCCTGGGCCTGGAAATGTACAGTTTCTGTGCAGAGGGTGTTGAAGAACTCCTTGTTGATGGTTCTGTGTGGCTCAGTACGTAGAGTGTGGCGTTGGCAACACTTAGGTTGTGGGTTTGATTCCCACTGGGACCACATACTGTATACTGAAAAATGTACGCATTCACTACTGTAAGTCACTTTGGATAAAAGCTATATAAATGCCCGGAAAAGCTGAAGTAGGGAGATTCTGATGGGGAAGTGTATACTGCACATACATACACACCATGGTCACAGAGTCCAGCATCTTTGCTTATTTTATATATACATATATATTTGATTTGTTTCAGATGTCTCTACGGGGCAAGCTAATTCTCTGAGGGCAGCGAACTTTGCTTCCTTCAAGACGAAATTCACACACCCACATTTTGGAGTCACCATTTTGCGCTTCTCAGTGAGTTCATGTCAGGTCACACTCCCCCCTTCCCCTGGAGTGGGCAGCCACACGCCGCCCCAGATCGGGACTCCCCACCAGGGCATACTGTACATACATGTCATGGTCATAGAGGCCAGCATTGTTCATACTCCTGCCATCAGGGAAACAATACAGGAGTATAAAGACCCAGACCACCAGATTCAGAGACACTTTTAACCCACAGCCATCAGGCTCCTAAACTGTTCTCATCCTGATCCCCCCCATAGTCATGCAGACTGCACGGATTAGAGGCATCTGCCCACACTTCATTGCACTATGTCACTTTTGCACTTTAAAAGCATCCCCCCTCTTTTTTGTACATTTTAGATCATTTATTATTGTGCTTTCTCTTTCATTTTGATTGACATTGAGCTGGAGCACAGCAAGTAAGAATTTCCTTGTACTGTGTACTTGTACCGATGCATATGACAAATAAAACTTGAACTTGAACTTGATATTTGCTTATTTGTAACCATATGTGTGATTTCCCTTGATAGGTAGTTGTGATGTGCTTGGTAAGGTCCCCTCTGTGCCACAACACTATCCCCCTGGAGTCTCTGCCATGAGTTCCACTACAGGACAATATGATTTCATCACAACACCTGCGATGGTTGTGGAAGATTATGTCGGCTCTGACTGTTTTGTCTTGACGTGTGGTCATATCTGCATACAGGTACTCAAGATTGTCAGTTAGCAGAGAGATTGAAGTGAATTTGTTCTTCTTTGTGTGACCTACATGGTCCAAAGCAACTGTGGGTTAATGTTTAGCATGTGGGCACAATAGCACAGCATTTTAATTGACTGATTCACCTAGTTTGTCTAATTCTCTATTTAAAATACTATGTTATTACATTTTTAATTGAGGGTCCTCCCGGGTGGTGTAGCGGTAGAACGTCTGATGCTGCCCACTGCGACCGGGGTTCGATTCCACCAGGTCGCGCTAGTTTCAGCTCTGGCCGGGAGTGCCACTAGGGGGCGGCAATTGGCTGTCCACCCCGGGGAGGAGGGAGGGAAGCCAATACGAGCTTGCTGTGTATAGCAGTGGCCCTGTTCACATACTGGAGTTACAGTGATGGCTTGGCAGGTTCCGGCTTGGAGGAAGCGGTGCTCCACCGCATGTCACTGCTGGTTTCAGGACTATGAGAAAAATGGGGAATAAAAGCAGAAAGATAAAGAAAAAAATGTAATTGAATTTCCAAGCAGTGTGTCACAGCACAGTTTGTTTGAGTCATGTGGTTTTAAGAGGTATTGAAATGCCTACCTTTTCAGATGGCCCCTAACTATTAATACTATGCGTTATATAGCATTTAATTTAAATTCCCCTAAACATTTCATGGCAAATAAAAGCTGTGCTAAAATTCAAAGACTGTGGTGACCAGGACCCATTTGGTTTGGAGTGATTCATTGTTATAAGCCATATGTTATTGGAGATTGTGTATACTGTGGTTTGAATAGAGAATTAGAAAATTGAGAGGTAGTCATTAAAGCCATTTTCTGAAGAATGAAATGGTGCCCACATGATAAAAATGATCCCACAGTTGTTTTGGGACATGCAAGTCACACAGATACTGTTTTATTTAAATTGTTATAAAGTAATATATTTGTAAAAAATGTGTCCTATGTTAAGTTTAAATTCCAAGACACTCTGCTGGCATTGCACAGCACTGTTCCGTTGAATGTAATCACGAATAGACTTCAAATATTCATTACAAATACAAACAAAACAAAGTGTCGTGCCTGGATACTCATAGTCCCTGGATAACAATTCAGGAGTTTTTGAATGACCCAGTGCTTTATTTGTAGGTTTATTGACACAATTTGTTGTCAATTTAAAATTACATCAAAAGACTAAAACAGGGGCGTGCAGTGGATAGCACTGTTGCTGCACAGCAAGAAGGCCTTTCTGTGTGGAGTTTGCTGTTCTCCCCGTGTCCGCGTGGGTTTCCTCCGGGTACTCCGGTTTCCTCCCACAGTCCAAAGACATGCACGTTAGACTAATTGGAGAGTCTAAATTGCCTGTAGGTATGAGTGTGTGAGTGAATGGTGTATGTGCCCTGTGATGTATTGGCGACCTGTCCAGGGTGTATTCTTGCCTCTCGCCCAATGCATGCTGGGATAGGCTCAAGCCCCCCCACAACCTTGGCCAGGAAAAAGCAGGTTAGATAATGAACGAATGAATGAAGACTAAAGCAATGGATGTGCTATAGTCTTTCACATTCACTGATAAGGAATCTGTGATTTTCAATTACGTGCAAGCTATGGTTGCATTACTGTACAAATGTGTTTACAAATAGTGGGAAATGATACGATTGATTGATTTATTAAAAATCAGATAATACTAGAACCAGATACATTTTACGGCAATAAAAGTGGTCTGCTACTTAATGTATTTTATGTAACTTAATAATTGGAATTATACCAAAAAGCTGTTAAATAATGATACCAATTAGTGGAAAAAAAGTATTTCTCTAAATTTCTCTCCATCTCTGTATCTCTCTTTTTCCTGCTGTTTATGTTAGGAATGAGGAGGGACTTGAGCTGTCCTGCAAACCATAATCTCTCGCCGGCGTGACTGAGGCATTGGTTTTTAATCGAGTCGTGATGAGTGGCTGTTTTTTTTGCGTTAACGTGTAATCAATAAAGTTGCTGTGGAACGGACATGAATAAACATGTAGTCTCTGCTTGCCTCGCGCCGTTTCTCTCTCTCTCCCTGTCACTCTGTGTCTTTTTCTCCCTGTTGCACTCTCTTGGTGCCTGTCTCTCTCTCTTTCTTTACCTGTCTGCCTCTCTGTGTCCCTGTCACCTCCTGTGTCTATCTCTGTCTGTGCCTGTGTCCCAAAGACAGTCTCCCCGTCTGTCTCTCTCTCTTTCTTTACCTGTCTGCCTCTCTGTGTCCCTGTGACCTCCTGTGTCTATCTCTGTCTGTGCCTGTGTCCCAAAGACAGTCTCCCCGTCTATCTCTCTCTCTTGATTTCCCACCGTTTCTGTCCATCCACCCTGTCTCTTCATATCTCCCTGTGTCTTTCTCCTTGTTCGTGGCTGGGATAAGGAGATGGGAGATGTCTCTCCATAGAATAGAATAGAATAGTGTTTATTTTGCCATGTTACACAAGGTCATTGGAATTTGTCTTTTCGTATATCTTTCCTAAGAGAGGTCAGAGCACAGGGTCAGCCATAGTACAGTGCCCCTGGAGCAGTTTTAGGGGTTCAGTGCCTTGCTCAAGGGCACTTCGGCAGTGCTCCAGGAAGTGAACTAGCATTCCTGACGTTTCCAGTTCGTTGTTTTTCGTTTTGGCCTTCCTGGGATTTGAAACTGCAACCTTCCGCTTGCCAGCCTGTGGTGCTAACCCACTGCCGCTCCTCCATGGCTCCCCTCATGCTTTCTTCTTGTCTGTGCCTCTCAAATTCAAATTCAGAACAACATCACCGACATAACAAACGCTAGACACCGTTTTTTTTGCCAAAGCACAATAATGGCACAAGCCAGTGACAGGAATCTCTTTCATCTCCATCCAGCTCTGTGGTCTGCGGTCTCTGGCATCTGTATTCCTGTAGTGCTCTGTGCTCAGAACGTGCTCCCCACTGACACCTCCGTGGGCCTGTAGAGTGCTAATCCCCCCCCACACACACACACACACACACACACACACACACACACCTACAGGAGTGATCTTATCTCACACAACCACTCAGTCCTTGATCTCAGTCTGAGAACACCTAGTGCATCCTCTGTCAGGAACGTGCTATGTTTAATCCATCGTTAACTTTTCCTGCTCATTTGATAAAAGCAGTTGGCTGGTATACTTTTTGATGTGTATTTGTGGGGGCTTCATAATTACGTACGATCCCTACAACAACAAAAAAAAGTATACATACACATATTATATATATATATGAATAGCTCATACACAAAAACCAAAAAACGCCATTTCCTGCCAAAATGAAACCAAGAGTTCACAGAGAGATCACAGTGCCGTCTTTGCGATTTCCAAATTGTTTTGTTGCCAGACTCAATATATCTCCTGCTTTATGTACAGTTATCGCAAAGGCGGCACTGTGATCTCAATCACGGTTTGTTTGGTTTAGTTTTGGCAGGAAGGGCGTTTATTGGTTTTTGCAAAAAATTCAGTTTAAAAAAAACCATTTTCTCTGATTTTATTTGAATGTTCTCTGGTCTTCATGATGAAGCTCTTGTCTGGAAACACACTAACCAACTGTGGGACCTCTCACAGACAGGTGACAGGTTTTAATCTGAAATTATTTGAAACGCCTTAATTGTACACAGGTGGACTCCAATCAAATAATTATCGAAAGACAATTGATTGCACCAAAGTTTATTTAGGTGTGTCTTAGAAAATTGAGAGAATCCATTTTGATTCCATGAAGTAAGAAAATAAAAAGTGAGAATGCCATAGGGGGTGGGCTTTTATACCCACTGTACATATATGATCAGACTCAGGTGAGCATGCCTGTGTGTGAGGCCGATACTGTCCCAGTCTTCTTGCCTTTTAGTTGTATTACAGCTTAGGAAAATGCCTGCAAGTACCAAAGAGCTAACATCAAGTTGTATTGCTAGTTGATTTCCAATATTCTTTAATGCTTGGCTTCCAATTTCCACACGAGCGGTCCGTGCTTCTAATATTCAAAATTATTTTTTAAAAACATTTTTTTATGTTGTATCAGATATTTTCCCCAGTTTTCTCCCAATCTGGTGGCCAATTGTACCCTCTATTTCTTCTAATTCACCTTCCCCCACTACAGGGACACGTTTCATGCCTCCTCCGAGCCGAAACTAGCCAAGCCGTCAACTGTAACTCCGGTACACACAGAGCCACTCCTATACGCAGTGAGCTCATATCACTGCCACCTAACGGCTCTCCTGGCCAGAGCTGAACTGGTGCGGCCGGTGTAATCGAACCCCGGTCGCAGTGGGCAACATGGATCCCGGTCAGACACTCTTATCGTTACACCACCCAGGAGGCCCCCCTCTTTCTTAAGGAGCATAATGACCTCTTATCCAAAATGTGACCCCGTTTCTGCTGCATTTCCATAACAACGGCCGTGATCATATTTAATCTATGTAAACAACATTAGTCAAACACATTGACTGGTTACCTGAGTACTGCAGTGCACAGGAGCGCTCTGGATCCTGAGGGCCACAATATCTGCGGGTATCTGTTCCAGCCGAGCACAGACTACACCTGATATCACTGATGAGGTGAGCTCATTGATATCAGGTGGCTCCTGTGTATGCAGAGGGTGAGAGAGGGGCAGGAGGGAGAGAGAGGGGCAGGGAGAAGGGCGAGAGAGGGGTAGGAGCTGAGAGAGAGAGGGTACAGTGGGGCAGGAGGGAGAGAGAGAGGGTACAGTGGGGCAGGAGGGAGAGAGAGAGGGGAGGGTGATATAGAATGACTCAGGACATCTGCACATTCTGAATAGATAATTCATTTAAAAAATAAAAGTTGTATTTTCATCACAAGTATGTCCTTAATTTCAAAAATAAAATAGTCTTAAAAGAAGTGTGTTTTTAATTGTACTCACACTGCTACGCTGAAGATGAGTCCTGTGTCTTTTGGCAGCAGGGCCAGGTTCTGCATGGTGGTGGTTCTGCATGGCTGTGGTTCTGCATGGTGGTGATTCTGCATGTTATGCAGGTTGTGGGTATTACTTCCACCGGCAGATTAGGTGAATAATTAATTTCCTCTCAGACATGGAAGACTGACTGTAATTAAAGAGAGAGCAGCGAGGCAACTGAGCTGCTCGCAGCACACACACACATACACAACACACACACACACACACACACACACACACACACACACACACACTCACACACAAACTTACACTCACACACACACACACACACACACACACACACACACACACACACACACACACACACACACACACACACACACACACACACACACACACTCACACACAAACTTACACTCACACACACACACACACACACACACACACACACACACACACACACTTACACACACACACACACACACACACACACACACACACTTAAACTCTCTCTTACACACACACACACACACACACTTACACTTTCCCTCTCACACATACACACACACAAACACACTCACACACACACACATACACACACACACACACACACACACTTACACTTACACACTCACTCACACACACACACACTCACACACACACTTACACACTCACACACACACACACACACACACTCACACATACACTCACACACACACACACACTCACACACACACACTTATGAACGTAGGCACGTACGCATACCCATACGCACGCACGCACGCACGCCCCCACACACGCACACACACACTCACGCAGGCACACGTACGCACACGCACGAACGTACACACGCACGCACGCTCACACTCATTCAGACACATATACATACGCGTACGCACGCACGCACACACACACACACTCTCTCACACACACACACACACACACACACACACACACACACACACACACACACACACACACACACACACACTCGCAGGAGGGCATCTGCTAGGGCTTGTTCTTGGATCACAGTGCTGTCATTGACTATTTATTTTAGTCCCTTACAATCACACTGTTCATGCGGCTCGCTGAGGGGGTGGTATCAAAGACGCCTTTCATTTCGCCACCCATTCCACTTAGATCGCTTTCATCGAAGCGCGCGCGCGCTCTCAGCGCGAGCTCTCTCGCAGCGCCGCCGCCGCCGCCGCTCCTTCGCGACTGCACGCTCGCTACCCTCTCTCTGATGGAGGGGAAAAAAGTGACACTTCTCGCGCTGATAACCTTGGGGGGTACACGCTCCAAGCGATTCGCGATTCACTCATACGCTCCAGTCATTCTCCAGAATAAACAGATGAACTAAAAGCGTGGCTATGTGTTGCAAGACGCAAAGGAAAAGGGCTCCGTGCATCGACGGGCAAACTGCTGCATTTAATAGCAGACGCTGCGTTTCTGCGCTTGTGTTATTTTCATGTTGTTTAATGACACGCTTTTCCCCTTTCTGACGAAAGATATCATATACTACATGTGTGTTTAGCGTCTTTGGTGCACCCCTCATTTATCTGCGATATGATCATTGAAACGCAACATTATTCAAAGCTCGCTGAACATGCGGGCAATTGGTCCAGAACACGTCCACATGCGTATACGTTCACATATGTGTATATTAGTGTATCGTCCCTCTGCTGATTGTAACCTGCGTGGGCTTTTCCCACGAGCCGGTATGGAATCTCTTCCGTCTCTCTCGAGTCCCCGCACATCCGCTTCAAGCCACTGTTCAGGAAAAAATAAAAATAAATAAAAAATGACTGTGAGCAATTAATATACACTGCTGTCACGACCGAGGAAATAAAACAAATATAATGAGGTCGTAAATGTTGTCTCCACACAACACGCAGAGGGGAGATTTAACGGACTGCAGGCTCCCCTGTTGCTTTAAGCAGTGCGTTTTTTTGTCCGACAGGAGGCGTGTCTTCTCCACAGCCCGAGCGCTTCGCGAGCAGGAGCGATTGTGCAGAAGCGAGAGCGATATCGCCTCCGCTATCGGAACAAATGAAGTACTTTCCCCGGCGCTTGTAACACTTCCCTTCAGCGCATTCTGCTTTAGCTAATCGAAGGTAAGAGGGCATTTTTTTCAAAAGTTTATTGTGGTGTTTCCCTCCCTCCTCATCATTTCGTTTGTGTTTTGCTCACTTTATGAAAACGCATCGTATCGTACCCTAACCCCCTCCAGTTACAGCTTTGACATTGGCGACGTTAAATGTGTGATTATTGCACTGCTTTGTGTGTGTGTGTTTGCGCTCGAGATACTGAACAGAATTTTTACAAGGCACCTATAGTTTAAGTGCACTTTTGCGGAATAGCGAAAAACACACACTTGCGCGAGGACGCGTTAAGGAAAAAGAAACCCAAACCTACAACGTTATATTTTTATATATTTTATACAGTTTTTAGGTTAATCAGATGTGGCACGTCCGGGGCGCGTACGGTTTTGCCGTTCGCTCTGTTGTAAATGCCTTTAAAGGTTACGACACGCTAGTTAATAAACCGTGTCGAGACGCGACCCCGTATGTCTTCATTGGACCCCTATTTTAAAATGCATGGCCCCCCTCCGACTCCCACCTTTTGAGATCTAATGCGCCTCGTACTGAGGGGCTGAAAACACGTTACGGGATCATTAAACGTCTGCGATACACATTCTGACAGTCAGTGGTGTCGACTTTATGAATGATCCGCGGATAATGCGTTATCAGATGAGATGAAAAGTAAAACGACGGGCGCTGCATGCAAATGTTACGGCCGATGTGCCACATTGTCTAAGGCATGCAGTCCTAAATCAAGTTTGCGATCCGTTCGGTGTGGTGGAGACGGCTCGGTATGCACACAGGATGAAAATTAGTCGAAAATAATTCGAATCGCGAAAGACGGCGGTGGGATAAATTGTCAATTTTAAGAGTGAGACGCCATATGTTTTAATTGGGTTAAATATCAGAGTCCCCCTGTTAAAATAGTTTGGATTAGAGATTTAGCATCGGCGCCAACAGCGCGTGAGGCGCCCCCTCCCCACCCCTTCTCGCGCTCCACCTCTCCTCTCACTATGCGAGATTAAGTGCCAAAACACACTGCGCTTTAAATGATTTTGTTTCCTAGAAGAAAAAAAAAAGTTAATTTATCACCTTTATATATTATGATATTAACGTGCACGTTTTCTGCACAGCAATAGAAGAAAACCAATAACGAACTTTAATAAAACACATTAGTGAGGGGAAACGTCCGTATTTTCGACTGTCGACGGTTCTACTACCAACACCCTCGGAATGGGCGCGTGGAGGTCGGTGTGAAATAGCTTCGGGTATTTTCACGTATAGAATAAAAATACACAAAAATAAAACCTGCGCCTTCCATAAACACATAAACACTTATTTAAACCCGGATATGGTGTATTTTAAAACTATGCGAATAAGATAGTCAATAAAATGATATTATTATTATTAATAATAATAATAAAAATAATAATGATAATAATAACAATAATAACCATACATAAATTAAAGGAGGGGGGGGGTAATAATCACCCCAGTTCCCTTCCTCGCGTCCCAAAATTTAAGTTTCCTCGTGCATAGCATAGGCCTACGTCATTTTTATGACATAAACGACACACTAAAGTTTCCTATTTTATTTTAAAGTTATTCACTTACAGCCGTACATGTTTTTTTAAAGTTTTTTTTTAAAGGCATATATTTGCATTGACATGTCAAATCCGTTTTAGGAAGGAATAGCGACAGGAAAATGTTAATATGCCTGTATATACCTGCAGATTTGCATTTACACCAGGAACGTGAACATGAAATGCTTTTCAAGAACAAAAAAACAACACGTGCACTATTCCATCCGCAATAACCAGAGCACATTATTCATTAAAACAGGAAAATGTGTAGTCAGAACTATCGATTATGAGAATATGCGCGCGCTCACTTTTCAATAGAGACGACGTAGAGACGCTCACGAGATTTGGGTTCTGAGAAAGATCATCACTGACAGCCTAGAATGCGTTCCGTCAAAGCCACTGATGTCCATTGGAGTGCACTGCAAAGATCCCACTGTATTAAAATCGCTTCACTTTTGTGTGATATCACCTGAGGGGGATTTAAACGAAAACATTTGCGACCACAATATTTCACCTGTATTGGTTGAAAGCTAACGGAGAACGGACACACATTTCTACAAAATGCTTACTATCTGGAAGCAACAACGAAAACGCAAAGTAAATATGATGGAAAAGGGTGTATTAACACTGTAGGCTAATATATTGCGGGGTAAACAAGTATATCCACTGCTTTGGAATAGGAATGTCAGCTTGACGCTGTCCACGGTGCTGAAATTCGGGGTTTCTGGTAGATTTTTATCACACGCCCGGATAAACAAGCCTAACGAAGTCGTATATTTCACTCGTATGTATATTTTGCACGATAAACAATCGATTCAGACTACACTACACCGTTTAAACGCAGTTATAAAGCCCTCGAGACAGCACACACAGTTAATTTGGGAAACACACACCACATGCTATGTATTATAACAGGGTGGAGTTGGATATAAACTGCTGTGTATTTTATAGTTTCAGACGTCATGTTTGAGCCCAGATTTGATATTTTCTACCAAAGGACCCTCTGTAAGTTGTGTATGTGGAATATATTTCCCTAAACCCTGATGTTAAACCTCAGAAACCTAGTCTATATAATAATAATAATAATAATAATAATAATAATAATAATAAATAATAATAATAATAATAATATATAAAACCCTGGTTGGTTTAACGTATGAACATCGCACATTAACCTCAGATGAACACATCCCAACACAAGCATACTGCATCTTAATTAATAGGATTTGATTTATAGTAAATCATTAATTATTCAAACAAAGCCAATATGTTCATGGTACTTCATATACAATCCCGTTTGAAAAACACATTTTGGTTCATATGCGAGCTCGTTTTTCAGCTCACGGACAAACCTAAGTTCTCGAAGAGACACGCCTCTTGTTTTTATTCAGCCTGCACCATTACACGCTCTCTGCTGTAAAGATTAATCTAAGAATTTCCATAATAAAGCAGCTTGTGTTTGAAAAATCAGTGGATATATATTTTTCCGTATCAAGAAGGTTCTGTATTCCAAGACTTTTGTAGAATAACTCACCACCCTTTACAGCAGTGTAGCAAGTCAAGTCAGAGTGTGCTGGCGTAGCATCTCCACTTTAATAATGATACTGCTGTTTCCACATTCATTGCACACACACACACACACGCATACACACACAGATATACAAACGCATCGATGCATACATACACACACTATTTAGCTGTGCTATTAGCACACCAGTTACCCAACTTGTAACTGTTTTTTTCCTTCGATTTTACCTGCGCACATTCCGAAAGAAAACTTTTTACATTACATTTTCGCCTCTCAATGCCTGCTGGGAAGAATGCCAAATCGTGTTTAGATAAGAAGGCATCACACTAAACAAAAATCAAAAATCAAAACTCAAAAAACACTGCTATGATATAATCTGCCTCACTTGTCTCCGTGTGTGGTACATAAAGCACTCTCACACAACAAAGGGGGCTGAAGCGACTGCGACCCTTACGGAGCCACCTATTACAATTCTGAGATTGATTTTAGCAGCGCGCGCGGCGAACGATGCGTTCCCGCACTGTCAGAAGGGAACGTCTGTCTGTGGATAAAATGCAAAGCGACAGAAATCCGTAAATAACCGGACTTGGCTCGCTCACTCCGGAATCGGCGCACGACACGACACGAGGGAAGGGGGAAAAAGAAAACGATCATCGTGGATGGCGTTCCTGTGGTCAGCCAGCGAGCGAGCACCCAGCACACACCAAAAAAATATGCCAAATCCGTTCTTCTCTCTCTCGCGCTCTCCCCTCTCCCTTCTCTCTCTCTCGCGCGCACACACACACACACACACACACTGATCTTGGCTCGACGTCAGAGGCTGTGCAGCAGTGCAGTAGAATGGCAGTAGCAGCGGCGACAACCAACTGCCTCCTAGGTTGATATCGCGATCCTACCCTATCGCGTTCGGGTTTCCTCGAGACAGACGGAAGCTCCTGTTTGGATTTTTTCAACGGCTTCTCTCTCTCTCCCTCTTTTTCTTTTTTTTCTTTTTTCCCTTCTTTCTTTCTCCCAGACTGCCCGCGTGGATGGATTTCTCCCGGATTTGCAGCGCCTAACATGGATGCCCCGCCGTTCTTTGACTCAACGAAAGGTTGTTTCTTGGCGCAGTGAGCGACCGACGGGAAACATGCAGGGATTGCTAATGGATTTGGGAAGCGTGTATGCCCTCCTTTTCTAAAGTGACCATGCCGTGATCCTGCGCGTGGGCCCCGTCACGTCACACCCCTGCTTAACGTCAATAGAAGAAATTTTCCGGGGGGAGATCTCAACACAATATACAGGGAATTAACACTGTGCACTATACGAAACAACATGAAGATTACCTCCCCGTTGATAACCAACGTGAGCTTCAGGTGCACCGTCAGGCTTCTTCTGCTGCTGTTACTCTGTGTGGGATATTCTCGCGGGATGCCGCACGTTTTAAGATTTGGTAAGACTCTTTTCCTCTTAAAAAAAAAAAGAAAAAGATTGTGGTCATGGAAACGTGGTTATGCATTGTGCTTTATAAACAAATGTTTTCATCCTCCAAAATTGTGCCCACGGTCGAGTGATTTCGGAAGCCAGGCATGCATGGCTGGGTTGCACTTCCTAGTTAACGTGTTGCCTTGACCCTTCCGGTCCCCCCTTCCTCCCTCCCCCCCACTTCAAACATTTGTCTCAATGGGAAAGGGGGTCTCGTGAGCAGCTTGAGCCTCGCTGCTTCGCCATATGGGTGTGTGTGTGGTTTTACCACCAGGCTACAGTTGCCGGGGAGACACTTATGTAAAAGAGTCGCGAGAAAGAAGGCAAACTGTGCAACAGGGAGATAGTGTTATGACATGCAAGTAGCGTGAAGTTTCAGCCAGCATGCACGGGCGTATATGCACACGCGACTTAATCCCTTTAGGCGGTCAGTAACTTTCGTCCTAATGTGAAAACAGTAGTCCACGTCTCGGCTTTGTACTATCAGACTAAAATTACAATATTTCAATCAAGGGTGTATATTACTTTGATTATTTGTGCCTCCGGAATCCATAACGGAAAGTGCAAAAGTCCGAGCCCAAGACTCGGTTATGTTGCGAAGAGTTGTGCTTGTATGTTTACACAATAACACACAAAACAACATATCAGAGATGTTTAATTCTTGCTTGTTGTTTCACATGTATTATGAAAGGGGTAAAAAAAACTATGTCGGAGAAAATATGTGCAATACATAAATTACATTTCTCCCTGTAAGTTAATAACATTCATGAATTGTAGGCTACAGCTTGCAACATTCATAATACATTTTACTTAATAATGCAGAGTAATTATTGACTTTTTTGAGTGCGGTGTTGACACTACACATTCCAGCTTTAGTGTGAAAAAGGGGAGATTGCACATGCCAAGGTTCCGGGTTGTATTCTAAGTAATTTGCAGTTGCTATATCCTTTTAAACAAAACACACACAAAAAAACCCGGTACTATTATTTTACACAGTGTACTGTTATAATTCGAGAAGGTATTTGATCTCTACACACAAACACAAGGAGCTTTTCCCGGGCGAAAGCGCAACCTGGGTAGCAGGTGGTATTGTTCCGGGGAGACGAATGCGTGTGACACTGTCGGAGTGGGAGAGTTCTGCTCAACAGAGCACTTTGCATTACTAACTTTTGGCAAGGATATGCAAAAGAAGAGAGAGTGTGTCTGTGCGTGTGTGTATGTGTGTTTTGGGAGTGGAGGGGGATGATCGGCCATATAATTGTTTTGTTGCAAATTACCATAGGCCTATACTTCCACCATAATAACAAGCTTGTAAGTAATAGGGCCTAAGTAACAACAGCACGAGGACTGGAATGGAGAGCGGTCGTTATAGAAACGCACGTCTCGCTTTTTTGTATCAATTTGCAGGGGGTGGCGGTGAGGATCTATAGACATTAATAGATGCTCGTCCTGCAGTGACGACATGCGCCGTTTCATATATGTACACATAAAGATTCGTACAATGTGCGTAGATACATCAAGTGGATCCATTTCACTAAAAGCCTTACAACAAGACAAGTGCAAGGAGAGGGTTCCTTTTTTTTTTTTTAAGCATTTTGTCTTTCATCCCGCTCATTGGTTGCTCTCAGCACGTTGCTAATAGCAACCGTTTCAAGGAATGCATTGTTCTACCCGAGCGCATCCGTGTTCCTTTCAACAGAAGCATGCGCCTTTTGAAAAAAAAAACGAGTTTCAGTGAGCCGTGTCACATATGCGAATTGCGTCCAAATGCACCTTCAAAATCCTTGCATCTACGGCAAAATAAAAAAACGTTTGGGGGAATGTGTTTGGCTGGCGTGGCCAGTCATTCCGAAGGACGCTCTCCAATGATACCCACGCTATCAGCAGTTTTCTCTGGAAACGCGGGGATTGGTTGGCAACCCGCAGTGCCGTGTTTCTCCTCTATTTTTTTGTGCTAATCAATTGATCGCCTTTTCGCTGTGCCGTAGTCTCTGTGATCTATAGCCCCCCGCCCTCCCCCGAAGAATGCCACTTTTGGGGGGGGTCTGTTTACATTTCCCAACAATTGCGCCTCGACTCACACAAGGCTCTCTCTCTCCCTCTATCGCTCTCTCCCTCTCTATCTCTCCCTCTCTCTCTTCCGCGAGCGGGTGTCACCTACACACACATCCTGACAACCAAGAGACGCCGGAGGGGCCCTGCTTAAAAGGCACACCGCATCCGCACGAGCTGCCACTATGGCAACGCGCTCGCTGCGGCACGTCCTCGCGAACTTCGGCGATCGTCTCCCCGTCTCGTTGTGCGCGCATGCAGGGCTGTCAAGAGTGTCCGCGAGGAGGATGGTGCTGCGGGCCGAGGCCAATGGCAGCAAAAAAAAGAAGAAGAAACCCCCCAGCGAGATCAGCTCCGTCACGTTATCACTGGCAGCACACTTTACACGCTAAAAGTAATCCCTCCCGATTCGGTGACTCATTTGAAATAGATCATTCTGCGGAACTGTATCTCTCTTCAAGGGAGACTAGCCATACAGCCACGTCAGTGGCTTACAGGCGTTCGCCTATTCACTGCAACCCTTTAATCTACTGACTGCTCGGTTCTCGCCAATAAATGGTTCGGCAGTAAAATAAAGATACACGCTTTCCCGACTCCTTTTTTCTGTCGCTCTTATTCTTCGCCGTCTTTGTACGGTGGGCGGCGAGGGGAAGCCGACCGGTTCAGCACCTCAGACAGCGACTCCCTCACCTCGCCTTTTGAACCGGAATGAGCGGCCAAATTGGCCGTTTTCTTCCCGAAAGCCTGCTAACGCGATTAGCAGAAAAGATTTACATGGAAGCACAGCGTGCGGTGAGACCAGTAGCGGGTTTAGTTTGAGATCCAAGGGCACCACGAACCTGGTGCCTTGGTGTTCAAACGTAGGGGAAATGTAATCCACTGTGTTTACAGGTGGATTAGGACCAGAGGCTAGTGTTTTGCGGTGATCTGCTGAGGCAGAATTCGCGTCTAGGCATTTCAACCCGAAGGGGCCATCGTTAGAAATCCAATTTTGTTTTATTTAATCGAATTTTAACACTGGCATTGAGACGAATAACCCTCGCTTTACAGCACTTTCCTCGCGGTAAAGTCGATACGTTAAAACGTAATGATTTCAATAAAACCATTTATATATAATATGACATATAGATTATGATTATGATTATTATTATGATTGTGTATTGTAGGCTAGTAGTAATAGTACTAGGAATATCGGCCAAGTTTAAATAGCGTATGATAGCCTATTTATTATTGTAAAATGTATTGCTTCCGTGAAATGCAGCTCCAGTGAATTTAACGCACACTACTTCAATTAACATTATAATAATAATGAATATAATAATAATAAAAATAAATAATACAAATAATGTAATTCATTATTTACGTGTTTGTGATGTTAAAACGTTCTTAAATTCGATGGGCTGGCTGTTTGTTTTGGGCTTGGTAATTAGTAAAGTATTCTGAGTCGGGGCGTGAGGTGTAACGGGAAATGTTTCTACACGAATTTGTGGAGTTTCAGATTGCATATGTATAAGTATACAATTTCTGTATATTTACAAGCCGAAATAGGCTATATGACGATTATGACAACAGCAATAATAATGATAATACTAATAATAACAACAACAATAGTCGCCATCATAATCATAATCACCACAATGATGATGACACCAGTCGAAATGTCTGGCAGTTTAACGGTGATGTCATGAGTGAGTAGATATCTAGAAAAAAAATCAATGTCCCCCATGGTATGATTTAGGTTGAACAGGATAATTCTCTATCTGAATTTGAGTCCCTGCCGCCTCTCTGGTTTATGGTTTGAAACGGCTCAGAAGTATATTTTTTTACCACTGTGGGTTAAAATAGCTGATTGAGGTCATGATGGCGTTTTGGACCCCGGCAACATTCTGGGAGATAACACAACAGGGCCGCGCGCGATCTCGTGAAATGGGTTTACTGGATTGCAATGAAAGACGGTCATGGTTGACTAAAAGGAGAAATAAGGTGGACGTTGAAACGAGAGCGTTGGAGCGCATTTACTCCACTGCTACAGAGGGAAATATAAAGACGGAATGTCCCTGTTTCTACTTTCAACAGGTTAACACGTTTGTGCGCTATGTTACGTAGCCTATATCTCCTTAGGCGATCTATAATTATATTATGAAATGTCTATTCATAAATATAGGCTACGATATGCATCGTTAATGGATTAGGTCTCAATTTATTACACTACTTTGACTTGTTGCATATCATATTGTGTGTGTGTGTGTGTGTGTGTGTGAGAGAGAGAGAGATGCATATATAGATATATTACGTTACATCTCAATATTTAATATCACATATTGTGAATAATTTCACAGGAAAAATGACACATACAATAAGAAAACATATTGGTCAAGTTGATCAAATCGCTGACGTCCTTGCTTATGGTTAGATGCTACATATTTGGCACCAGGAGTGTCTCTCAGCCAATCAGTGCGTCTCTCACTGCGTCATTACACGGGATAAACTGTAACCGGCCCTCGTAAAACTGCGCTTGCGTACTGTTGTGGTTGGCAAACAGAACATGTTTATTGGTGCATTTTGTGATCATTCTGTTTACATTGTGGTTCATTCTGATCAAAGGACGATCAGAAGGACCATCTGATCTCCATTAAATCCCTCATCTCTCTGGGACGACGATAATTCAGTTTCGTTTTCGGTCTGAGGAAATCACGGAATAACTGCCACCACGCGCCGAAGGCCGGAGAGGGGATCATGCTGCATTTGAGGGCGATATCTTGCTTCAGCAGCTGACCTCGCTGTTGTAAAATGGCGGGACTGTGGGGTGTGGGAATGGAGAAGGACGTGTGTGTACCTGTTTGGAAACGGAGAGAACAGTTACCCTGCTGTAGGTGATCTGCAACTTGTACAAAACACAGACACAAACACTCATATATGAAGAGTTCATACGCAAAAAACTGCGATATAGCGAGTTTAGCAACAAAACGATTTGGAAATCGCAAAGAAGCCACTGTGATCTCAATCACGGCTTGTATGGTTTCGTTTGGTCAGGAATGGCGTTTATCCGTTTTTGCGTATTAACTCTTCATATATATATAACCACCGTACACCCATTTTGACACCGAAGTCTTTTTTAAACAGTTCAGATGAAGTAGATTGCCTAAGTGAAGAGGGGCAGTACCCCATCAGATGTGTGGTTCTGTGTGGCTCGGTAGGTAGAGCGTGGCACTGACAACGCTTAGGTTGTGGGTTTGATTCCCATTGGGGCCACATATACTGAAAAATTTATACATTCACTACTGCAAGTCGCTTTGGATAAAAACATCTGCTAAATGGAATATATATATATATATATATATTATTAAGTGGACCTGTTGACTATTGGGTGTAAATTATGTTCCTTATTTACTATGCCAAACTGTCCCAAGCTGCCCAGGGGTGTACACCAGGACCGTAAAGGAACGCTTTTGTCTCCAAACCCTCAGTCAGCCTCCTGCCTGCCTGTCATCAGGGTGTCAGGGGGGTCAGAGGTCAATTTGTCTCACTCGTTTGGCGATGTCATCCCCAAGGGGCAGTACTGATGGCTTTCTCAGAAGTGGGTGGGGCGGGGGGGATATTAGACTCACCCCCCCATCAGGGCTTATTGGATTGGCAGTCAGAACACCTCATTGGATACAGTGCTTGTGAGCGGGGGAACCCCCTTGGCAGTGGGGTGGGGGAGGAGGGGGGATCAGAGGTATTCTGTACACAGGTGGGGGCTTGGTGAGCTGGCACAAACCCACCGAGAAGCGCAAAGCGTGCCTCCAGAAATGAGATGGGCGAGTTCATCGCCGGGCTCGAGGAATTCGCTTGCCCAGTAGAGACGGGTGGTGGGCTTGTGGGGGAGGGTGAATCAAAATAAATGGAGAGTATAATTGGCCACTAAATTGGGAGAAAAAATAAAACATTTTTTTTAAAGCAGTTGGATGGGGGGGCTCCAGAATTGCTATGCTGCACATATTCTATGTGTGTATGTGTATGTGTGTGTGTCTGTGTGTGTGTGTGTATGTATGTGCGTGTGTGTCTGTATGTGTGTGTGTGTATGTATGTGTGTGTCTGTGTGTATGTGTGTGTCTGTGTGTCTGTGTGTATGTGTGTGTGTGTGTGTGTGTGTGTGTATGTGTGTGTGTCTGTGGGGGGGTAGGTCTCTGGGTGAGCTTGTTAGATAAGCTGGTTAGACAGGCATGTGGTGAGGGGGTGTGCCGTCCACTGATCGCACTGAAGAAAATCGTATTTCAATGATAATCACCCACCATGCCCCCCCCCCCCACACACACACACACCTTCCCTTCATCCACTTCCTGCGTATTCAGCAAGCGCAGGCAGCCAGGAGAGGGGCTAGTGTGATCTTGGATGTATGATCAGGCGCTGTTCGCCCAATTCCCCAATTTCACTACCCCTGGGGGGAAAGGATGAGGCAGAGTTTCATGCCTGTTGTCAAATCTCGCTCTGGGGAGAGAGGGAGCTGGCAGGACAGACCGAGCAGCTGGTAAACACACACACAGCCCTGCGGTAGCCCACCGGCAGCTCTGTGTGAGAGGCCTCCACAGCAAACAGGCCGCCACGGCGATGCCGTTTCTCCAAACGACCCCGATCTCAATGTTCTTTCCTCAACATGCCGGAGTAGAGCCCTTTAGCGCTTGAGCCTTACCGTCTCATTTCATCCTTCTCACCGGATATATTAAAAAAAAAAAAAAAAAATTGGTTTCAGATTTTTTCCCGTTTTACTCCCAATTAGACACCCTCTATTTATTTCGATTTACCCTCCCCACACGGCTCTGCCTTAAATAATTTACATAATTTTTCAGTTTTTGGTAACCTAAACTTTTTTTTAACCTTTGGCAGTTTACCACTTACCTTTGTACCATTTCAGGTTATTCACTGGACTTGAACTGCTTACATTCCAGTCAAAACTAGAAAATGGGGGTGTTCTAAAACTTTTGACTGGTAGTGTATGTATTGCAGTCGCGGTTCGAAACCCGACTGTGCCAGATCAGCCCTGGCCGGGAGCCCCGATCGGGGGTGACATTTGGCTGTCTGCCCCAGGGGGAAGGGGGAGGGCTTAGCTGGCACGAGCTCGCCGAGAAGCACAAAGGGTGTCTGCAGAAAAGGGGGGAGAGTTTGGTCTCGGAGGAGGCGGATCATCGCTGGCCTCGGGGAATTAGCTTGACCCAGAGGACGGGCGGCGAGTTTGTCGGCGAGGGTGAATTTAAATAAATAGAGGGTATAATTGGGCACTAAATCGGGAGAAAAGCAGGAAAAAATCTGACACACAAAAAAAAGAATGCCTTTGTAAGCGCTGTTTGTGTGTGCGTGAGTTAAGCGCTGTGTGTGTGTGTGGGTGTGATTTAACCACTGTGTGGGTGGTTAAGATCCAGGACCAGTAAACATTGGACTGCAAGGACCAGCTCACAATAAGACACACGAGCAAGACACTTAACCTGAACGGATTCTCTGAACGTCTAGCCGTATAAATGGATCATTTCAAATATAAAAAATGCTGCTCAATTCTTCACTGGATGACTCGAGTCGATAACTCAACAAAGAAAACATCTGAATTATACAGTTTTCCTTAACCACTGCTTAGTTAGTGAGTGAATCACAGCCTGATAGCAGTATGAACTTTCCTCCATTTTGAGTATCGTTTCTCCTGCCAATTTCCCCGTGCTGAAGGACCAGCTGAACTCATGCCCACATTGAATATGCCAGTTTAAAGTTCTGTTCCTAGTGGATGGGGTTGCCCAAAGGGCGGGGTTAAGGCCATTCAGAACTGTCCAATAAAATGTCTTAGGATACTTACACGAGCTCAAAGATGGGTGGGCCAACTGTATCATGTAGTTTATTCCCTCGCATGCACCTCCACCTTTCTTCCTCTAATTGCACTGAAGAAAATAATAATTTCAATAACAATCACACGATAATAATTCCAATAATAATCACACTACAAACGCACATGCAAACACACACACACACACACACACACACACACACACACACACACACACACACACACACACACACACACACGCCATAAGCTTTATTGCTGTCTTTTAAATCGCTTGTAAATAAGTAGCTTTATGGAGAAGGAAAGCCAGTGGGGAACAATGGATGGATTAGTGGATCATTGAGAGAAAGTTGTTAGGTATAAAATGAGAACGATAAGTAGAACGGGCTTTGTTTAACGAGCTAATGTTTCCGCTAATCTCTCTTCACTCTGTGTGACGTGCAGGACGATTCGTAGTGAAAACAAAGCCGCGTTCGTTTGAATGGGTACCCGAGGTGGAATTTGTGATTGTAAACCACGCATTAATTTCACACAGTACATTTTCTAGTTGACCTTTGAGTATCGAGGCGTCTAACTGAGAAGAGTCGTGGATGTAAGTGCTTTGCCCTCTCTTGTAATTATTATTTCCTTCAAACAATGTGTACATATTGTATGATGTAGATTAAATTGAATGCACTTCATAGGACAAAGTTTAAATGTTTGCAGGGGACAATAAAAGATTAAGGGGGAAAAAAAGGAAAAGGTAATGTGTGAGGGAAGTAAAGAAAAAAACTAAGAAATAAAGAAAGTTAAGAATGTTAAATATTAAACGCATCCTTTGTGCGTTTAATTGCATCAGTGGATGTGAACCTGCATGTAGAGCCAGCCTGGATTTGAGTCTGTTATTAATGAAGCGTATTTATATTTATAAGAGCTGTGGAGACAGTGGTATAGGGCTAGGGAAGGGGTCAGGCGACCTGCCATCCGTCCTCAGCGGTATTGACCATTCATTTGTAACAGCTCTGAACTCTTGACCCCAGTGCTGTCCGGCCAGCAGATTGCCACTGAGCTCCCAAACATGAGCTGCCTCCATTCCTCTGAGACACTGAGTCTCTCTATCTCTGTCTCACACACACACACACACACACACACACACACACACACAGACACACACACACACTCACACACACAGACACACACACTCACACATACTGAAAAACACACACACACACTCAAACACACTCACATACTCACACTCACACAGAGGCATACCAAATACACACACACACACACACACACACACACACACACACACACACACACACACACACACACACACACACACACACACACACACACACACACACACACACACACACACACACACACACACACACACACTCACACACACACAGACACACACACACACACACTCACACATACTGACAAACACACACACACACTCAAACACACTCACATACTCACACTCACACAGAGGCATACCAAATACACACACACACACACACACACACACACACACACACACACACACACACACACACACACACACACACACACATACACACACACACACACACACACACACACACACACACACCAAATACCCACACAGACTGACACTCAGAACCAAACACACTCACATACTCACACTCACACAGAGGCACACCAAATACACACACATACAGACACTAAACACACTCACACACTCACACTCACACACAGACACACCAAATACACACACATACAGACACTAAACACACTCACACACTCACACTCACACACAGACACACCAAATACACACACATACTGACACTAAACACACTCACACACAGGCACACCAAATACACACACATTCTCACAAACACACACAAATGCACACGCACACAACAAACACATGCACACATGCACACACATGCACCAAATACACACACATGTGCATACACATGCACACACCAAATACACACACACAAAGACACTGCAAACATACATCCCCCCCCGCCCCCCCAACATGCACACACAAAGATACATCTGTCAGTTTTTCACTCCGAGCACAGAAGCCTGTTTGGAGCAGATATGATGTAGGTGTGTGAACAGCTTATATTAAACGCTGGGTGTATGTATACACATGCATGTATATCTGGCTGATTCCTGCCAGTGCTGCACAAACAACCTGCCAGAGATGTAGAGAATCAAAGGGAAAGCAATCAGATGGACTCAGTTTTCTGTGAGTTTGTGTGTGTGTGTGTGTGTATGTGTGTGCTTGCACATGTGTATTTTTACGCTGGTGTGACACGGAGAGATGATTTGTCCAGCTCAATTTGAGATGAATTTGAAAAATAATATATATATATATATATATATTATTGCTGGCTGGTGAGCAGGGAATAGCGGTAACTGAACTAGCTGTAAACCAATCTTAGGTCTCAACCTGTTTTCATTTATGTTGCACGTAACAAGCGTGCCAATGAATTGAATAATGATTTTTGGTGAGTTTAGGTGAAAAATGTGGTGCTTTTTCATGAGCATTAAACTGCCTGGTCTGCACAGGTGAGATTAATCTATATTTAAGTCAATTTTCAATTTGGGCACAGAAAAGAAAGAGTGCATTCATCAACAAGTTCAGATAATCTGTAGCTATGAGAAAATACTACATAATTTTGTGATAGAAAAATGCTATCGAAGGCCTCCCGCGTGGTCCAGGGGTTACAACGTTCGACGCTGGCCATGGCGACCGGGGCTCAATCCCACCGGCCGTGCCAGAGTCGGTTCTGGCCGGGAGTGCTATTACCAGGGGTGGTGATTGGCTGTCCGTCCCTGACGACCGGGGGAAGATCTACCTATTATTTGATTAATATTCATTAATCAGCGAATTAATTTATTGATAGAAACAGGTTGAGAGTAATCATCGGGTTAAAGGTGTGGGTTTCGGAAAAGGTAGGCTCAGGGTTTATTTAAGAACTGACCGAAACAGATATGATATATTTACTGATATAAACCCTGTATGCTTTGATCAAGACATGCTTTTAGTTTGAGAAAATTACTGGGAACCCATGAAAAGACCTGGAAGAACTTGATTAGACGGTCTCAGAAAACAACAAGTAAGCGAGAAAAAGCCTGAGATAATTAGTGATTAGCATGGTAACTTAATCCCCTAATCTAGATTATTATTATCTAACTAATTTTTTTAAAGAGAGTAACCCCAATGGCCTTTAAATTAATATAATTCATCTTGTACCAATTACTAAAATGTTGTATTAGCCGTAAAGTGCCTTTCACAGAGGCTAGGTTGCATTGATGTTACATTGTACAAAGTGGAGGTTCATTAGTACATTTTGCTTGGAGAGATTTAGAGATTTAGGGCCTGAGACAGGCTGGTTCTTCTCTGTTGAAGGACGGAGCCACGATTTCATCAACGGGTAAAGAAAGTGGCCTTAAATGCTAACCCCACCATGCTAATTAACACCCGTGTTACTAGGGTTACAGTAGGAATGGTTGTTTGAGAGTTCAAAGATCATAGAGCATAGAGCAATATCAATAATCGTGGTTCTGTGTGGCTCAGTAGGTAGAGCATGGCGCTGACAATGCTTAAGTTGTGGGATCGATTCCCACTGGGATCACATATACTGAAAAATTCATGAATTCAGTACTGTAAGTTGCTTTGGATAAAAGTGTCTGCTAAATGGCATATATATTTATTATAAAACAAATAGTTTTCAGCTGAACCCTTGGCAAAGGGTGGTGAAGCTATAATCAGTGACGTTATATCTCCCAAACTTAACGCATTTCCTGTTTGTTTTGTAATCATTTTTCTAAGGGCAAAAGTTTGGGGATAGCTTTAGGCAATTTCATATTTGTTTTTACATAGGAATGTCTAGAAGTTAATTCTGGATTTCTAGTTGTACTGTTGCTTTTTAAATAACTAATGACATATTAGATTATGATCAATGATTGATCATACCATGTATTAATGCACATCTTTTAAGTCGCTCTGGATAAGATCATCTGCTAAATGCTTAAAATGTAAATGAAAAATGTAGATAAAAAAACCAAAACTGCTTCAAAATGGTATTTTGTGGTTTGGCTATTGTGTACATTGCATAATCATTTAATTTAGTTATTTACCCAACTGTTTAACTGTTAATTTGTCAGATACAATTTTGTTTTCAGGGGCTACAATGAGTCCACTTGAATTGTAGTTTTATGATAATGTGGTACATTTATGTTAGTAGCTCACAACTCCAATAACCATCAAGAAATAAAGCTCCATTTGGTAGCATTTTCCTTTCAGCTTGTGTTATATTTACGCCACACATTATGATTTTTAGCCCTGATTTAGCCCTGTTTATTGCCCTTGTGGGTTTTGCAAACGAGCTTTCCCTGTGATTCTTGCTGAAACTCGACCCGCGAAGTCATTCCTCTCCTTAGCACCTCGGATCGTGTAGTGTGGCAGGTCCCGGGAGCTATGATAATTGCTTTAACAGGCACCTTATGGGCTGTGAGCGCAGGCAGTTTCAACAATTTTCATGGAACCCTGTTCAGTGTCGGCTTTTCACAAGCAACCGGGGACTGCCAACGGCCTGTGAAAAATAACCTCTCAATATCGTAATGTGCCGACACAAAAAAGAAAAAAGAGGCAGCTGTTTTCTGTAAGCTGTCTGTGTTTCCTGTGCAAGAAAAAGAGCAGCGAGACTGACAGAAATAAGAAGGATATGATGAAAAATGAGAGAGCGCCAAGCCCCGAAATACATACCGGACAAAGGGCAGAAGATGAGGAATTTTGAAAAAAATGTGTTTTGATTTTTTCCAGTTTTTTCTCCTAATTTGGTAGCCAATTACACCCTCTCTTTATTTGATTTATCTTCCCCACACGAGTCTGCCGCTCGTCTCTATGAGGCAAGCTAATTCTCAGAGGGCAGCGAGCTCCGCTTCCTTCGAGACGGAATTCACCTGCCCACATTCTGGAGACTCCCTTACGTGCCTCACGGTGGACCCGAGCCAGCTCACCCTCCCCCCTTCCCCTGAGGCGGACAGCCAAACGCCGCCCCCGATTGGGGCTGATGACCAGGGCCGGTCTGGTAGAGATGGGTTTCGAACCGCGTCCCTGATAGGCAGCGCACACTCATACATGACCAGCCAAAATACAGTGCGTTAGACCGCTACACTATCCACCGCCCACGATGAGGAATTTTAAAGAGCCACTGTTACGTCGGGGATAATGCCATCGGTCCACAAATAACGGAAGTGTGATGAGTGGAGAGAAAAAATGATGGCAGCCGGACAGAAGCAGCCAGTGGCTTCATGTGTCCGGGTGTCGCCTGAAGAGATTTGTAACCCCAGAAGGGCAGCGTCAGTGGCATTGTGGGTGCTACGGTAGGACCCCAAAAACAAATAAACACATTTTTTGTCAAAAAATCTTCTTGGAATTCTGATTCCAGGGGCCCGTGAGGGTGAGTGAAGCCAGCTGTCCAGGGTGTATTCCGTCCGGAACGCAGTCAAGGCTCCAGCCCCCGCGACCCTGTTCGGCTTAGACAATGGATGGATGGAAATCTTCTTGGAATATTCCATGTGTGTCAGGCTTTCTTGCTGTACACACGTTTGTGAATCTGAAGAAGTGTGATGCGTGCATGAGGCTGCCATTTCGATGCACTAGGCCACCATTTTGATGCATTGGCTGCCATTTTGGTGCACTAGGCCGCCATTTTGGCGCGACTGTGAACCTTCCTGTTTGCTTCCTCTCTGCATATACCATAAACACTTCTCCCGCAGTCTAATGCAATTATGAAAATCTGTCTCTGCTCACACATAAAGCCCTCATGGTTGTCGCAACGGCGGAAATGAGAAATATGCAAATGGCGCTTTGTGTGGGAAACATCTGGTGTTTTACAGCAGTGAGGCATTAGCGGTTACCACGTTAGTTAACGTGGAATTACCGCACATAAGTGCCAATCGCAAAGCCTCCTCAAGGACCGCAATGAGAATGAGAACGGATCTAAAACTGGCTCACATGCGACCAATCAGTCGCTCGTCCTGGTGAGAGTATTCACGATCAAGGGATGTATTTTTGTTACTTTTGGGGCCTCTGTGAAAAACCCTCAGTAAAAAAAAAAATGTGTGTGGCCTCCCAGGTGGTCTAGTGGTTACAATGTTCGACGCTGACCACTGCGACAGGGGTTCGATTCCACCGGCCACGCCAGAGTCGGCTCTGTCCGCCCCATTGTCTGGCCCCAGGGGGGAGGGAAGCCGATATGAGTTCGCTGCGTATAGGAGTGGCTTTGGAGTGGCTCTGGAGTTACATTCGACAGCTTGGTGAGTGCAGGCTCGGAGGAGACGATACTTCGCCTTTGTCTCTGCCGGTCACAGGGCTACGGCAGTGAACACACAATATGGGGGGGGGTGTAATTGGATACTGAATTAGGAGAAAATGGGATAAAATCAGAAACAAAATTGAAAAAATATGTTTTTAAAAATATGTGTCATAAAAAAACTAAACAACACCTTATTTTCAAAATCAAACAGAACATTCAGTATAGTACACTGGTCCTACTGATCGCTCGGCCAGACACCATCAAACCTCCTGGAGCTTTTCCACAATCCGGGAACAGAAGCGACAGGGCCCCTGTTGTCTCCGTGGAATTTATTCAATAAATAACTAAACCAAGAGCGAGAGAAAGGTCAAGCAAATGACACCCAGCGTATCTTTTATGTCAGAGCCCAAGGCGTGGAGGTGTGGGCCTGTGTTCTAATTTTACAATCAATGGAGTTTGAGAAATAGAGCGAGAAAAGGCACCTTTCTCCTCCTCCCCTCCTCCTCCCCTCCTCCCCCCTCCCCTCCTATCCCTGTCTGCCTCTGTCATGGTTCTTACCCCTCTGACTGTCGGTTCTCATAATGGGCGGAAGAAATAAATAAAAATGTTATAATCTTTTTCCCTCCCGTAAATATTTTTTTTTTTTTACAAATTTATCATTAATATTTATGATTTAATTAAAATTAATCCCGGCCGAAACTCCGCCGAGCACAATCTGGGCACTGACTGATTTTATTTTTTACTTAAGTGATAAAATATCGCGCTGAGAAGTAAAAGATTCTGGAAACGAATTTATACAGCCTGCGGAATTAGCCGCCTTGTAGAATTTAAATGTATTTTGAAAATGTACTAGGCACACTTAACCAGTTCTGTGCGTTACGTTTATCACATGTTTATCACAGATATTTTGTGTTTGTGTGTGTCACGTATCTGTCATTGATGTATCATCTGCCAGACAATATGAAATATGATGCTGTACCCCTCCGATCCATTAAGCATCGCGCTTTGTCTATTTTGAGTCTGCTCTGTTTGTCATTGCATCTCAATTTAACCTTTGCTCGTTGACTGCAATGGCAAACCGTGCAGATTGCCTCAAAGAGTCTCGAATTAAAAAGACATAAAAATGCGTGAAAAGTGTGTCTTTATTGCAAACGTTCTTTGGTTCTGACATTTTGGACGAACACAGCACAAGATGAGTGCACATAAAAATGGAATTGGCAGCGACGAAATGCCTCGCCAGGTTTCGATGAAAGGGCAGATTTGCCGAGAGATGGTTGTTTTTTTAGGGGTAGGTTCATGCTTTGGCTTTTGATGGGCGTGTCAGATTATTTTTGCCATAACTGCCATACCTTTTTAGAACACATAAAACTGGGTGGAGAACCTTTTTTTTTTGGGGGTTCACTACTATTTCATAAGAATGTAGAAATGGGGCAGGTGTAGACAAAGGTGCATTCCTCCTTCAGATTGGAAATTATTTAAAAAAATAATAAAAATAGGTTTGACAGTGGCAGTGTAGCCAGAGCTGGTGTGACTTTGGCAAACTGAAGAAAAGATCACATTTCCTTGTGAAAAATAGGTGAAAGGATTGTTATAAATTTGGAAGTAGTCACAAATATAGTTTAATTTCTGGACTCAACAAACAGACCTAGGATCAGCTTGCCTGTCACCAACCCTCCGAAACCCCAGCCATTTTTAAGCATTTGATTCTGATCCAGGATTGGTTTCTTAAGAGCAAAAACCTACTTGTGCCAGTCAGGGAGAGAATATACCAGTTAGCAGAATCTATAGATGATGACACAACAGAAATGGCATTGTGGAGGTTAGAGGTTACTCCAATATCTACAGACTGACAAATAAAGGAAACATCAACATAAAGTGTCTTAATAGGGCGTCGGGTCACCACGAGCTGCCAGAGCAGCTTCTGTGCACCTTGGCACAGATTCTACAAGTGTCTGGAACTCTTCTGGGGGGATGCAACACCATTCTTTCATGAGAAATTCCATCATTTGGTGTTTTGTTGATGGTGGTGGAAAACACTGTTTCAGGCACCGCTCCAGAATCTCTCATAAGTGTTCAATTGGGTTGAGACCTAGTGACTGAGACGGCCATGGCATATGGTTCATGGCATATCGTTTTAATGCTCATCAAACCATTCAGTGACCACTCGTGCCCTGTGGATGGGGGCATTGTCATCCTGGAAGAGACCACTCAAAAAATAGAGGGTGTAATTGGCTACTAAATTGGGAGAAAAACAGGAAAAAAACTGAAAAGAAGCTTTGCTCCGTTTTCTAAATACAGTGCGGAGACGTGCGGCCTTCTGCAACGGGCTGATCACTCGACCTTTGCGTTTGATGAGAGTCAGACTTAATGGCTCTAAAATGCCTCGCCTAGATCACGTGACACCGCAATAAAAGCCCCAAAATCTGTTGTATGAAATAAACGTTTGAGGTTTATGTATTATGTAATCATCCTTGGCGGAAACGTTCCCCATTCCCAGCGCCCTTTCCAGGCTGCCCTCTGATCGGAATGGCCTTTTTTTCATCTTCAATAATTAAATGCGGTCTTGATGTTTGCGAGCCCTCTGCGGTCCTCTCCCTCTCGTTTTCCCCTTGCCCCAAGATCACTCCCTGTAATTTTCCAAGGGAGAAAAAAAACGACCTCAACGTAAAAAAAAAAAAAATGTTTGAATTAATTGCCTTTATTTGCCTTAGTGCTGTCAGTCCGCATTATCAGCTTTCTGAAATTGAGTTTATCGTCGCTGACTTTGCCGGGTCTTCACAGTGCTCTCTGTGCTCGCTGGCTGACTGCCAGCGCATCGAGGGTAAATATATTTAAATCGTCGCTAAGCTGCTTAAAATATTCAACTTTCATTCACAGCTAGTTTATAGAAATGTAGAACTATCTCAGCCTCGCAAATCAGTTACACGGTTAAAAATATATCGGTTTTCAAGTTTTCAAGAACGGAAATATAGCAGGCATTTTTAAAAGCCAGCGCGCGGAGCGGAGCGTGTTCCGGGAGGAGGGAGATTGCGCCGGCTTTCACACACGCGCCTGGATGTAAAAAGGCCATGCCATTTCAAAGGGCACGGAACTGCGCGAAGCAATTACTTACTGCGCTCTCATGAAAGTGATATTTTAAGACCCTAAGTTCTGCCCTTCAGTTTTCTTTTTAAAGGGAAGACGTCCGTTTTGTCACAATATGCGAATGAGAAATCCTTCCTCTCCGATAATTAGCGCTCCACTCACAACTATTTTGTTTTTGCCAGTGGCGTCGAAAAGGGATTAAGCCAAAGTTTAGGCCGGCTTCTGGTCTAAACTCATCCTGTGCCATCCAGCATTTTATCGGAGTCTCAGTGCCATAGTTTGCTGTATTGATTTCATTTCCCGACCCTCATACAGTCATTAACTCATTAATTCATTCATTATCTAAGCCGCTTATTCCTGGTCACTGTCGCAGAGCGGCTGGAGCCTATCCCAGCATGCATTGGGCGAGAGGCAGGAATACACCCTTGACAGGTCACCAATCCATCGCAGGGCACTACATACACCATTCACTCGCACACTCATACCTACAGGCAATTTAGACTCTCCAATTAGCCTAATGTGCATGTCTTTGGACTGTGGGAGGAAACCCACGCGGACACGGGGAGAACATACAAACCCCACAGAGAAAGGCCTGGCCGGGATCGAACCCGGGACCTTCTTGCTGTGCGGCGACAGTGCCATAGTTTGCTGTATTGTTTTCATTCCCCCATACAGTCATATACTGTTCTTTTTTTTTGGTTGTCAAAGATGAACACGCCCCTAAAGAGAATATATAGTTGGTCCAATGGCGGCGTGCGTTTTTTTTTTTTTTTTCTTTGTCTCAAGCGCTCAGTCATCTGTGGGCCATTCATCATCATCACCGTCGTCGGCAAAGACCAATGAGACGATCGGGTTCATTTTAGGATCTCTGCCTCCTTCATCACAGCGACACAAATATGTCCGTGAGTCAATATCTCATTTGCAGCATTATGAATTTGAATGATCTTGCTGCAGGGAAGGTAGAGCCCAGACCTGCCCCTAATGCTACGAAACTAAACACAAATGTTCTCTGCACTCAGAAAATCGATAACGGAATAAAACGCGAGAACAAGATGACTGATTCAGGCAGTTCAGTTATGCCCTTGGTATGATCCGTCAACATTGGAACGTTTACTGACATGCTACGGTTATCATTCTACCATTTATTCTTATATATTTACATACCAGCGCATACATTTTAATGTAGAGTTCGATTTTTAGTGGTAATACAGAGTTCAATATGACTTGGAAGGATTGGCATAAAAAAAAAAATGTAATCTCTATTTTTCAACATTTCTTTTCCACTCTAGATCTCAGCTATCCGTCAAAAAAAATTACAAATAAAACACGTATTTACAAATAGTAGATACTGCCCAACTCTGTCATTGGGGCTGCTTTGGCAGACTGAAGACCTGCTCGAAAAGAAGCTTCCACTCTTCTTTGGGTTCTGAACGCTACCAAAAGCTAAATTTTCCGTCTGTCTACTGACAGATAACAATGACGCTGGAGTCCATGTCCTTTGTAGATAACAATGACGCCGGAGTCCATGTCCATTTTTAGGATTTGTAGTTTGGGGTTTGGGGGTTTGCTAAATCTGTCAAACATTGTTTGCAGCTCGGTGGTGAGACACTCACAGCAAGAACCATGAAACACTGAGCGGAGTTTGATGCATGTCGCGTGGGTTTCCTCACGGTTTTTCCAAAGATTCACATTTTTAGGATGTCATAGTTATGTTTGAGGGGTTTGGGGATGGATTGACCTGTCCAGGATATTCCCCCCTCACACACTGGGACATCCAGACCCTATGCAACAATAGACATCATTGTTTGCAGCTGCACATTGTACATGTAACACAGGGAAAGAAAAGTTAATGTTTTTTGTTTTGTTTGTTAAGCATGTAGACAGTGGTGATGTCAGTTAATTCATGTACAGAATCAGTGGTCGTTTTGTGTTCGTCAGGTGTTTTTACGTCAAGTTTTGAGTGGCTGATTACTCAAGCGACAGAACAAGAACAGACATAGGCTACTAAAGTATCGTCAACAGGGAATCACAAGAGTGAACAAGTTCATATCCTGGTGTACCTTTTCAGCTTGGTATTAAATTCCAGTGTGCTGGAGTTCGCAGGACCAAACAAGTAATTTGTGTGTAATCGATTATTAACAATACTGATTAACTAGGCTACCAATAGGCTACTAACCACAAATGGACTATAAAATAAGATTAGCAAGATTAGTGATTTGAGATGATTGACAGAAACTGAAAACAGAATACATTTGAGTGAAAAATATGTCTTGCATTTTTTCTGAGTTTGTTACTGTATCTAAGCACCCACGGGTGGAATATTACAAACATAAAGTAGATAAATTCCTGAAAATTGTCGAAAATAAAACAGTATCATTTGGGAACAGTATCATTCTCTCAGCCCTCCCTGTCTCTCCCTCTCTCTCTCTCTCCGTCTCTCACACTCTCCCTCTCTTCAGTGATATTAATCGATAGGCTCGCTGTTTGTTCGGCCGCTACCTCTAAATGAAATCGGCGGCGGCAGCGCGCCAGCTAATGCGATCGAGTGAGAGCGCTAATTAAATGACGGGGGCTACGGGCATCGGTCACTGCGGCCTGGCGAACGCTACTGCCAGAGAGTCCTTCTGGAGAGGGAGGTGTCCTCGTGAGGGAGCCCTGCCAAAACGCCTCCAGAGGCTGCTGGGTCCCTGAACTCTCCTGTCCCGTGCTGAAGCCCCCCCTCGTCCATCTAGCATCAGATAGCTGCATTTAACATTTTAATTTAACATTTTAAGTATTTAGCAGACTTTACAGTACTGCTCCTGGATGGGAAGGGGGTGGGCAGGGAAACTCATCTCAATTTTGTACTCTTGGAAGGCTGTCATTTTGAAACCTGTGCACTAACATCAGATAGCTTCGCTGTTTTGTCCCGTAATATGTGGCGGTGTGTGTATTCCGGCATCAAACCTTGCCACAGTGGTAATTATGAACCCGGTTGCCAGTGTCCAATGGCAGGAAGCCAATGTTTCCCTAACAGGAGAAGTGATGTAATTTCCCCTTATTATTATTTATCTGTTAGCAGATTGATGTTGATTCACGTAGGTTTTATTTATGTTGTTATACTTTAGCGGTTCAGGTTAACTACATTCCTTAAGTGTATAATGGCATGTGTTCCACCTGGGATTTGAACCTGCAACCTCTTGGTGTGCAGTGCAGACAGGAAGTGTGATGTGTGTGAAGGATGGAATTATGGAAGTTGGGAGGGAACAGAACATCTGCAGGTGAAATTGGCAGGGGCTGCACTAATGTCAATATTTATTTGTTTGAATCTCGGTTTGGAAGGGGACCTCTTTAACTCACAGATCTTTTTAGTTTGAATCTTTCTCGGTCTGTGTAGCAGTTTAGCAGTCTTTTGGATCTGCCTGGACTGGACGTGCTGTCAGGTTAAAACACGAACACTGTCTGCTCTTCAAGCAAGGGTTTGGGCGGGCTCCTTTTAAACCGTGATGATGAGGTTTGATGAGACTAACGTAGCTGAACGTGGAGATTTGTGCGGGGGTCTTAAGATATCTCACAGGTGGGGCCTCGGGCAGTGTAACGGTCTAAAGCATTCGCTTGGGAATGCAAGTTGCCTACTGCAGCCGTGGTTCGAAACCCGACTGCGCCAAACCGGCCCTGGCCCGGAGCCCCGATCAGGGGGAGGGTGAGCCGGCACGAGCTCTCCGAGAAGCGTGAAGGGCCTTTCTAGAAAGTAGGTGGGTGAGTTCCATCTGGGAGGAGGCGGATCATCGCTGGCCTCAGAGAATTAGCTTTCCCCGTAGAGACGGGCGGTGAGTTCGTGGGGGAGGGCAAATCGAAAGAAATAGAGGGTATAATTGGCTACCAAATTGGGAGAAAAAC
>JAINUG010000022.1:1640000-1732500 GCA_029706075.1 Aldrovandia affinis
CCGAAGATGAGAACGAGCTCGGATCCGAGCACTCACACGGTGCGAATGTAGCGGAGCTCAGAAGGCGTGAGTTAAAGTTGAGCGCGTGAGCGTCCGCTGCAAAGGGTGCCGTCGATAAGAGTATGATTCGTTCCCAGAGTTAGGGACTTTAGCTCAGCGGGCCAATCGTCTCTCTTGTCGCGTCATGATCCTGGGTTCGAAACTCTCTGTGGGACAGAACCAACTCCGTTACTTGAACGCCACTGGTGTGGAAACGTGAGATCCTTCGTGTCTCTCAGTGCGCTACAAAGACCCGATCGAAACCCACGCGCGACCCTCTCCACCGCTGCCACGGCGACGGGCCGCTGGGAATAATGGATATTAGATAAAGCAGCCCCACCTGTCGATTCCGATGTGCCAAGTCTGAGCGCGCGAGATACATATCACAGAAGTAATGGAGCACCAAATGGAGCTGAGACTGCTGAGGAGGGTCTGAAGAAACGATTATCTTTTTTAAACCCATAATTCTGCTGCCATGCCCGGGAAGTCCTCATTACGAAACGAAACAATAACTCTATCTGCCCAAGGTGTGTGTGTGTGTGTGTGTGTGTTTGTCTTTATAGTGTCCGTGGTGCACAGTTCCCCCTTGTTAAAAGGTATGATGGGTAAAGCGGTCAATAGGAGGCCTCTGTTTCTCATTAGGAGCCCTTTGCTGCATGTGGTGCAGTGGGCCAAAGCAGAGCAGAGGGGGTTGTGGGATTGAACCTTCTGTTGTGCCCTTTAGCAAGACAATTATTTTTTTAACAGCCTGCCAAACCACAACTTTCCAGCTATGTAGTTAAAAAGGATGGGATCACGCTTACAGTACCCAGATGAGCAAAGAAGGCTGTATAAAATAAACAATACAGGTAATAGGCAGTCTATATTGTATGCTCTAATTGTGACATCTTTTTTTGGGGAAAAAAAGTACTTGATAAACAGCATCTTTTTCTGTGAGTAATTGTATTAGTATAAAATAATATAAAGTTCACATTTGTTATCAGACAATATAGCAATATAGGGTGTAAATCATTTTGGAGGGTATGGTATATAGGCATTTAGCAGACACTCTTATACAGAGCAACTTACAGTTTCACATTTCTTTACATACAATCCATTTGAACAGCTGGATATTTTACTGAAGCAATTCAGGTTAAGTACCTTACTTAAGGGTACAACAGGATCCTGGGATCGAACCTGCAACTTTTGCGTTACAATCCCAGTTCCTTAACCATTATGCTAACATTGCCACCCCAGGTTTGAAACCTGACAAAATCTAGATAACTTTGCAGAACCTAGAAACCATTTGTACGTACCTAGCTTTTATCCAGAGTGACTTACAAAAAGTGCATGATAAGATTAATCAAAGTTAGTGCAAGAGATCCGTGTAGTAACATTGCAGTAGACATCATTGTTGGCAGCTGCACATCGTACCTGTGACACAGAGAGAAAAGTTCGTGTTTTTATTTATTTATGTTTTTCATTACATTTTTAAAAATGTAAACAGTGGTGATGGCAGTTAATGTATAGATGACATGACTATGGCACGCATTTATATTACACCTCTCAAGCAAACACAAGTACAGCGAGCTACATATTGCGTTGCCTAGGTCAGTGGTTCTCAACCTTTTTTGTGCTCTGTACCACTAAAATATTTTCAACAATCCCCAAGTACCCCCTACCCATAATATATATATATAGGCCTATATATACATATATAGGCCTATATATATACCTATATATACATATATATATAGGCATATACCTCACGTGTAAGCAGCCAACACAGATATTTTGATTTAAAAAAAAACATTTTATTAAGATTCACCATTAATAATTACAAAAGATATTTTGATAAATAAAAAAATTATAATTTAAGATTCATCATTAATAATTACAAAACAAAGCCAGCAAATCTGCAGGAAATAAGAGCCCAGGGTCTGGCATCTAACATTTCAACTTGAAATGCTTTTCACCAACAAAATACAATTAATTTATATTTATTTTGAGGTTTCAAAAAACATTTCCAAGTACCCCCTGCAATTCCCCCACGTACCACTAGGGGTACGCGTACCCCCGGTTGAGAAACAATGGCCTAGGTGATGTACGGTGGCCATTTTTTGCCTGGGGGAACCTCCGTGCTCCCGCCCTCTGATGAGGTGATTTAATTACTCAGCCAATCAGACTTCGGATTGGTGACTGGATGGCCAATCAGATAGTGGCCAGTGGCCAGTTCACAAACAGGTCACCCCCCAACCCCACGCATGCTGTCTCTGAGAAGTACAATCGGATCTATATTACAGTTGGCCACAGCAACCCCCCCTGACCCACCACCGATTTAGAGAATCCATCCATGCCTTCTCGCCTCTTTCCCCTCTATATATATATATGTATGCCATTTAGCAGACGCTTTTATCCAAAGCGACTTACAGTACTGAATGCATATCAGTATAAATGGTCCCAATGGGAATCGAACCCACAACCTAAGCGCTTCCAGTGCCGTGCTCTACCTACTGAGCCACACACTGAACCACATATGGCATATCTCTCCTAGATACACACACACACATAGGCCACAAGGAATCCATAAGGGGACGTTACACCGCGTTACACACAGGGAATCGCACCTACGGTTCCCTCTAATTCATTAAGACACCGACGGCGTCAGGCCTCTAAATAATTCAGGTCCCTCGCATGTCGGTGAACAGGACCGCTCAATCGCTCACTCACTCACTCAATCGATCAATCCTGCGTGAGATTGGAGATGATTAAAAATGGATGTGGCCCTGGACGGGAGCACTGGAATATGCCGTATGGCACATGCGGTACAAATCCTCACAGTACGAGATTGAACATGAGCAGGGAGGGGGATGAGTGTTTTACTGACCAATGGCCAAGGCCGGATCTCCGCATAGGCCGACAAATTTGTACATTTATTTGTACATTTATTTTTTTATTTGTATATATATATATATATATATATTTTTTTTTTACATAATGCACTTACACGCCTAATAAATATATATTCATGACACAGAATTATTATTATTATTAGTAGACAAAGAAATAATGCAAAATAAATCATATCTCCAATCTAATGTTAAATCTACAAACTCCATCTCCCAGAATGCCATTCTGGGAGGTTGGGGGGCCCAAAACGTCAAGATCCGACCCTGCCAAAGGCCACCTAGATCTCTGCACCTGGCTGATCTATGCTTCTAAAATCTTTGCATACACATTAATGTGCAAAACTGCTATAGTTTGATACAAACTGTGCAGCCGGTGAAAAAGCATGGCTGTTAATTTAACTAGGCAATAAGGTGGACAAGCTGTGACATCAAATATTGCTTGACATGACACGCCCTATGCTAGTTTTACAGATATTACTCTGTGTGTACTTGTGACGAAGTAGCACGTCACTAGTGACCAGGTCAAACCCACACCGCACATACACAGACACACACACTGTTTTCTCAGATGGGCCCTCATGCACACCGTTGTCATTTATACAAGTCCATTTCTACACCTCATTCATTTAGCCATTTATTCAAACAGGAGCTAAGCTAGCTAGCTAAAGTGCTACCTAAAGGTTTATCACAAAACATTTAGCGTGCTAACTGTGCATTCGTGAAGTGCACACGTGAACACAGTCACGCTTTAAATACCCTAAAAGTATACACATACACACATTGTATTTTGAATTACAACCATCTTTTATTTTACTCAGCATTCTGTTTGGAGGACCTGCAAGTTATCCTGTTGCTTCCGGGTTGGTTGCTGCTGCACCAGCACTTCCTGATTCCTACAGGTAGGGTAGGACCCAAACTGAGTCCTATGCTACCTGACTCAAATTTTGGTGCATGCAAAGTTCTTACAATTTGGGAAAACCCATTGAAGTAGGGGTTTTCCATGGTAATCGGATTAAAAGGAAGTCCATTGGAAGAGCATTATTATAATGTTTAGGTGGTATGTTCCTTATAAATGTTATTATGCATTATGATGTAATGGAAATGGAAAACAATAATACAATGAACATGATTAATTATTGGGAACCCATGTTTTTGTGTTGGATTGGATTGGCTGGGGGGGAAAGGCTACCTGTATAAAGTAGCTCTGCCTCTGCCTCAAGTGAGAGAGGAGCTGGGATTTAAGTGGGAAAAGGTCCTATAATGTGGGGGGCCATTTTGGCAGAAAATAAGTTTAGTGTTCTTGAACGTTTACCGTGTTTTTGTGAGTTTAAGTTTGTTTCATGTAATGTCTGTTTCAAAGTCGACAACCACTGTAAATATCCTGCACTCTATATCCACTGTGAATAAACACCAAACGCTGGTTGGGGAAATAGGAACTCGGCTGCGCCATCTATATTTGTCTAAACCTGTGCCTTTTTATTCGGCAACGTTATCCACGCCCAGACCAGGGAGTGACCGTACTCCGCTGAGGTGTGTGAGCTCGGCATTGATGCAGATTTTTCAGGATCCATAAGCAAGCCATTCAAATATCTCTGTAACTTAGCGAACGGTAAGTAAAGTGCTTGTGCATGGCTGAGTCACTGTGGCTCCTGGGTAAAGGGAAACACAAGTGTCATGTGTGCTCTTGATGTTAATTTATGTAACGGGTATTTAAATGTTTTAAAAATACAGATTTTTTCCAGTTTTTCTCCCAATTTAGTGGCCAGCTATACCCTATTTTTATTTCAATTTGCCCTCCCCCACGAATCTGCCACACATCACTACGAGGCAAGCTAATCCTCCGAGGGCAGCGGACTCCCCGCTTCCTTCGAGACGGAATTCACCCACCCACGTTCTGGAGATACCCTTTGTGATTCTCAGTGAACTCATGCCCACTCACCCTCCCCCTCCCCCTGGGGCGGACAGCCAAACGCCGCCCCCGATCGGGACTGACAACCAGGGCCGGTCTGGCACAGTCAGGTTTTGAACCGTGACCGTGATAGGCAGCTCACTCTTAAAGGAATTGATCGGGTGCGTTGAACTGCAGCATCGGAGGCCCTAATGGGGGTATTACTGGAAACCACCTATTCACAGTACCTACATGCTCACTGTACCCTCTGTAAAAGCTGGAATTGATCAGTGACTGAAGAGTCAGCAGATGAATTATCAGATCAATTTACAAAGAGCATTTTTAATTATTTTTTTCCAGATAGAAAATTAATCCCCCCCTCCCCCTGCACCCCCAAACACATTTTCTATTAATACCAAAATAATTGATACTAAAACTCCTCTCTACCCTACTACTATCAGTTAATGAATTGAATTAATAACCATACAGCCACCTCTGGGTTCTGCTCACGTCCCTTAAATTAAATATCACATTTAATTGTGGTGCTTCCACAAATTATCTGAAGACTTGTGGCGACAGCCTCAGTGTGTTGTGATGTTTCGGCAGAGATTGTTTTTAACGAAGAGACACTTCATTACCGCCGTGGTGCTAACAAAACGATGAGCCGCGGTTACCGGGGGTAACGGAGGTAACTAATCTCATCAACGTGAGCCAAGAAGAGCAAGACAGTAGACAGTTTCCTTCACATTGTAAACCCTTCCTGTCGATGCTGGTTTAGTGTTAAGTGACTATTGAGGGCGAAATGGAGAAAAACATGAGCCCTCCACTTGTACTCTGAGGCAAGCCAGTTTTTTCTGTACAGGGACGCCTTTTGTGCTTCTCGGCGAGCTTGTGTCGGCTCACCTTCCCCCCTCCCTCTGGTGCGGTCAGCCAATCGGTGCCCCCGACAAGGCTCTAAATCGGGTTTCGAAACCACGGCTACAGTGGACAACTTGTATTCCGGGAGAATGCTTTGACCGTTACGCCACCCGAGGCCCCGGGCAAGAAGCTCTTTGACGAACAATTTGTAGATAAAAAAGTATTGCTTGTATTGCCAATACCTGGAACAGCTGTCAATGCCTGGAACAGCTTGGCAGGTTGGGTAGTAGAGGCAGAAACACTTGGGCTATTCAAGTCCAGGCTAGATGCAGTACTAGATACTCTTTAGATTAGGACATGACGAGCCTAGATGGGCTGAACAGCCCGTTCTTGTCATTGTGTAAACTTATGTTCTTATGTTCAAGATTGTGTCTATTAGACATTGGGGCGGTAGTCTAACCTGCTTTACTCGTGTGTGGGATAAAAACAAAAAAGAAAGGAAGGAAGCAGCACTTTATTTAAAATGTATTTTTTGTCTTCTGTGTGACCTATGTTTGAAGAAGGCGGCCCACCTTTAAAAGCACACCGTCTCGGTCCATCGCTCCAGCATTGGTGTGATGGAGAGAAGGAGAAGAAGAAAGAGGGGAGAAAAGCAAACGGTTAAATCTGTCTTTTTCTTAACTGGAGCCGAGCTGCGGTCCGGGGAGATTCGGCGGCAGAGCGCTTGGTTAAGTGAAACACATACATCGTGCAGATCTCAGAATGGCTGTGGGGCCGAGGGGGGGGAGGGAGGGAGGGAGGCGATTTCCTCTTGGGTTGAGCGATGAATTCTCCGGTGGAAAACGTTGCCCTTGGCTTTTTTATTTTTTTGCGTTTCAGACGATGAATTCCTTGCGGAAGCCACTTAGGTTCACCTTGATGTCACGTACTCCGCGGCGAGCCTCCGTTTGATTCGCAAACACGGGAGCGAGAGCGTATAAAACGACGGCAGAGGCGGAGGGGAGTCGTCCAATAGTTTTATTCTTTTTTTTCTCTCCCTCTCTCTCGGTTTATGGAGGCAGATTGATGTGTTTGCGTCTCCGTGGTTATTGCAGAATCTTCCGGACGGAGGATGCGTGTTTGTCTTTTAAAAGGTAATAATTATAACTCCTCGGCTTGTTGTAAAAACACAGTAAATAAAATGGAGGGTGTTGAATTGATTGCATTGCAACCAAATGAATTTGCCCCAGGTGGTTTTTTAAAAAGAGCACCGATAACAGAAGTTTGTTCTGCCGTAAAGGAGGCAGTGGACAATAAAGTATGTTATGCGTGTATTATATGCGTTTTGGAAATCATTTTTGTTTCGCTTTTGTTTTACTATTTATATCCATGTATCAGTATTTCGCAAACACAATAATGGAATTACTCCATTGAAAACAGAAATATAGCCTGTGAATCAGACAAAGCAAGTTTATTGAATCATTGAAAGGTCTCTTTCTTTTGAAAATGGACAACCCATCATATGGATATGCTCATATTTGGATATCTTGTGTTTGTGTGAGGGATTGGACAGTGAGTGCACCGGCTACCCTCTCTCTCTCTCTATACCTCTCTCTCTCCCCTCTCTCTTTCTCTCTCCCTCTCTCTCTCTATCCCTCATTCTCTCTCTCCCCCTCTTTCTCTCTATCACTCATTCTCTCTTTCTCTCTCTTTAAATCTCTCCCCCCCTCTCACTCTCTCCCTCCTCTCTCCTTCTCTCTATCCCTCATTCTCTCTCTCCCTCCTCTCTCCCTCTCTCTCTGTCCCTCATTCTTTCTCCCCCCTCTTCTCTCTCTCTCTCTCTCTCCCTCTCTATCCCTCATTCTCTCTCTCTCTCCCTCTTCTCTCTCTCTCTCTCTCCCTCTTCTCTCTCTCTCTCTCTCTCTCTCTCTCTCTCTCTCTCTCCCTCCCTCCCCCCTCTTCTCTCACTCTCACTAACTATCCCCCCCCCCTCTCTCTCTGGGTGATTATTTGAGAACGCTGAATTGCTGGAAAAAAAAGAATTACTTTTGAGCTAAATGTATGACAACAAAAACAATAGGAATCGATAGAGACTTCTGCTGTTAACTTCTATCCAAAGGTTTGTGGTTATAGAGCCTTTACGAGATGTTGAGATTTTATTAGTTTTTAAAGGTTTGTTTAGTCTGTCTGATGGGAGAGAAAAAGGAAAGCTCTAGCTGACCACATATATTAAAAAAAGCAAACAGACTGAACACGTGGACCTTTAACACCCACTGGTCTGATGTGCAGTCACTTAGCAACCGTCCACTGCAGTCTGGGAGCGGCAGTCCGGTGGTCCGGCGGTCCAATCGGAGGGGACACCGATCTCTCTGCCTTTCTCCGCCCGGCGATGGAAAAGATTCTCTAACAATTTCACATTTATCAGTTGAAATCAGTCGGAGGTCAGGGGGGACAGCTGGGGCAGATATTCGGAGTGGTAATTGCACCGAGGCGGACCGCCGCTCACCTGCCTGCCTGCCTGGCGGGGGTGTCAGTTCCTCCCTCTGAGGCGACACTCGAGATCACACAACATGGATGCCATTTTTTTAGAATACAGGCTAGGGGTGTAACGGTACACGTATTCGTACCGAACCGTTCGGTACAGGACTTTCGGTTCGGTACGCGCCATGAACCGAACGAATGCAATCTTGCTTTAACCACCAACACACGTGCAGAACTTTCTTTGTGTACGGTTGCAGCAGTACTGACGGACATTTTTTTTTTTTTTAAGAAAGAAAGATATGTGCCTTATTTTGTTCGGTAAACTATGGCCAATTAGCCACTGTTTACAAAGTTCATAATAAATGAAAAGCAAATTTATGTTTTGCATTTCTGTTTTTCCCCCGCTGTACCGAAAACATACTGAACCGTGATTTCAAAACCGAGGTACGTACCTAACCATGATTTTTGTGTACTGTTACACTCCTAATACCGGCCGTCTGTTGAGTTCATTTACTGGGCGCCATTTTGCCGCCGGGGGACCTTCTGATGGTGGTTTGCGTTTGATGGTGACTGCTTGGATACGTTGTCAGGGTGATGTTCCTGGCCCATCGGTTTGGACACCCGAGGTGACCTGTCCCTGCTGCTGGGTTTTGTTTGTTTGTTTGTGTTGTTTTGGGAACATAGTATCTCATTTTCGGTGTGAAAACAGTGTCAGAATAAGAGCGGGACGGGGTGCCCTCTGTGTGCGGAGCGGGAGCCCGTTTCCCTCAGCCCAGCGCTGCCCAGCCCAGCCCAGCCCAGCCTGGCACTGAGAGACGGCCGGCCCTTTGTTCTTCACCTCCGTGTAATTATAGCACAGAATCCTGCTGACAGGGAGAGAGGGGGTGAGAGAGGGATAGAGGGAGGTAGAGAGAGGAGGGAGGGGTGTGAGGGGGTAGATGAGGAGGGAGGGAGGTAGAGAGAGAGAGGAGGGATGGAGGGAGGTAGAGAGAGAGGGAGGGGGAGGTGGTGTGAAAGGGAGGGAGGGAGGGTAGAGAGGAGGGAGGAAAGAGGAGGGAGGGAGGAGAGGTAAAGAGAGGAAGGGAGAATGGGAGGGAGTGTGAGCAAGGTTTAGAGAGAGGGATAGAGGGAGGTAGAGAGAGAAAGGGATTGTGAGAGGGGGAAGTAGAGAGAGAGAGGGAGGGGGTGTGAGAGAGGTTTAGAGAGAGAGGGATAGAGGGAGGTAGAAAGAGAGAGGGAGGGAGGTGGTGTGAGAGAGAGGTAGAGAAGGGAGGGAGGGAGGGAGGTAGAGAGAGGGAGGGAGGGAGGGAGGCGTGTAGGAGACTGTAACAGTCTTGTGCTTGTGCTTTGCATGTGTACATCTCACATTCTGATTGGGGGCTGAGCCCCCCTAAAGGTAAAATCCTAGAATTGCCCCTGAGGTAGGCATTCACTTTATCGAGCCATTTCTTGGATACAAATATATATAAAAAAGAGTATTTGGAGCTGAGTGAGGAAAACCCTGTGTTATACCACATAATTAAAAATACAAAGTTATTCAATGCTTCGCTAGGCATAAGCTGTGGTCATTTGCCTTTGCCTACTGTTCATAATTGAAAGAATAACCTTGAATTAATATATATATTTGTACAAATCTATGCTGATTTTGCTCTTCTCACACTTACAAACTGAACAAATTCAAAAACTATTTTGTGCCGTACTCCATTGGCCTTCTAAACAGGCAGGGGAGTGGACAGCTGGATAAGAATGAGGGCCTTAACGCTGGGCTGTAATGTAGGTCTTTAGGATGTTGTGAGTTGTGCTGGGTTTTGTTTGATGTTTATAGTGTATTATACACGGTGTGCTGTGTGTACCTTGTATAGTGTGTGGGTATGCACCTTGTATAGTGTTTAATGTGTGTGTCTTCTTTTTGTTACCACAAAAGCACTTTTGTACGCAAAGTACATTTCTGTGAAAACAGACAATAAAGATATCTAATCTCCTCCATGCTCTACTTACTGAGCCACACAGAACCACGCTCTACCTACTGAGACACAGAACCACGCTCTACCTACTGAGACACACAGAACCACACTCTACCTACTGAGACACACAGAACCATGCTCTACCTACTGAGCCACACAGAACCACGCTCTACCTACTGAGCCACACAGAACCATGCTCTACCTACTGAGACACACAGAACCATGCTATACCTACTGAGACACACAGAACCATGTAACCACAGAACCACAGTAATTTGATTAATTATTAGGCTTAATGGACACAGGTGACCATGCTGTGTTTAACCATTCAGACTCAAACTGTGCGATTAAGCTCAGCTTAGAAAAACCCCAGAAACATCTCTGGCACTCCAGGACCAGGGTTGCGTACCTAGACTTGTAGTGAGGGTGGCTTTGAGCAATCCAACCTAATTAAAGGTAAAGCTAGTAAAAATGTCCATTAGCTAATTAATAAGACGTGGTTCATTCATTTCATTCTGTTTTGTTCTGTCTGCAGACTACTACACAAAATATACTGTATGTACTGTATGTGGTTCTGTGTGGCTCAGTAAGTAGAGCATGGCGTTGGCAATGCTTAGGTTGGGGGTTCAATTCCCATTAGGGCCGCATATACTAATGAACGTACGCATTCACTACTGTAAGTCGATTTGGATAAAAGCGTCTGCTAAATGGCATATATTATATATTTAATTGCTTATTTAATGTAAAACAGAGAACATTACCCACGTGACCCCTAAGGTCAGAGGTCTTGGAGAGACTTGCAGGTTCATGCACCAACATGGTTTTCCTCCCCGTTCCAAGTTAAATCGCTAAAAGTCACCGCGGACACCTTTGAAAGGTTCATGAGCGTTACTGGGCGACTGTGAGCTTATCGTGCCCATTATTTCTGTGTCATTCAGTCGGCGGAAACTGTCAAAAGGCAAACCATTAAAAGACACCTGAAAAGACTTCTCCGCGCGTCGCGACGCTTGTCTCCGGGAAACCGCGGCGGCTTGGGAAACGCAGCCCAGAGGCTCTCCTGTGACCGGGGGGGCTTAATCCTGTCACTTCAGCGCAGTGCAAATCGAGCAGAAGATACAGCCCCCGCTCATCCTCTCCAAGTGAAGCGCTGAGCCTCCTTCCCCATTCCCCTGCATTGTCATTAAAGCTCCGCTTTTATCGCTCCCTCCGCCTTCCGGGGTAATTATCACAGAATCCCAATCCTGGGCCTCTCTCTCTCTCGGTCACTCCCGATAATGGATACCTTGCCGACGTTAAGAGCTTTTTTTGCAGAGAAAATTAATGCTTGACCTTTGTCATTGCGCAGAGATAATGTGGGCACAGTTACGGGAAAGGAGGTTTTCTCTCTCTCTCTCTCTCTCTCCGCCTCGTAAAACAGAACAATGGGTAACTTTGATGAGAGAGAAAGAGAGAGACACAGAGAGAGAGAGAGAGAGAGAGACGAAGGGAATATTCCTGAGCCGAATATTCTCGCCTCGTCGCTAATCAGTAAATCCACACCACTCCAGGATGTCTCTCTCCTAATATCTCCTTGCGAGAGCCTTCAGATCTCGGCCCGCGTTTGTGAATGCGATACGGCGCTGGCTTTATTCCTAAGTGCCTTCCGCCGGGTGCTCATTAGAACATCTCATCCGCTCCGATCGCACCTTTGCGAGCGGCCCATCGACGGACTCTGCGGCCGCCTCGCCTCTTGACCTACATAGAGCGCGTGCGTCCGCCGTCCTGTCGCCGAGGCGAAGGACCGGCTCTTATTGGAGGAGGGGTCCAGTTCTGTTTCCTCGATAGCCACCGCTACTCTCCGCAACATGCCCCTCTCCACCTTAACCCCTGAGAGAGCCTGGCTTGGCGCCCTCTAGAGGTGCGGAAGGAGAAAGACGGTGTTTTAGCATCTCTGAAGGCCTCTACATGCCCGAAGGACAACAACATGACAGCAACACAACCATGGCTCTGCAACATCAGCGCAACCGTTCACGTAGATGTCGCGCATCATTGATTGGTTGGTTAGTGAATGGAGGCGGTGCTGTCATAGTAATAGGTCACAGTTCATCGAGCTAGTAGCTAAAGATATAGATAGCTAGCATAATTTGGTCGACACGGTATAAAATGAACCAGCTTCAGGAAAGATTGGCTGAAGAAGTTCGAAGGTACAGCAGTTTCCCTGCGTTCATGAAGACTTTATTGACGTTGTACAGGAGTTTCCCTGCGTTCATGAAGACTTTATTGACCTTGCTCAATACATTGACACCTACTAGTGTACAGAAGTGTAAGGACACCATGTTGCATAGGCTGCGCATAGCCTTTGGAGACATATATATTTCAGAGTGCTTGCGACATTGTTGCATTGCGCGAACCGTGAAGAAGTCGCACAAGTTACGATCCTGGCCGATGATGGTGTGCGCTGTTTCAAGAGAGATAGGGGGAATTAGCGTGGGCCGCGGGGAACTAGCTTTCATTATAGCACAAAGCCCTTTTTACAGACAGATGTTACCTCCGCACGACATTTGTTTCCACAGATACAATAGCGGTGAAAGTTTCACTGATAGCAGAGATAACAAAGGCTTTGGGACGGCGCTGTTCCGTTTTGTGACTGCGTCTGAGAAAGAAAGGAATTGAGATGAAGGAGAGAGAAAAAGCAACACAAATAGAGGGGGAGAGGGAGAGAGGGAAAGGGGGTTGAGAGACAAAAAGCCAGAGGGGAGAGAGGGAGAGAGAGAGAGAAAACTGAGAGGAAGAGAAAAGGTAGGAGAGAGAGGGATAAAAAAACGAATGAAAGACAAACAGAAACAGATGGAGAGAAAGAGAATTTGCTGAAAGGCAGAGACAGACTTTTAGACCTTTTATGTACATGAAAACAAAGATTATTTCATATTTTGAATCAATAATGGATAATAAAAAACAACATAGGTTTGTTCCAAACCATGTTTACGCAGGAATTGAAAAATGTGTATGTACAACTGTCTGAAAAAAATGGATCATCAACAATGAATAACAATATGCAGAGAAATAGACAGAGAGAGAGAGAGAGAGAAGGAAAAAGAGCGAACTGAGAGCGAGATAGAGAGAGAAGGAAAGAGAATTGAAAGGAGAGCGATAGAGAGAGAGAAGGAAAGAGAGAGAATTGAAAGGAGAGAGATAGAGAGAGAAGGAAAGAGAATAATTGAAATTTGAACATTTATTGAACAACCTTTACCATAAAAAACCCATCCAATTAACAATGACAACAACAACAAGGCGGGACCTTCAAATGTTGCATCACGAAAAAAAACATTTAGTTTGTGCCAGCTTATTAAGATACAGTATCTGCAGGTGAAAGAAAACACATCGGCCCTAAACACTTTTATTTCAGTTTTGTACGAACATAGAGAGAGAGAGGGAGAGAGAGAGAGATAGAGATAGATAGAGGGACAGGGAGTGAGAGAAGAGAGAGAGAGAGAAAGAGAGAGATAAAAAGAGAGCGATAGAGATGCTATGTTATGTCTAAAAATGGATACCTTTCTGTGTCTTATGTAAATCTGTCGATGTGTTATGTCTGTAAATTGTAAATGTGTGCTTTGGCAATATGAGAGCCATCTTGTCATGCCAATAGCAAAATTCAGCAAAATTCAAAAGCCATTTGAATTTGAATTAGAGAAAGAGAGAGAGAGAGAGAGAGAGAGGCAGAGAGAGATAGAGAGAGGGAGAGAGAGAAAGAAAGGTGTGGGTCTTACAGTGGAGTGGCAGGAGGGTCTGGTTCGTGCCGGGGGGTAGGGGGTGTTCTGCGCTCCCCGCGTATCTGGGCACTGGGTACTTAGTGAGCGTCTGCTCTGGCAGTGCGAGCGGGCTCCATATGGCAAAGCCGGGCGCTCTGGCGCGCGCGATCCGCTCGTTTGCATTCCGCCCACCGCAGGAAATTAGCATCGCTCACACGTGTTTAAGCTTAATAAAAATCATTTTACAGAGAGCTGTGGGACGAGGTCGCCATCTGGCACCTGCTAACGCCACTTCCCAATGTATAAAACCAGTAATGGCAGTGCTCTCTTTCGCTCACTCTCTCTCTCTCTCTCTCTCTCCCTCTCTCTCTGTTTCTCTCTCTCTCTCTCTCTCTCTCTCTCTCTCTGTGTTTCTCTCTCTCTCTCTGTGTGTGTTTCTCTCTCTCTCACTCACTCTCTCTCTCTTTCTTTCTCTCACTCTCTCTCTCTCTCTCTCTCTCTCTCTCCCTCTCGCTCTGCCTCCTTCTTGCTCTCTCTCTCTCTGTTTCTCCCTCTATCTCTCTCTCCCTCTATCGCTCTCTCTCTTTCTCTATCTCTCTCTATCTCTCTCTCTATCTCTGTCTCTCTCTGTCTCTCTCCTTCTCCCTCTCTCTCTCTTTTTTATCCCCTTCTCTCTCCCTCTATCTCCCTCTTTCTCTCTCTCTCTCTCTCTCTCTCTCTCTCTCTCTCTCTCTCTCTCCCTCCTATCTCCTTCTCTATCTCTCTCCCTCTATCTCTCTTTCTCTCTCTTTATCTTTCTCTGTCTCTTTCTCTCTCTATATATATATGTATATATATATATATATATATATATATATATATATATCCTCTAATCAGCTGTGTTCATGAAAAATGTAAATGGAGCCTGGTGTTAAAGTGGAATGTGCTGTCTCCAGACGCTCAGCTCAGACACCCAGCTCTGATTGATTTCCTTGTCCAGTTTTATTCACATTGTGATGAAAAGGAAAGGAGACGTGCGATGGATCATGTAGTTTTGAAAATGAAAGGTCTACTGTTTCTTTTTTTATTAGTAGTATTATTACTGTGCACACACGCAGAGCCCACATTAAAGCAGAGTTTGAAGAAGAGTTTGATGAGAGTGGCTTTTTACGCATCAGACCTGAAAGGGCTCCACCTTTTTGAAATAGTCAGTGGAACCCCGTGGGGCGTAGAATTGCCTGTCGGAGTGTACAGCAGTACAGAGTGTCAGCATGCGTGTGTGAAAGAGCACGCCTAATTATTCATTTGTGTGTGTGTGTGTGTGTGTTTGCTATTTTGTCTGTGTGATTGAGAGAGAGAGGGTGCCGTAGTTGCATGCAAATGCTTGTGTGTCTAATAGTGTTCTGTGTTTATGTATATGTGTGTGATTAATAGTATGTTTTGTGTGTGTTTGCCTGTGTGTGTAGTGTTAAAATGTTTTACAGTGCCTGTGTGTTAATGTCTTATTCACAGTGCGTGTATGTGTCTGTGTGTATTTGTGTGTTTGTGTGTTAATGTCTTATTCACAGTGTGTGTGTCTGTGTGTGTGAATGTGTATAATAATGCCATGAGTTTCAGTGTGAGCATGTTTATCTCGAGTACGGGGGTTCCAAGGCATAAGATCCAGCTCAAACAGGAGGAGGTGTAATATTTTTTTATAAAAACCAGGAGAAGGGGAATTTGTGGCCAGCGGCAGACGGATGCTCTCTCATGGATGCTCAAGATTCAGTTTGATCATGTTGGTTGATGAAACTGTCACGACACACCCGTCGACTATCGATTGCAGCCCCGCACTCTTAGGTGTGAAGTACTGCTGAGGATGGGTAGAGGATTCTAAAGGAACTCTCACGCATTCTGTTTCTGTGAGCTCACAGGCTCGGGCCCTGGCAACAAACAGTGACATTTTTATGCCGTAAGTAATGTTAATTAATTAACGTTCGTTAATAGTTAATTAGTTGTTATCTTTACTATCCCCCTTATTGATTGTGCTGATATCAGGGTCTGTGTCTGGATTCAATTAACATTTATCCTTAACATGGCCTTTAAAATGCAAGTGTTGCTTTTTTATTCTTTTCCCTTTCACAAACACAGCTTGATGAGTTTAGGATGGCCTGAAATACCTGAACTGTTTGTGATTGAAACAATGAGAACTTGCATTTCACTGTGAGTCAAAGTTAAGGAGAAATGTGGACGGAATCCAGGCCCTCGTGTTTTTTCATGTCAGTGAAACTGATTTAAATGTGAAAATGTGAACATAAGGAAACACATTTTCTTTTAAAAATACAAAAATAGCAGGACACCTAGGTTGAGCGTGAGTGCGGTTCTTTTAACTGTCTTTTGCAGTCTGTTTATCCGGGACAAACAGGCAGAAACTTTGTTCTTGTGGAGGTTTTTTGGTTGGTTTTGATTAATCATGTCGGTGTCCCTCAGGGGGATATTAAAATGAGGCTTTACAATGACATTACGTGGCAATAAAGTACAGGGTTTTAACATTTCCTTGGCTACAAACATCCTGTCTTTTATTTCCCTTCTCTTTTAAAGTTTATTGTCAGTTCAACACAACTGCACCCACCACATCTCCTATTATTATAACCAGAAGTGGAGAGAGAGATCTTTAAAATGCTAATCCTGTCTGTTTTTAAGGGAAGGACATTGAACAGGACGCAGAGATAAAAATACTTTCATCTCAATAAGCAATGAATATATCTATAGCTATCTCTCTCTCTCTCTCTCTCTCTCTCTATATATATATATATATATATATATATATATATATACTATGTATATATATATACTGTGTATAATGTATATGTTTTTGTGTGTTTTGTGTGTGTGTGTAGTGTGTTATAAACAGTGTGTGTTTGCCTGTGTGTGCGTGTATGTGTGGTTGTGTGTGAATGTGTATAGTAATGCCATAAGTTTGTGAGCATGTATATTTTGAGTATGGGGGTTCCAAGGCATAAGATCCAAAACAAAAACTTTCATCTTAATAAGCAATTAATATATGCATAGCTATCTCACTCCCTCTCTCTCTCTCTCTCTCTCTCTCTCTCTCTATATATATATATATATATATATATATATAAATTATATATATAACTATTGTTATTTTTTCAAACAAAGCCCTGACACAGCTAATGAGCACCCCCCCACAAACACACACCAGCTGCTGAGAGGTATGAGGAGTGGTACCAGGTCTGTAGTTCACAGGTACATATTCACCACTGGCCACCGGCTGGGCAGGGAGGTAGGGGTGCAGAGGTGATGGATATGGATGCTGGTGTGGACAGGAAGCTATCTGCAGGGTCGGCCTCCCCTCCGCGCCCCCTACTTCCTGCTCGGACTCAGTCTCTGCGTCGCGTATGAACACACACACACACACACACACACACACACACACACACACACACACACACACACACACACACACACACACACACACACACACACACACACACACACACCAGCGGTGGGAGTCCAGGACTTCATTCAAACTGGTGAGGGTGGGGAGGGGCTCACACTGGATATGAAACGGAAACCCTGTGGCCCCCGGTAGTCACGGAAACAAAGGCAGAGGGTGTGAGCGAGCGAGAGAGAGAGCTGACTGGCAGGGGGGTGAGTGCGCTCGTGCCCCACGGCGATACTCGTCTTCCACACGGGGGGCGCAAATGAAAGATAGAAATCTGTCTCCTCTGACTCTTCTGTCTCTTCTAGTCAGCTTCCTGCTTGTCCTTGGAGGCAAGCCAGTTTTTCCTGTGCAGGGACACCTTTCGTGCTTCTCGGCAAACTTGTGCCGGCTCACCCTTCCCCCTCCCTCTGGGGCGGTCAGCCAATCGCCAGCCAGAACTGGTCTGGCGCAGTCGGGTTTTGAACCGAGGCTGCAGTAGGCAACTTGCATTCTGGGCGAATGCTTAGACCGATACGCCACCCGAGGCCCCCTTGTGCTGCTGTTCATTTTGATCTGTTAAACCAGTAGACTAGACCAAAAATACATCACGTTTACTACCATTTTAGTTTCTGGTTACTAGCACGTTACTAGCATTACATTTCTGGTCATGGGCACATGAAAATATAACAGGGAACAGAGTTTTTATTTCACGGAAAATGTTTTTTTCTGTTAAAGAATTTTTAATTCAGGCCAGTAAAAACTGGTGTGGCATGACAAAACAATGCCTTAATGTGCGATGAACAGAACATGCGAGCAGCATAATTATGAGGTAGGAGAGGACTGTCTAACACAATGCCTACAAAAAATCTACTACTGCTAATAATACTATACTGTTGCAAATTACACTACTACTAATATACTATACTACTGCAAATTACACTACTACTAATATACTATACTACTGCAAATTACACTACTACTAATATACTATACTACTGCAAATTACACTACTACTAATATACTATACTACTGCAAATTACACTACTAATAATAATACTATACTGCTGCAAATTATACTACTTCTAATATACTATACTGCTGCAAATTTTACTACTACTGATATACTATACTGCTGCAAATGATACTACTACTACTATACTATACTGCTGCAAATCATTAGTTAAATGGTGTTTTATTTTTCTTCATACCATTTTGTCTCGTCGTTCAGCAGTAGTGGTGATCGTGGGGAGCTGTCCTTGTCCCGTTCTTTACCTTACAAACGACCTCCTGTCATCTTCCTTTATCTCTGTATCCTTCAGAGGGATGAGACAAGGGGCGTTCAGCTCGGTCCGGTTACGATCCAGCGAGCTCATCTCTTAAATTAAGCGTGTGTTTGTGGCCACGGGCATGGGAGCAGTGAGAGAGCGAAACCTTCACGGGGTCCTGCTCGCCCTGTCGCGTTATAAAAGCGCGGCAGCTTGCGGGCTTCAGCCCGACTCACACACACAACGACAGAGTTTCACATTACACACGCCGCTTATTCAAACCACATTACCGCGATCGCTAAATTCACCCGCCTTTCATTACACTGGGCGGGTAAACCAACGAGGGACGAGGGATTTGAGAAGAAAAAAGGGAAAAGACGGATCTGCCCAGGCGAGCGAGCGTGTGTGTGTTCCGTGTTTTCTTGACTTACATAATAATATATAATATATCCCATTTAGCAGACACTTTTATCCAAAGTGACTTACAGTAGTGAATGCATGCATTTTTCAGTATATGTGGCCCCAATGGGAATCAAACCCACAACCTAAGTGTTGTCAGTGCCGTGCTCTACCTGCTGAGCCACACAGAACTACATGACTGGTGTTCTGGCTGTTCTTGAATAGGGTTCGTTTAGATTTGTCTGGTGGACCACGTTGAGCTCACACCACATGCGCTCGTTTCTCTTGTGGGCTTGTGCCCCTGCACATGCCGGCGTGCAACCGCGACCGCAATAGGCAGCTCACACTCGCAAAGCACCAGTCAATGCGAGTGTGTTAGACCGCTACGCTATCCGGGGCCTCATATCCTACATTTAACCAGAGATCCACAGCCAATCGCCTCTGGTCATCTGATGTGTTCACAGTATGGCCAGAGTGCATGATACACGCCTCCTGCCAATCACAAGTACACCTCAACCTTCTCTCCGCCTTCTCCCTTCTCTCTCTCTCCACCTCCCTCCCTCAATATCTCTCTCCCTTCTCTCCTCTTTTCCTCCCTCCCCCCCTCTCTCTCTCCACCTCTCTCCCTTCTCTCCTCTTTTCCTCCCTCCCTCCTCTCTCCTCTTTTCCTCCCTCCTCCCCTCTGCCCCATCTCTCTCTTGCTCCTCTCATGTTTTGTTAGTGAGACAAACACAGACATGGTGCCCCATGTGGAACAGATTGAGACAAATTTCTTAGAGCTGCGTGTCTGCAGGGCTCGTTCCAAAACTGAGCTGTCTGCCCTGACCCTGGAGGGGTCTGACCTTTGACCCCTGACTTGAGCGATGTCTGGGGTGGATCCCCAGAGCAGTGATGTAGAACACATTTAAGATAAGCGGTATCCAGACCCTCTTTTTCTTGATGGACGTTTTATGCCTTCGGGTGTTGAGTATCAGAGATGGCAGTTTCCCGAAATTGAAATGCACCATCTGTTTTTGTTTTTACAGACTTTTGCAGACTATTGCTTTAGGTACGTTTACTTGATGAAAATGTAAAGCGCTAGATTGATAGTGTGGGTGTGTGTGGTGGAGGGGGTGGGGGGTGGGGGGTTGGAAAATGAAATGTTTTAGCTACGCAGGTGTGATGGATGATTCATACAATCCCTTCTGTGTTGCACCACCGTTAGACAAAACCCAGAAGGGACCTCTTCCCACTGACCCCAGATCAGTGCTGTCTGAACAAGGCAGGTGTCATCAACCAATCAGGAGCCCATGGCATCAGTAACGTCCCTGTTTTTAACCAATGAGCTGCTCAAAGGGCTTTGCTGCAGAGAGCAAAGTAGAACGGTTAGTAAACCTGATCTAGTAGTCATTGATAGACAGCTCCGGATTACTTCTATCTCCAGCAAACCAGTACAAAATAAGGTTTGTGTAGAAGACAGATACTGCTTCAGAAAGCAAATCAAAAAAATAAATAGCCACTAAAGGTATGTGAAAATAAATAAATTTTCATTTACTGTGTTTCATAACCAGAATTTTAGTCCTTTACCTGCTCAAATTATATGGAACATCAGTCAGAATGCTTTAGGGGCCAGAATGCTGGATCCTCTGGCATCATTTTAGTCCTTTAGAAAGGAAAGTCAGAATGTTTAAATCCTCCCCCAACCCCCTGTTTGCCCAATTATTCACCGCACCAGGGTTCTGAATTACCGCCATGCGATTGTCACCACTGGTGTGCACCTATTAGTTTCAGCATTGCTGCTTCAGATGTCCTCTGCCCCCCCCCCCCACGTCAGCCACCAGCTGTTCTCCCCCCCCTCCCTCCCGGCCCCTGACCAAACCACCAACCCAGCCACCCCTGTATGACAGGATATGACCAAATTGCTACTGGTCAGGTTCTATGTTTATGGCAAATGTTAATATTATGTCGCTGTAAGAGGGAGCCAAATTTGTGCCAGGCGAGTGAAACTAAATCTGTTCCGTGCTGGCATCTGGATATGGAGCTCCATATGGTCAATCTCCATTGTAGAAATTTCCTTCGGCGATCCAACACTATCAGTGTTACGGAGCTGTGAAGAGACTGATGCCGGCCTGAGACTAGCACATGCAGAAATCTGTCAAAATATTGACAGCAGCGACAAAAGCAGGGTGTGAGCATTGTGTGTGCCATTAGTACGTTTGGAGCAAGCCGATGCCAACATGGCCAAACGCACGCTCTCGCTCTATCTCTCGCTGGGTGACTGTGGGCGTCCGCTTCACGTTGTTTGTTTTATCGTGCCTTAAAATATGCCTTTGTCTAAATGAACGAACAAAACCTTCTACCGTGGTGAAAAAGTAGATCATTCATTATCATCACAATAGGTGTTAGAACGCTGTTTTAATTAGACTCGATGTGGGGACAAGATAGAATAGTCCTGTGATTTTAGCCTTTTTACATAATACCCACACAACTTTTATTACACTTTTTAATTGACTGGACTTTGAGTTTTTATTTGTTTTATTTGTGTTATTTGTTTTATATGTTTGTGTAAGTCTGCCTTTTTAGTGTCTGTACGCTGCTATAGACAAACCAATTTCCCTGTGGGGATTAATAAAGTATAATCTATCCATTTATCTATCTATCTATCTAGAACACTCTCTAACCGCTAAATATGCCAACTAACAAAATAATGTTTTATATGCTATATATGGTAAAAGTACTAGCTTAATTAAGAAATGAATATTGACACACACAGAGAGATTCATTTTACACAACACATAAATACACGTCTTGGTTTGCCTGTTTATGAAGCAAAAAATATAATATATAATAAATATAAAGATATAATTCTTATATGATAAATAATTGTACATATCGTTGCATGGAGACACAGTACGTCCATCTCCAGGGTGTCTCAGCTAGCCCCCGGACAGAAGCCAGCTTATTGGAGCACTGTAAAGACATAAAGATCTCCTTTTGGAGACCGTTTGATCGTATCTGAAAGGGAGTCTGTGCTTGTCAATGCACTTTATACACGTGGGGGTGCATCTGAGGCCTGGCCGAATGAGAAAAGAACTTGAATTAGCAATAAAAAAAAAAAAATCCTTCGCTTGTAATTGGTTCCTGAATTATTGTAATGGCCTTGTGTTGTCGATGGGTTTGGCCCGTGCCTGTGTGCTCCCGGGGCGATACAGCTCCACAGTGTTTATGGAGGAGCTGATCACTGTTTTCCGTAGCTTAAATAAAGTTGACCCGGGCGCCGACTTGAGGTATTGACAAAATGCACATTAGCGTGTTTGTTCGGGGCTCGCGAACATTACATGTTCAATTATTTACTTCCTTCAGCGGGATGCCTAATGTAATACGATGGCAAGTTAACACCCTTCCCCCTCCCCTCCCCCCGGACAAACAAACACACGCGCTCCCTTCTCAAGGATACACCGGTTCTTCGGGGACTTGAACCCACAACCCCCTGGTTTCAGATCTAGGGCCCTGTCAGCAGTTGTTGCATTGACTCCCCAACCCCCCCCTCACCCCCACTGGGAGGCCTTAGAGGAAAATGTGTTGTAGTACACCTCCAAGGTCATGTTTGAGAGTGTACAGAGAGAGAGAAAGAGAATGAGAGTAGGAGAGAGAAAGAGAGAGGGGGAGGGAGAATTCCTTGGCCAAATATTCTTGCTTCTCTTCTAATCGGTGAATCCACACGACTATAGGTGTCTCGCTCTCCATAGTATCTGTAGCTATTTTTTTATAGTTTTTTATTGAACCTTTATTTAAGCAGGAATAGCCCCATTGAGATTAACAATCTCTTTTTCAAGGGGGTCCTGGCCAAGGGGGCCAGGCAGCAGCAATAAGTTACAGACACAGTATAAAACAATTGACAAAAATGACAAATTACAACATTACACATTACTGATCCTCAAAAAGGGAAACGGACTTCAGACTCCTCCCTCATCGACCTGACCCAACACATACTCCATTAACACAAACTGTTTCAAATCACCCGAGAGAGAGAGAGAAAAAATTTTTTTGTGATAAAAAATTCAAGACAATCATACATATCTCCCCAGTCAATTTCATTCCCCCCTCCTCCCCCCCCATACTGCCCAAAACTCCCAGTAATGCCACCGACTCTATTCCAGGGCTTTTTCAATTTAAGAGGGAGATTGGTTCCTCGCTGAAATATTAATTTATCAGCAGTGATTCTAAATCCAGATTTCTAATCTTCTGCTCATTAAAATTGCATTGTGGGACATGCTTAATTTGAATACGGCCGCATCGGGAGACGTGACATTACAGCCATCCCATAATCGCCCACAGGGGGCGTCCAAAAAGTCCTACCAGGGAAGCCGCACCCGCTCCAATTTGACACAGCCTGCTTCTTCTCCACACTTTAAATGACTTAAGTTTTACATTTGACATTTTAAGCATTTAGCAGACGCTCTTATCCAGAGCGACTTACAAGATGTGCGTTTATACATGGTAAGATCAAACATGGTTAGTGCAAGAGATTGGTGTGGTAATACAGCGATAGATATTGTTGTAGGCAGCTGCGTACCATACCTGTAACACTGGGAAGGAAAAGGTTAGTACATTTCTTTAGTTTTTTTGTTGTTGTTTGTTTGAGAAAGTTTTAAACAAGGATACATATTACGAAAAGCAGTATTGAACATGTGGGCAGTGGTGATGACAATTGGCTAGATGTACAGAGTCAGTGATAGTGGAGTCTAAAGAGGTGGGTTTTGAGTCTCTTGCGGAAGATTGCAAGTGATTCCACGGTCCTGACTGAGTGCAGAAGATCATTCCACCACCGAGAGGTCAGGACAGAGAAGAGGTGAGACCACGAGGACCTCTCGCAACCAGGGAGGAGAGGAGGAGGAGAAGAGGAGAGGAGAGGAGGAGGAGAGGAGAGGAGAGGAGGAGGAGAGGAGAGGAGAGGAGGAGGAGAGGGAGGAGAGGAGAGGAGAGGAGAGGAGGAGGAGAGGAGAGGGAGGAGAGGAGAGGAGAGGAGAGGAGAGGGGGACATGTCATGGAGGGGGTCGAGAGTGCAGGCACGGCCTGAGAACACTAACTCCTGAGTGATTGTTGGGTTTTATAGGAGCAAGTGGAGCGAGCAAACAGCGCTGGTACCAGCAGAGGTTGGGGGGGAAATGGCTTTCTGTGTGTCACTAAACACAATTTAAGACATTGACCTGCAGTTCCCCCGGAGTTAGTGAGGCACAAGTTTTTCTCCCCGAGCCCGGGACGTGAACTCCACAGTCAATTATTTTTACTTCCCATTAATAATCCCTCTCTGTCCTAAATATCCCAAAGAGCGGCCATCTTTCTTTTCCGGGAGCTCTTTTTTTTCTGTAATGACCACGCAGAAGTGTCTTTCTTTAAAAACCCCAGACTTTTTATTTCTGTTTTCAAAGGGAAACTTGCACAGAAGACCTTGCAGGGCAGTTGGACCTGCATGAAAACGTGAGATAAGCCAAGACATAATGAAATCCCCAAAAATGCAAGGAATGTACTTTCAACACATTTAAAAAAAAAAGTCCTCTTTCAATATCTCTGTACTTTAGAGCACAGTGCGTGTGCAATTTATTATTGAAGGTCAGGGGATATTCTGCAGTTAATGCATAATAATGGAATATCTGAAAGTGGCGACAATTGATATACTTTGTGATATGTTCCATCTATTTTTGTTTGACAGGCTAATGTGTGAAGGCACTGTTTGTGCTGAAAAGTTGGTGCTTTGTCGTTTTAAAGAGGAAGAGTGGCTCATTTGGTGAATGTGCCCGCAATGAGCACAGGCTGGGCCCAGAGGAAATCATTTTTGGGGGTGTGAGGGGCAGGGGCGTGTCCAGGGACGGGCCTGGGGGGCACCTACCCCCACAGAAATTTGGTTGGCCACCCTGGGTGCTACCCTACTTCATCTGGCTCTTGATAGGTTATTAGGTTGTCAATCACATCTTTTCAAATGTATTACATTTTGAATGTCTCCCCCTGTGTGGTTCTGTGCCACTCTTGGGCCACCCCTATTAAAGTGGTCTTGTGGGGGGTTTGAGAAAATACAAACGTGAACAAATTGTTGAAGGGAGGACAGGGTGGGTGCATCAACAAATTATTGACCCGGGGGGGAGTTTGCCCAACAGTTTGGAACTGTTTTGGAACTGTCATAAAACATGTCAGGGGGGATTAAGAGCAGTAGATTAACAGTTTGGAACTGTCATGAAATATTTTGGAGAGGTTTTAACACGAATTCCCCTCCCGGCAACGTTAGTCACAGATTAGAGCTAGCGATTCGTCATTTGTCTAGCGCACAGTGGTGCATGGTTTAGCTTTGTCACTCCAGGGGTAGGGTGGGGTTTAATAATATCTGTCTGGCTATTACCACCACATTAGCTCCACCCAGTTGTTGTTGTCAGTGACAGACAGACCTCTCCACCAATTGTTGCTGGCTCTCCCGTAGTGCTGTGGGGCCAATGGACTGGAGAATATTGCAGAAATGTACAGCATTTATATTTGGGACTAAAAAAAGTTATATGTTTGACTGATTTAGGGAGCGCGCTCATTCAGTCCGACGGGGAAGAGCATACATGCTGGACTTCAATGCCCCAAGTGTTTAAAAAATCAGATTTTTCCCCGTTTTTCTCCCCAATTTGGAAGCCAATTATATCCTGTATTTATTTCGATTAACCCTCTCTCCACGAACTCGCCACCTGTCTCTACAGGGCAAACTACTCTCCGAGGCCAGCGATGACCCGCCTCCTTTGAGAGTATCAGTGTCCATACCCGATTATTCAGTCCCTAGAGCTCTGGGTGCACACCCACCCTCCACTCACTGGTGACCCCTACCCCACCCACTCTTCTTTTTCAAAATACAACCCACCCCCCCCCTCGTAACAGCACCAAAATAAAAGCAGTGGAGTCTCTCTATGAAACCTCTTACTTCCACCCTACGGTTGCCATGGGGGCTGTTTACACACCTGTGTGTGTGTGTGTGTCTCTCTCTCTGTGTGTGTGTGTGTGTGTGTGTGTGTTAACACTGCACTGTGAACACACCTCCCATGTTTGACACCCCAGCCCCCCCAGCTCAGCACTTGTTGATTGAGCTGGCACGCACACCATGCACACAAACACACTTTGGGAGAGGCGTCGCATCGACAGCAGACGAGACGACAAGCGACGTGTCTGAGCAACATTGCCCATCTGTGTGCTTCAGAAGCGTCCTGTTGGTACAGACACTGTTCTCATCTGTTTTGTGCATAATGTGTGTGCTGCAGAGCTGTGTGTGGTCTGTGTGTTATGGTAGTGTGTGTGTGTGTGTGTGTGTGTTATGGTAGTGTGTGTGTGTGTGGTTTGTATGTATGTGTGTGTGTGTGTGTTATGGTAGTGTGTGTGTGGTCTGTGTGTTATGGTAGTGTGTGTGTGGTATGTGTGTTATGGTAGTGTGTGTGTTTTTTGTGCTATCATAGTGTGTGTGTGTGGTTTGTGTGTTATCGTATTGTATGTGGTGTGTGTATAGTTGTAGTTTGTTGTTTCTAAGCTGTGCAAAAATCATGCTATGGAGTGCATTGTGTGTGCTGTAGATTTTCATGTAGTTTTAGTGCCACTGAGCTTTCAGCTGTGTGCTGTTTTACATGGGTTATGTGTGTTACAGTGCTCAGTGTAGTTTATGTGTGTTACAGTGCTGTGTGTAGTTTAGTTGTGTTACAGAACTGTGTGTAGTTTAGTTGTGTCACAGAGCTGTGTGTAGTTTAGTTGTGTCACAGAGCTGTGTGTAGTTTAGTTGTGTCACAGAGCTGTGTGTAGTTTAGTTGTGTCACAGAGCTGTGTGTAGTTTAATTGTGTCACAGAGCTGTGTGTAGTTTAGTTGTGTCACAGAGCTGTGTGTAGTTTAGTTGTGTCACAGAGCTGTGTGTAGTTTAGTTGTGTTACAGAACTGTGTGTAGTTTAGTTGTGTCACAGAGCTGTGTGTAGTTTAGTTGTGTTACAGAACTGTGTGTAGTTTAGTTGTGTTACAGTGCTGTGTGTAGTTTAGTTGTGTTACAGAGCTGTGTGTAGTTTAGTTGTGTTACAGAACTGTGTGTAGTTTAGTTGTGTCACAGAGCTGTGTGTAGTTTAGTTGTGTTACAGAGCTGTGTGTAGTTTAGTTGTGTCACAGAGCTGTGTGTAGTTTAGTTGTGTTACAGAGCTGTAGTTTAATAGGTGCATCCATGACTCATCTCATATGCTGTGAGTGTATGATCCAGAATGTGGTCTCCATGCTGAGTAGCTCTAGAGTGTAGACTGTGTGCTAAACAGGCTTTTACAGTTTGGACGAAAATTCTTGAACTTGTCTCCCAAATTTGAAACGCGCACAGTTAACTGTGAAACATGTTGCAATGTTGCACACTAGCATTATCACGGACGGGTTGGTTTATGGGGTGAGGTGTGGCTCTGCTTCTAGGCAGGTCTCCTGGGCGTGTGTGTGTGTGTGGCCTTTGTCCTTGGCCCCAGCTGTACCGTGGTTCTGGATTGTTTGTCCCCTGTGCCACGCATCTGTCAGAGTCACGGTGCTGCTTGGGGATCGGTCCCTCGGTGGTGCGTCTATGTTTACGTCCTGTGTTTTGTTCCTGGCTGTGCATCTCAGTCCCGGTCATGTGATCCGGGTTTGGTTATGTTGCGTGGTCCCTGCCGTGCAATTGGGGCACCACACTGGCTGTGTATTGCATTGCATTTTACATTTTACATTTTACATTTTACATTTTACATTTTACATTTTACATTTTACATTTTACATTTTAACATTTTAAGCATTTAGCAGATGCTCTTATCCAGAGCGAATTACAAGATGTGCATTAATACATGGTAGGAACAATCATAGTTCGCGCAAGAGATCAGTGCAGTAATACAGCGATAGACATCATTGCAGGCAGCGTACCATACCTGTAACACTGGGAAGGAAAAGGTTCGTTTTTTTAAACATTTTTAATGGAGTTAAGCAGGGATACATAGTGTTGAGCAAGTCGGCAGTGGTGATGACAATTAGCTAGATGAACAGAATTCAGTGGTAGTGGAGTCTGAAAAGGTGGGTTTTGGGGCTCCACGCTGGCGGAAGCGTCACAGAGACGGAGAGAGGTGCCATGTTGGAGGGCTAGCGATGTTGATGACACACCCAGAGAATGTGGGAAGCTTAATGAGATGCTGATATTCTACTGCTCCCGAGCAAATGAGCACACTCAGGCAGCCTGTGAAACACATCGCACTCAGCACCAGTCAATTGTGCGGCTTACCAGAGGAGAATAACTTTTTAGTGAAGCTACTTAATGCAGCTCACTCTACAGTGCGTTGTGTAATGCGGGGCTCTCAGGATATATGAGGACAGGCTTTTTAAAACGTCAGTTGATGTTTAAAAAATTCGGAAAGCCTCTTGACCCGCGCGTGTTGATATATGCATCGCTCCCTAAAGCAAATAAATTAGTTCTGATGCATTTGAATATTTGAATAAATGCACTACATTATGCATTATGTATTATGTATTAAGCGAAAATAATTGTCAGCTTAAAAAAGAAAAAGCGAAAAAAAGCAACGCTATGAATATTTATGGCGATTTCGTGTCGCCGTTTAAATCATGAGTCACTCGCTATTTTATTAATCATTTTAGATACCTCTGCGATGCTCTTTTCGACATAAGCATACAAAAACTTGTTAAGCTCTTATTTTGAAAGAAAAAAATTCCAAGATAAAACATGATGGTGATATTGTAAACCTAACCACGCTAGGTCATTTTGGCTGATAACTGAAACAATCAATAACTTCTGCTGCTCCAGAAGAGACGGAACAGCAGTGACCCAAATGTGCCGGTCCCAACGGACTCGGTCTGGACCTGGAGCGGTGCGCTAATTGCCCGCGATCCTGTTTTGGATCGTTTTGCCGCGATTAACGAGAGTGCCAGTCTGAATAAGGATCACCCCCACAGCTGCCGCTTCCTCTCCAGTAAGTAAACACGTTTCAGTGTCCCTCTATTTCGAGAGCTTCCGCTGGCTGAGGCACCTGGGCAACAGGTGTGCGTGTGGTGCAGGTGTGCGTCAGGGCCTAACCTGCGATGGGTTCGCCCGCTCATGTGGTCATGGTGGATTTGGCTCCGTGGTGACGTGACAACCAGTCGTTTTAGGGAAAGAATCTTCATTTTCACTCTCCACAGTTGCCAGGGAGTTCCAAGACAACATGGTTGCTAAGGAAGGCCCCACCCAATAGAGACCAGGGCAGGCCTCAACTTCAGCAGTGTCATCATAAAAAACACCAATCTATTGCAACTTGAGTGAAAGAGATCAAATGCTAAGGCCCCCAGCGAAGAGTATCAGGCTAATAGCCTGTTTTCTGAGCACTCATTGCTATGAAATGTTTTACATATTATTACAACTATATGAAAAACAATTACCACTAAAAGGAGAGAGGTGGCACTGAAAAACAATTAAAGATTGATGTAAACAAAATCATTAATTGCTAAACATAAAATGTCAAAAGTAATGTGGTTAATTAAAAGGCGGCTCATAAATGGTTCTGTGTGGCTCAGTAAGTAGAGCACGGCGTTGACAATGCTTAGGTTGTGGGTTTGATTCCCACTGGGACCACATATACTGAAAAATGTATGCATTCGCTACTGTAAGTCACTTTGGATAAAAAGTGTCTGCTAAATGGCATATGTTATTAAAAGGAAAACAGTTTCCCTGTTGCCGTGTTTAGTTTGTGGTTAAGTGTAGGGGCCGGGGGGGGGAGAGTCGTCGGCGATCTTGCCGTGTCCTCGGCCTGGTTGGGCTGAACGGTGGAGCAGATGGCTCCTTCTCTGGGAAAAAAAACTCCCTGCGCCCCGATGACACGGGAGTCATCTATCTGTCAGGAAACTCCCTCCTAGGCCCTGCTCGCAATAATGGCCAAATGAAACCATTTGTGCTCAATGTTTTAGCAAATATCTTTTTTATTACCCCAACTCCCCCCCCCCCCCCACCCCTCTCCCCCACCCTATTGTTTTGGAAACGGGAGCAGAGAGCAGGGATGTCTAGCTGAGAAAGGAGTCTTGCTTTGCGAGGCAATGCTTGAATCATCTAGAGATGGGACATAGGGAGGTTGGGATGAAGGGGGTGGATTGACTGTCATAACAGACGCCCCAGTCAGCCCCTGGGGACCGGGACTCCACTTGAGTTGATTTAGTTTGAAATGTCATTTAATATATTAGCCGGGTTTTAATGGATAAGACGGTTTATACCTGCAGACATGAGCGGAGCCGGAGCAGCGGCGGCCACAGCTGTAATGCTGAATAATGCGGCAGACGGACATTTATAACAACTCTTATTCTATTACTAAAAATCACTATCTCTCAGGCCCCCGGGTGTCTGCTGCAGTGCCTGAGCGACACGTCTTAGAGTCCACCAGCCTCCCGACGACACCGCAGTGATGTAATCCAGCCAATGAGAGCACACACATGCAAGACTTTGCCCCGGACAAAACGGAATCTTTCATATTCACATTTTTTTTATTGATAATCAAGCGTGAGGTGCTGGCTTCCTGCTCAAACAGACTGACGTTTCCAAGCCTGAGTTTTATTAGTCCACATCGTCGTTTCATTAACAGACGCTGCGGCACGTGAGTCGAATACAAAACCAGACAACTCGTGAAATAAAAATGATCTGATAGCACAATTCGCAGAAGCGCTCTTTGGAATGCAATGGGTTTGAATTCTGATATCCATCTTGTTTCCCTTGTGGACAAGCCTAGATGGCAGGTGATGTTTAATGGATCATACCCTTTTTGGTGAGGTTAGTACACATAGGACAAATTGGTACACATTGGGCAATTAAAGGACAGGACCTATCACCAGAAGGCCACAGGTTTGAATCCCAATTGTCTCTGTTTGTGCAATTGGAGAATGGTGTATTCTTCATAAGATATTATATTCTGTACAGATATAATGTATAAATGGATAATGTGCTACAATGTGTAAAGTTGTCTACTAAGAGCATAAAGCACAATAGAAAAAAAATGGATATGTAGTATTATATAGTATTAGGGGTGGGACAATACACAATATTTCACGGTATGATAATTGTACAACCCAGTATCATTTTTTTCAGTATATCACGGCATCTTGGTGGTTCTGTGCGGCTTAGTAGTTGGAGCATGGTGTTTACAATGCTTACGTATGTTATTATTATATATATTTATTTATTTATTTTGTTTCAGATTTTCTCCCTATTTAGTAACCAATTACACCCTCTCTTTTCATGTCAATCCCCCCCTCGTATTGTGAGTTCGCTGCTGTAGCCCTGAGACCGGCAGTGACAAAGGCGAAGTATCGTCTCCTCCAAGCCGGCACTCACCAAGCCGCTGACCGTAACTCTGGTACTCCAGAGCCACTCCTATACGCAGCGTTCTCATATCGGCTTCCCTCCCCCCTCCCTGGGGCGGACAGCCAATTGCTGACCCCTAGTGGCACAGTGGAAGCGAACCCCAGCCACAGTGGCCAGCGTCAAACGTTATAACCACTAGACCACCCTAGAGGTCCCATCCATGCCAATCTTTTGCCTCACTTTGAGCTGGGGGCCTTGGAGGGCCTGGGGTCTGGTCAGGACACACTTCCCGTCTTCGGCCTAAAGTGGTGTCATCCAATCAGGTGAAGGCTGCGTCTTTTAGTTATTTCAGCAGTCGTGCCACTGACGGAAACCAAAAATTAGGTCGGGAGGGCGGAAAAAACTGGTTTGAAGCCAGCCTTGAGACGGAGGTGTCTGAGTAACAAATGATCAACTGTCTGAGCGGGTGAACGATTACCCGGGCAGAAAAAGCCCTGCATGCATAATACCGGATTCTATCAGATAAACACCAAAATATCAGATGCACAGCATTACAAGGTGGAAAGCACTTTTGGGTGCTTTCTGCTAAACATTACCGTAGCACCTTGATCTAATTTGATCTTATATCCTTGTATTTATATCGTTGGCACGCTAAAGTAAAAAAAAAGGAGCTATTTCACTCGATTCAAAGGGGCTTTTCGAATGTGCGTACATCATGTGCTTCTCATTTCTAGGATGGGTGGGTGGGAGATGGCTGAATGTGACGGGCGCTTTCCGGGGGTGAGATCGTTAAGCACTCGTCTCATCTTGTGCCGCTCCGAAAAAAACGGTGTTTGTTCCCGCCGCATCCATCACTGTTTATTCTACCTCAGAGACTCAGAAAAAAAGAACGTTCTGGAACCGGGGAGCGCCTGCCCAGAGCTTCGATGAAGGCTCCGCCGTTGCTATGGAGCCCACCTGGTCGTGACCTTGCGGCTGTGCGCAGTTCATTTGTCACGGAGCACGGATCGCGCGCGCGGTATTCGCTCGCTCAGGCGAACGCCGGCCAATGAAAAACGCCGCCTGCTGAGAGGCATTCTGACAGCCAGACATAAAATGGAAGCAAAACATCTTCACAGTGACATGGTGTTTTTTGGTGTTTTTTCCCCAGTTCAGTGCCTTACACACACATATGCACACACACACACACACACACAAACACAGATGCACACACACGCACACACACACACACACACACACACAGACAAACACAGATGCACACACACACACACACACACACACACACACACAGACGCACACACACACACAGACACACACACACACACACACACACACACACACACACACACGTACTCACACTGCTGAAACCGGTAAAAAATGCAATCTAACTGTGATCCACCAAAAAGTAAATGAAAACAAACAATTCAGCTGTTTGCATTTATATTAAAAAAGTCCACTTCCCTCCACTCTTTATTACCCCGAGCCCCACTAAGCCTCCAAATATTTATGCCATCTTTGACATCGTGATTCATTACGCATTTGATGTTTCTGTTTTCCTCACTGCCTTCAAAAAAAGAAGGATTCTGTCACTTTGATTTGCAACCCTTTGTTTTTTCCCCATTATCTTTAAGATGCGTTTTTGCTGAGTTCCTCTCGCTTAAGCAGATATACCATTTTCACAAAGTGGAGGAAAATATTAATTTACACCAGCAGCGCCTAGGCAACGCTTTCCAACTCTGCGCTCTGCAGCCCCCCCCCCCCTCCCCCATTTTAAAAATATTCAAATAGTAATAAACCGGGTCCCGGCCACACTTCAGGAGAAAATGAATTCTCGACAAAGCTGACAAATATTCTGAAAATAATCCTTAAGGGATAATGGAGGACCTTGTGTTTGGGGAGGACTTGGGGGAGACTGTTTAAAATCAGTGTGTGGGGTGGGGGGCTCACCTCTCTTATTCACACTTGGTGGTTATCTGGAGCGCGGTTGGGGGGAGGGACAGATTTCTCTCCTGTGGAATTCATCGTTGGCGAATGACCGCTCCCCCCCTAACTCCCAAACCACTCTGTTCTCCATTTGTAACTTTCACCGGCCTGAACTGGTGATGAGTCTCACGTTGGCAGGCTACTCTTGTGTCTCATTGGTCGTGTGTAGCAGTGGGCGTGGAAGGAGCTGCTCGCTGTGTGATGAGATGTGGCTGGACTAATTGTCCCTTTCACCCTCGTCCTCCTTTCTCTCCCTTTCTCTTTCTCTCTCTCTCTTTATCTCTCTCTCTTTCTCTCTCTCTCTCTATCTCTCTCTTTCTCTCTCTGTGTCTCTCTCTATCTCTCTCTCTCTTTCTCTCTGTGTGTCTCTCTATCCCTCTCTTTCTCTCTCTATCTCTCTCAATCCCTCTCTCTATCTCTCTCTCTTTCTCTCTCTCTCTGTATCTGTCTTTCTCTCTCTCTCTCTCTCTCCCTCTAATCTTGAAGGTGTAGTACCGGGTGCTTTCCTCCTTGGGTGTGGGTGGGGGACTGTGTACATGCAACAACTGCTGACAGTACCCTGGATCTGAAACCAGGGGGTCGTGGGTTAAAATCCGTTGAGTGACACCCTCTCTCTCTCTCTCTCTTTCTCTCTCTCGGTTCATGTTGCTTTACTGGCATGACAAAACATGCTTGCGTTGACAAAGGCACGCACACAACACATAATGGAGAAAATAAACGATAATGACAACAAGTACTATGAAGGACAAAATCTATAAACCAGCGTATCTCATATCAATGTATAAATATATGACAGTGACTAGCTAAGAAAGCATTGGAACGCAATATAAAACATATTACTCCACTCCGTTCCAGAGCCGTTTCACCATGAGCACGGGGCCAGTGCCACTCACTGTCTCCCTCTCTTTTTTCCCATTCTCTCCCCTTTGGTCCCCTTCTTTTTTGTTCATCTCTTATCTCGATTCCTCTCTTTCCCCATGCTCTCTCTCTCTCTCTCTCTCTCTCTCTCTCTCTCTCTCTCTCTATTACTCTCTCCCTCTCTCTCTCTCTCTCTTTCCCAGTCTCTTAGTCAGAGGAGGCAGCGGGGTGTGGTAAGTCAGGGCCCTCAGAGTGACAGGATGTTGGGGCCCTCAGTGTGTGTCTCAGGGGGCCTCAGAGAGACAGGATGTTGGGCCCCTCAGAGAGGCAGGATGTTGGGCCCCTCAGAGAGGCAGGATGTTGGGCCCCTCGGCGCACGTCTCAGCTGCAGGATCAGTGCTCCACGCATGTGCGGCTCTGGCGGATTGTGAGATAATCTGAGCTGACAGAGTTTTCACCGAGCATTAAGCTTCCGTTATTGATTAAAGCGCGGTGCGCTGGAGCGAGCGGTCGCTCGGAGACGGATCATCTTAGACTCCCCTTCGCATGAAGTGTACACTTTAATTAATCTCTCGCACATGGAATATCCGCTCGCCAGCGGGAGGGGAGAGAGGGAGAGGGATAGAGAGAGAGAGGAGAGAGAGAGGGAGGGAGAGGGAGGGAGAGGGAGGGAGAGGGGGAGAGAGAGATAGAGAGAGAGGGAGAGAGGGAGGGAGAGGGAGTAGAGAGAGGGAGAGAGGGAGGGAGAGAGGGAGAGAGGGAGAGAGAGGGAGGGAGAGAGAGAGAGGGAGAGAGTAAGAGGGAGAGAGAGAGAGAGAGAGAGAGAGAGGAGAGAGAGAGAGAGAGAGAGAGAGAGGAAGAGAGAGAGAGGGAGAGGGAGGGGGAGGGAGGGAGGGAGAGAAATCGAGCTGGTCTGTCTTATGAGGAACGCGTTCATATTTCATCTGGGCGGCGGTTGATCTTTAAACGAATGGGGATTACAGCACAATGCAGGGGCTAGAGGACACAGGGGTGTAAATTAAAGAGAATCTCATCTGCTTACACACTTTCCAGCGAGATTTCCATCTGAGCGCCGCAGATAATATCAGGGCCCCTATCTGCGAGCGAAGAAATCGATATTCCCTGGGCAAGTTCAAAAGACCTGACTCATTAAGTGGAAACAGCATATTTGCGGAGATTGCATCGGTTCAATTTGAGTGAGTTTGGAGTTAAGCTTGGGGGGATTTTTAACATGCTTAAACAAATAGATCTTCAGAGGGAAAGGAGAGATTTGCTCTTTGCCCAGGAGCCCCATGGACGGGTAAAGGGTAGCACCAATCACAGATGGTGGTCTGCGATTGGCTGATTGGAAGGCATGGTTGTGGCGTAGTGGTTGATCCGATTGCCAGGTGTAAAGTTTTCACATGCCCCCTTGAGAGAGGTATTTATGTATGAAATACTATTACTGTGAATTATCAGGCACATGACTCATGTGGAGCATATTTTTATTGTTCTTATTCTTATTTTTATTGCTCATTTTCTGTATTTTATTCTCTTGCTTTTATCTTGCTTGCTTCTGCTCCATTTGGTGCTTACATTTGTCATCTTCAGGTTAGTTATTTTGTGTTAAGTGATCCTGTTCTTGCAGAAGTTTGGAAATGTGCAGATACGTGATTGCACGTAAAACTTAAATAATATTAATTCTCCATAGACCCATGAGCAGGTGCAAAATGTAGTATTTCCATCCCATTCTGCCGTGTATCTTTAACAGGTTTTTAAAACTTTTTTTTGTACATTTGACCTCCTGTGTACTTTCTTGTGTCTTATTTATGGCATTTGTTTGAGATGGCATTTGAACCTTTTTGACATTTTTGTGTATTTATACCACTTTTTATACTATAAAACAAGATTTTCTTTGAAAACCAATGTCAGATATGGAAACTACAAATAATGGCTACATGAAATGATTAGTGCAAAAGGATAAATTAATAACTACATTTTTTGATGGATAATTGACCCTGAGAAACTGCCATTAAAATTAATTACGCAGCGAAAGGGTGAAAACATTTTTATTTAGCAAAATAAATAACGTAAGAAAATGTCATTTAAAATTAACAAGTTTTCTGCAATATATCCATGGCTTGACCAAAGTGTATAATATCTGGAAACCACGACTGCATCACCTTGAGGTTCTTGCTGTACCAAATTGACTTAAGGGATGGGCTGGTATGCTATTGGATGATATTTGCTGTAGGATTAAGCTGATTCGCTGAAGGGCCCCAAGGGCATTTTTGATTGGTCCCCAGACACGTTTGTGAGAGTGAGCTGAAGATGCGATCTGAGCTCTGGTTAAGAGGTGTACACAGTTAGTAAAACACCGCAGTCTTTCAAAAACAAAATCAATATGGCTCATTCATCGTGCATTTGGAACACTTCATAAAGTTAGACTGTCAACACTTTCGCTTTCTTAGTTCTTCAGGGACACAGGGTAAAAAAAACCCCTGTCACTTTTACAAGTTGTGAGAGAAGTCGGAGCTGTTCACATCCTGCAGCTTCCTCTCGTGACTCTGCGTATTTAAAGCAAGGCGAGGAGAACGTCAGTGCCCCAAATAGATGAAGAAGAGGCACTGCCCTAAAACTTTCAACAAATTACTTTAATCAAGGCTCAACACTCCACTCTAAAGTACTCTATTAAGCTAAAAATATTGACATTTCTATCACTGCCACTGAGTGTGGCACTTCTACTAAATCATTATAGTGAGGGCAGAGGATTCTGGGTGACACTGTTCTAGTGTGTGGATGAGCCCCATTGTCTGCATCCTGTTAAGACACTGTTCTAGTGTGTGGATGAGCCCCATTGTCTGCATCCTGTTAAGGCACTGTTCTAGTGTGTGGATGAGCCCCACGGTCTGCATCCTGTTAAGGCACTGTTCTAGTGTGTGAATGAGCCCCACGGTCTGCATCCTGTTAAGGCACTGTTCTAGTGTGCGGATGAGCCCCACGGTCTGCATCCTGTTAAGACACTGTTCTAGTGTGTGGATGAGCCCCATGGTCGCCCAGGGAGGGAGGGATTCAGTAGGCTATGTTTTCAACTTTGTGTTGCTCACTAGCGACCCCCACTGGTCAATGGGGCATTCACAGTCCGCCGGTAGGAAGCTGCACATTAAGTGTCACGTGTTTTGAAGGAGAGCTTGTCCACGCTCTCCTGGATTAACAGCAGGGGTTGCAGTGAGCACAGCTTAAAAATGTGGTGTTCCAAATTGGGAGAAAAAGTGAGGAGAAGCATAAAAAAGAGAGGGGAGAGAGAGAGAGAGAGAGGTCTGAGATAAGAGAGAAGTCAAAATGAGGCAATGTGATTGAAATATATTGCAATGAGAGAAGAAAGAGATAACTCTTATGTGGTGGTTCACCATCATCGTTCTGTTTAGGGAGTTCTTACCAACCTCTCCTTATAAACCCCAACAGAAAAATCACATGCATGTAACATGTGAAAAAACACATGTATGTATGTGATCACATGTAAATGTGACATGCATATATATATATATAGTTATATACTTATACATACATTCATTAATTATCTGACCCACTTATTCCTGGTCAGGGTTGCGGGGGGGGGGGTGCTGGCTGGAGTCTATCCCAGCATGCACTGGGCGAGAGGCAGGAATACAACCTGGACAGGTTGCACACACTCATTGCCTACGGGCAATTTAGACTCTCCAATTAGCCTAACGAGCATGTCTTTGGACTGTGGGAGGAAACCGGAGTACCTGGAGGAAACCCACGCAGACACGGGGAGAACATACAAACTCCACACAGAAAAGCCCCGGCTGGGATTCAAACCAGGGATCTTCTTGCTGTGCGGCTATCCACTGCACCATCGTGCCGCCATATTTTTATATATATATATAAATAATTTATTGAATTATGTGGGGTGGGGTGTGTGTCTGTGGGGGGGGGGGGGTATCTTTGTCTCAAAGCCTGGCTGCTTCACAATCTCTGAAAAAGCCAGGGGCACACTGACATTTCAAGATCTGGGAGCGTGTCACAATGCCTGACTCAATAACCGGACGGTCTGGATTTCCACAGCTCTCGTAAAAATAAAAATAAATGCTCAGAAAGAAAGAAGTATAAAAATGTAAGAGTGCAATAGAATACAATCCCAGCGTCTCTTTTTCTCTCTCCGCCAAAGCGCCAAATTGTGATTTCTATCTTCCCGAAGGCTGCCGTCCCTCTCTGTGCATGATATTTTCTTTCCACACTGTTTGGGGTGATGTTGAGATTTGCCTGACGCGGTGAGATTCTATCAGAATTGGCTCTTCAGAAACCAACTCCCTGTGGACAATGGAAGAGAGAGAGAGAGACAGAGAGAGTTAGAGGGGGGTGAAGAATGGAGTGGTGCGAGGTGAAGAAGGAGAGCGTGATAGAGAGAGAGAGCGACAGGGAGAGAGAGAAAAGGAAAGGAGAGCGAGAAGCAGGTGAGAAAGAAAAAGAGAGAGAGAGAGAGAGGGATGGGGAATGAGAGATAGAAATAGGGAGGGAGGGAAAGGGGGGAGGAAGGTGTGAAGCCATTTCTCTGTCAGTCCTCACCACATGGAGCATCGATCCTGCCTCCCCTCGCCCTCTACAAAAAGCTGCTCTCACAAAATTACACCACCATCATTGCTGCAAAACAACAATTGGAGAACAAGTCACAAACAGAACAGGGGGCATGTTGGGTAATGTGACACACAGAGAACATCCAGTCACTGCTGCAGCCCCACAATGCACCACACCAGACACACTGAGAACATCCAGTCACTGCTGCAGCCCCAGAATGCACCACACCAGACACACAGAGAACATCCAGTCACCGCTGCAGCCCCACAATGCACCACACCAGACACACTGAGAACATCCAGTCACTGCTGCAGCCCCAGAATGCACCACACCAGACACACAGAGAACATCCAGGCCGTGTCCGAAACCGCTCACTCGTTCCCTATTCCCTATTCCCTATATAGTATATACTATATAGTGTACTATTTAGAGAACGAAAGTAGTGTTTTCGGAGACTACAACTGAACGTCATTTGCGTCAAAAAAAAAAAAAAAAGTGCCGGATATTCAGGTGACGCAAGCGGATGTGCTCAGTATCATAAACAAACCGAGCACTCATGGCGGCAGATTTAAATGTGCTAAAGTTTTGAGTTTCAAAGACGGGCAAAATTTTGTGTAAATGTAAATAAATGTAAGTAACGTCGCTGTATTTCTTTCTGTCGCCATTCTTTCCCTTCTCTCCTTCGGTATGACACGACCGCATTGCATTGTGGTAGACGGGATCAATTCTAGGGTAAAGTAGGGTACAGTCGATGTACACTACAAATCACAAAGTGAATTTTAGGAAATTATTCAAGTTGAGTTCGGTTAGCAGAACGAGGGGGCATAAATGGAAACTGACAAAGGGTAAACTTCACACGGACACTAGGAAATATTTTTTCACCCAGAGAGTGATCAATGCGTGGAATAACTTGCCTGGACATGTAGTAGAGGCTGAGACACTAGGGGTATTCAAGGCTAGGCTCGATCCAGTGTTAGACACTCTAGCCTTTGGATAAACTAAGCATGTGAGCAGATTAGTGGTAGGAACAGACGAGCAGTGTTGGGCTGAATGGCCTGTTCTCGTCTCCCCCTTATGTTATGTTATGTTAATTGTGGGTATTTTCTCGTTCCCTATTTAGTGTACGAAATTCACATTTTAGAATTCGTCGCACTCTACAAAATGGCGTCCACACAAAGTAGTGTACTAAATAGGGAATAGGGAGTGGTTTCGGACACGGCCCCAGTCACTGCTGCAGCCCCACAATGCACCACACCAGACACACAGAGAACATCCAGTCACTGCTGCAGCCCCACAATGCACCACACCAAACACACAGAGAACATCCAGTCACTGCTGCAGCCCCACAATGCACCACACCAGACACACAGAGAACATCCAGTCACCGCTGCAGCCCCACAATGCACCACACCAGACACCTTCCTGTACTTTCCATTACCAAGAAGGCCGATGGAGTGAAAGTTGGACATGGATACGGCTTCAAAGTAACATCATTTTATGACCAGTATTTTACAGATATTTTCTTCAAAGTAGAAGCACCAGTTACACATTCAGGACAATATGCTGTATTCATCACTGAAGCACTGTGTCACACACACACACACATATATATATATATATATGCCATTTAGTAGACACTTTTATCCAAAGTGACTTACAGTAGTGAATGCATACATTTTTCAGTAGGCTATATGTGGTCTCAGTGGGAATCAAACCCACAACCTAAGCGTTGTCAGCACCAAGCTCTACCTACTGAGCCGCACAGAACCACATGGATGGTCGGTCACATGGGGTCCAATGAATGCACACACAGCATGCTGGGTAAATCGACTGGCTGGAACAGATATGTGCACAACTGTGACTTGGACATGAACAAACTTCACCATAAATGACAATTCTGTCAATTTTATTTCACTTTGCTTCCATGGCGATTGATAAAAAGCTGATACGCAGTCACATACAGGCAGGAGAAGCAGCCGAGTGCCTATCAAACGCACTGCAGATTCACGCCACGAAACCTTAGCTCCGTTTTACACCATTCACCCTCTGTCTTATACTGTACTAGTGGAACCGCAGGCCTTTATTTTGTATTTCTAAATGTAATTTGATGGGGACAGCACACTTCATTCAACGTTTCAGTTATCACTTCAATGTAAACGTGTTGGAGTTAGCCAAGCGGCTAATTTACATCCCTGGTTCCCAGGCGGGTCAAACGTAACGCACCTCAGAACAAGGGGATCCGACTCACCTCTAAGCTGCTAATTATACTGAAACTATGTATTATAATTCTGTGTGATTAACGAGCGTGTCAATATAAATATGCATCACCCTGTTTGAAGATTCTTTCCTTCTTCGATAATTGCGTTTTGTGTGGTCGCATTCCTCGTCGCGTGCTTCATCTGAAATGAGTTTAAATGCAAAGTGGTTTGGGGGTCACGTGAAATAATCATGATTATAAGAGACTGGTGACTCACATTGACTTTACCTCTGGTTCTTTTGTTGTAATTCAAAAGTAATAATTCTTTCAGGTGAAGTGCATGAAATGTTCTGAAGGCAAACGCCTCCGCATTAGAAGCAATTAATAAAAAACGAATGAGCTTTCTGATTGGTGGTCCTTATTTAAATGTAACTTTTAAGAAATGAGACAGTATACTATTGGATGATATTTGCTGTAGGATTAAGCTGATTCGCTGAAGGGTTCCAAGGGCATTTTTGATTGGTCCCCAGACACGTTTGTGAGAGTGAGCTGAAGATCCGATCTGAGCTCTGGTTAAGAGGAGTGAATACAACACCGCAGTCTTTAAAAAATGAAAAAAATCTATATGGCTCATGCAACCACACCTTCGTGAAGTTTTCTTCAGGGACATGGGTTAAAACAGTAATTTTACAAGCGGTTAGGCCCACATCTTGCTGGGTCTCAATGATTGTTATCACCATACGTCCCCTGGTCTATAGAGGAGTAGTGAGCTCTCCACCCATTTCTAGGGCAGATGTTCATACAGCGCGCTCGCCACTCATCTTCCGTAGTACGACGTCTCGGTTGATAATAAGGATGGAGCGTGTTCTACAGGAGCGTTATGCTACGCCGATGTTCTGACATCGACAGCCATCAAACTGTCAAAGACTCAGGGAAGTGAGCAAAACAGAGAGAGGATGAGGGCACTTTATTTTTACACATAAATCATTTATAAATAAAGAAACATCAAGATGAAATTGACTTGATTTTCAATTAATTTTCCTCTGTGTTTTTTTTTTCTTTTCGGGGGGGGAATTGAGATAAATGATATTTCACGGCTAAATCTTCCACGGTAACCACCTTCCTTGTCACATTCTGAACTCAGGATGGTAATTCAGCATTTCCTCATTTATCTCAGTGAATATTATTCTATAAAGCAGAATTATGAGTCTCCTGTGGGTCTTTGAGGGCAAAAAGTACACAGACATCAGAAGTGCTTAAAGTGCTTTCCAATTCCTCAGTAAAAACTAAACAACAAACAACAAGCACATACTGTATTTAACCTCACAGGTTCTGTCCTGCCATTAGCTTTAAAAGAACAATAGACATTTCAGTGACTTACAATGACAATGCTCTGCAACAGGAAAATGTTTTGAGTGTACATTGCTATCATTTAAAAGCACGCACGCACGTACACACTAGTTTACACACACACACACACTCACACACACATGCAAGCATGCAGGTGCACGCATGCACGCACACACACACACTAGTTTACACATGCACAAAAACACACACATGCATGCATGCAGGCGCACACAAACACACCCGACGCACATATTTGCACACCCAAACACACGCACACGCACACACGCACACACACACACACATATTTGCACACCCAAACACACACACAGACATACAAATATACACTTAGCTCATTTCCTTGTCTCACTTTGAACTTGTGGTTATGTGCTCAAAATTAAATCCACCTTTGAGCAAAGGAACATGGCCAGATGCCCATGCTGAGGCAACAAGGAAACACAAGCTATTTCAGCAAACCAGCAGCATTAACACTATCAATGGGCTGGATTACTGAAGGCATTCATCAAAGGCAGGCTTTCCTGTTAGCCCGAGCAGGGATAGCACCCGGTACGTCGATTGATTTTTGAGGACCGCAGAGTGAATCGAAGCAATGAGAGGAGTGCGGTGATTAATTTCAAAATAAAAGTATTCTCTTTCACAAGTTCTTTAAAGCAATGGAAATTAAAAGCTGCCCTGGGTTGTTTTTCTGAAAATTCTGCAATGAGGGATAGAGTTTGGTTGGCTGCGTCAAACCTTAATGTTTCTGCATGTTGCACAATTCATTTTCAAATATTATATTATACTTCAGTTAGATAGATGTGCCAAATTTTACCTGCAAGAGAAACTGCCAGATCCTTTTGGTCAAACTTTATACAACGTCTGTATTCGTAAAGCATTCGAGAAGCACATGCAATGCTCTCAATAACACAACATGACATATTCTACTTCATTCATAGGCAAATATAATATGAAAGATGACATAACACGTTATGTAAAATTATGTTCTAAAATGTGACAGGAAAAATCCTGCACACATATTTATAAATGGTTTGTAAAGATGTTATATATGATAATAAAGGTGTTATACATGTTTAATGAAGGTTCTAGGGATACTTATTTTTGTAACAATCCTTTTTCCAGAGAAAGTTTGTCAACACATTTTGCCTCTGAAAAGTGTATAAAAAAATAGGTATACACAATGTGAACACACATACCCTTGATACATGACATCACATTAATGCACACCGCAAATTGCAGAGGGTAACAGAAAAGAGTTGTCAAAAAGCCAAAAAAAAAAACATATTTCCATTGTGGTCCTCTAATGCATTCCATTAGCACATTATGCATTTCATAATAAATCATATATCACATTTCATTCATTCAAAAGATAAATAAAACATCAGAAAACTGTTTCTGCTTCATTTTAATATGTAAGACTTTAAGGATACTGCGTTTACATTTTTAAGTGTGCAATTAACAGTGGAGCATTGTGAGGCTAAAAACTCTTTAAATGTACAATTGTTCAGAACCTGTTTTCTTCATAGCTTTGCATGATGACAAAGCACACTACTTTAGAACAAGTGTCACCCGTGTAGCTGCTCAAATCTCATTTTACTAAAATAAAAAATGATTCATTTTACCCAATCTTTGTTATAATTACAATAACTTAATGTGATGTCCACATTACACTTTGTACTGGAATGAAAAAGCCAGCAGTGGATGGGCGAGTGTTCTTTTCCACTGACAAATGTATTAATCATGCAAACAAAGTTCAGGAAAATTAGGTGAAAATAAAAGTACAATTAGGGTACACTCAGGGTACAAGTGTGTTCGTTGTACCTTCAAAGGTACACATAATGTTATGGTTTGGTACATTTTCCCAGTGAAAAAGGTACAAATTGAGGAAAGGTGGAGATATGTACCAAGGTAGGGTAATGAATCCTTATTCACACTGGCAGCCATATTGGCTTGTATGGCAAGCAACCTTGTTTTTCTCACAAGGGTATAATTATGTTCTTCTGACTAAAGGTAGAACTCAGTACCCTACAGGGGTACTGCCACAGTGACAAGCATTTGTACTTTAATAGGTACAACACGGTACCTTTTCTCTGACAGAATTTCAAGCTGATGTGTCCACTGATTATTTATGTAGAAAGGGAGGGATATGGCGAATGTTTTGTCCAATCGGTAGGCTTGTTTGGTATTTACTCAGTCATCCTCAAAGGACCAGGATGTGTCTAGACGTATTTTTGCCCTTTGCAGAAGATCATGCAAATGTGTTTACATTTAGCATTCTAGTCACCCTAACCCAGCGAGATAAGTATAGCCTGTTTTATATTCGTCCAAGCTTTTGTTCTAATTGTATTTCGCCAGAGGAGATGGTTCTGACAGAAGTGATAATTTATATATTTACTGCTCAGGAAGATATCAACTGCCCAAGGACACAAATGACTTCTGTGTTCAGGAGTGTGATGGCTCTCCTTTCATTAACTATGTGGAAGCAGAAGGTTGAAGTGGGACACGGGCGATGTTTGCGTTTTTGTTTCCCCTCTGTGCAAAGTTTTAAATGCCCGTTTAATCGAATTGCCATTGGTTTATCCATGAATGAATGAATATTGGATTTATACAGTGCTTTTTTTTCCCAGGGAACTCAAAACACAATGATTGGGGCAATTCACCTCAACCACCACCAATGTGCAGCACCCACCTGGGTGAACATGACAGCAGCCATATTGCGCCAGTACAAACTCACTACACATCACATACACAGTGGAGAGGCAAGGAGGGAGGGAATGAATTAATTCCCTGTATGTATATATTGTCTTGGTGGGGAATTTGGCCAGGACACCGGGTTAATGCCATGGTATCTTTTATGACCACAGAGTGTCAGGCCCATCCAAATGATGGACATGTAGTCCTGTGGGATTGAACCCACAACCTTGGCATTGCCAGTGCCATGCTCTACCAACTAAGCTACGGGACTGCAACAAATCCATGCATCATGGTCGTAGTAGCAGGGGAGAATAGTGTGGCTTCGTCTAAGAGACCCGATCTGTCATATTCAGGGTTTGACGGATATTCCTGCCCCCCTCACCTGCCCTTTGATGAGCAATTAGTGAAGTTGATTTGTGTTCATTTTTCCCCCGAAGGACATCAGGTAATTGTCAGCAATTTGTTAAAGATTTGGCTGCATTTGTCCCAGATTGTCATTACGGGTAAGGGAAGGAGCCAGCATAGCACGCTTGAGATGTCTGGAGAGGATACAAACTCAACTATGATTTACTCAGCGATCTAAATGATAGCGGAATTATTAGCACAATTATGTTATTTTTCCTCTATTGATCGACTGCAGCCTCTTTATTGTTGTTTATTTGCGAGCTTGTGCTGGCTCACCCTCCCCCCTTCCCCTGGGGCGGACAGCCAAATGCCGCCCCCGATCACGGCTCCTGGCCAAGGCCGGACTGGCGCAGTCGGGTTTCGAACCGCTACCGCAATGGGCAGCTCACACTCGTAAAGCACCAGTCAATGCGAGTGCATTAGACTGCTACGCTATTCGAGGCCCCAATGTTGTTTGACATTTTTAAGGGAGGATGGTATTCAAAACATGAATGCTGAAAAACCAGACAGATTACCCTCAAGCTTGCCGGAAGGGGGGCACATGTGGAAGTAGCTTCAGTACATTAGTGTTCTTTGCAGTAATGGAATAATGCTTTCAAGGTTCCACAACCGAAGCTGCACCCTTAATTGATTATAACATTTAAAAATAGAAAATGCAAGTGATTGATGCGTCTTAAGTTTACATTTACTTTTCCAAATGCATATAAAATGTTCGGTAGTTTGTATTTATCAATGGATCTTCATAGTTACTAGAGAAATTCTCACTTTCTTTAGAGTAAATTTTAATTTTAGCGCAAATGGTCTGTTTTACAAATGTATTGTATTTTCATGACCTATACTCCCCCACATATAAATGCACCAATTGACTGACACAATGACATTAACTATTTTCTCCATAAAACAACAGTATAGGTTGTTTGTTTAAACCGCTCAGAACGATACATATTTAGTTTAAAAGAAACAAAAATACTTGGAAGCAGGCAGGCAACCACTTCTTCAGCCGATATGGGCCGCAAAACGCTTATATGAGTTGTTTTGACAGTGTGAAATGGTCATATGGGTCGTTTTGACAAATGACCTATATGGCGTTTCGACTGGAGATCATGTTGGACTAACACAATGGCATGAATTATATTCTGTAGATGACATTCTCATTCTTAAGAAAGTACACACTTCCTGTACATGCATGTAGAGCCAGGTTTTGGTGTGCACCAGAAGAAAAAAAAATGTACAGCAAGATCTTTTCCATCTGAATATGGTCTGTGCAGTCCAACAACCGAACAGATGAGGGTGGACTTCCACGAACGCAGAGAAGTCTGAGGAGATTACAAAAATCCTGCTGCCATTTGTTGCCCTTGTGTGTGCCAAAACTGGGGCACAGAAATTTTATTTAGAATGCAGCTGGGTAAATATTGTAAAGTTTCCTGTACACAATAGAAATAGATAGTGATTGGGTAATAATTTGCACCTGCTGGGTTTATATTGATCCCGCGTGAAGCAGTGTGATGTGGTTAAAGGGCAGCTGGCCCCCAGGTGTCTGGTCCCTGGTCCCTGGATGTGTGACAGGGGTTAAAAAAACCCAAAAGAAATGGCCAGGGAACGTGTGATGGATTGCCATGGCAACATTGCAGATGCGGTCACGGAAACGAAGAGTGGCTCGAATGGTTCTGCTCGTTATGAAATATATAAATTAAAAGGCTACGGTCCAACGCATCGAAGGACTGAGCCTCCATACCACAGGGGATTCAAGTGGAATCTCTGTTCAAATTCCGACATAATTCTGCACTCGCAATATTAGCCGTTCGGAAATGGCAGGAACTGTTGTGGTGGGAGTCAGTGAGCTGCAGACAGTGGATGCAGGTTATTTATCTTTGAACTGATTGCGGTTCTCAGCTTTTATTCCATTGGTTAACAGGCCTTCAAATTTCATTATTATAATAGTTTGTGTTACATATTTTTTAACAATTTAATTGGGGTCACTCATCAGTAAGGAATCTCTTATTTGTGTCTAATGGGGTTGCGTGAACATTGTGCATGTCGCGTTTAAATAATTGTAATCATAACAAAGAGATAATTTAGATAATAACAAAAATATCAGGGTTTTTTTCATCTTAAAAGCAATTGTTTTTTGTCTGTATAATTACATGTTTCAATTGAAGTGCTCAAAGGTAATGCTACCACATTAGATGCGCTAAAGTCAGAAGTCAACGTGCTGCTAATGGGTGAGCCTTATTTAAATTGGTAATTGCTTGTTAGTCATACAAAACAATAATTATCATATAAAGATCAATTCTACCAACGGTTGCAACTGCCAGATACATTTGAACTTAATTTTAACTGTGTATAGCCATATTGAGCTACTACTTCAGATATTTGTTTTTCAAAATAAACAACTGTGATTTGTGGGAAACACAGATGGTGTCATTGGAGCTAAAATTCTAGCAAATCTATATCTGTGGTTGTCACGGTGTCAGTCAATCCTCCTCTCACTTAACGAGGTCTCGACCTCTGACCTCTGTGACCTATGAGCTGGTGCTCATTGAAAGATTGGGTCAATAATCCTTTTGTGGACATACTTCAACCGTGCACTGTGTAACAGGGGTTAACGTTTTCCATGTTTATAGATCTGTCCAGAAAGTCAGTCGCCACATTACCAGCAGGTTAGTGGATTCTCAGACATGGTGTTGACCAGAGCCATGGTACAGTCTTTTGCCAGTGGAGATGTATTTATCCTTATCTTTTCTTACAGTCAAGCATACTGATCCTGGATCAGCAGCCGTGAGGTCACTTGCTGTCTTTGCTTCAGGCGCCAGTAATTAAATCTCTATGGTAACTTACCTCCAGAAGACAGGCAAAATGAGTTTCATCACAATTTATTATATATATTTGTTTTGGATGAAAGAAGGTTACAGACACACAGGCTTCTAAATATAGTACGCTCAGGCAGTCTAACTTACAGTTATTAATTCCTTCAAACTCATTATGACATGCAAAATAGCTTTCCCCCATGGGAGGAATATTAATTAGAGATTTCTTTCCGACACTGCCATTGCCGGCAGTAGACCCTCTCATGTTGTTGTTCACTGGAGACGCACACAATATATCTTACTCTCATCGCAATTTATGCATTTTTGCATATTTTTTTGCGCCTTTCCATGGCAAATAAAGGGGGATTCCAGTGTTGTTTTTCCTATTTTAATTAAAAGGCTGAATGACTGGGGAATAACTTCATGAGTATCGTAAGAATACGAGAAATGCTGAACCAGGGCAAAACATTTTCCAATTAAATAATTTAGCCCATCTTACTCGTATATTTCTGCTACACCTTTTTCGTCAGGCTTTGGCATACGTCAGGCTTTAAGAAAAAGAAGGAAAAAAAGTGAACAGAAACAACCTAATGACCCAGAAAAAAAGAGAAACTTGTGAGCGTAGAAATGGTTTTAATCCTACGCCCCAGGTGATTGCTTGACGTCCAGTGGACCGGGGTGCAAGCAGGGGGATTCACGGGGAGGCCAGCCCTCGAATAAAACACCTCAATCTCTCTCTGTAATGCCCCGTCGATCTCCCCCAGGACCGCTTGATTGATCTCCCGGCCAATCAGAACGCATCGATCCCAAAATTCCCCTCCCCATCCATTTGTCTTTCTGACTGTCAAAGGAATTCACTGGAGTGATGTTATGCTACAGCCAGCTCAGTTACACACTTCTCTCTTTCCGTCTGCGGAGGAAAAAAAGAGAAAGGGAAGCAATCCAATATGGTGTAGTGTATGAGGTATACGCAGGCCTGTCCCTCTGGAATTGGGTTCTGTGTTTGCTAAACATGTACTGCATTGGCCTTAATGAGATGTGAGTTAAATGCATAGTTTCACAGCCTTAACAATGATAAACACATTGAGAAATGATTCACTGATGCTCATTATTCTGTTTTCACTTCTCTTTTTGTTTTTCTTTTTGTTTTTCTTGTAGGAGGAATATTTGAATCCATCGAAAGTGGTCCTTCAGGAGCGGAAGAACTGGCCTTTAAATTTGCTTTAAACACAATCAACAGAAACAGAACCCTACTGCCAAACACAACGCTAACCTACGACATTCAGAGGATAAACATCTACGACAGCTTCGAAGCTTCCAGAAAAGGTAAAGTGCTTTGGATTTCAATCTGTAAATTCCCAACGCCCCCCCCCCCTTTCCCCCTCTCACCAATCTAACCACAGGTCCTGATGCAAATGTGACAAATATCATCCCATTACTCTTTTCTCCCAATTCCTCTCCGTCGCGCTTCGGTCGGTCTGCAAAACATACTCATTTGTACAAACACAGATTTGCATTTTCCGTGATCAATTCCGGTGTCACATTTTAAAGTAAAATATGAGGCGGAGGCTGAAGTTCGCCAGTTGCTTGAGTGGCGCGCTTCTGTTTCATTTGCATTGCAAAATACGTTTTATTTTTTTATTTTTTCTGCAGCAACGGCTGAATATGTTTCCGAATGTCGGTCTGGAATAATTACAATCAAGCGAGGAGAACAGGACTGGAAGCTAGAATGAATGTAAACAGGAACAATTGATTAGCCTTAGGTAATGAGTCAGCACTAACTCCAGTTCCCATCAGTCAACTGGAGAATGTTTTATGAACATCAATGATTAGGTATTTGTTGTTTGTTTCTACTTAAAGGTGGTGTTTTTACGTCTCTGGTAAAGTTTAATATATGCACACATAATATCTCCTGTTTCTGTCTCAAGTAGTTGTATTTATTCATATACATATATATATATATATATATATATATATATATATATATATATATATACATTGTATTACTATTACAATAGTCTGGGATTGGATAATACATTGTATGATCTGGGATATTGGTCTAGGATAATACATTGTATGGTCTGGGATATTGGTCTAGGATAATACATTGTATGGTCTGGGATATTGGTCTAGGATAATATGTTATATGTTCTGGGATATTGGTCTAGGATACTATGTTGTATGGTGTTCAAATAATTTAAAGGCTGCACTGGAGCTGTGAAGCATCATTGTAGCATGCGTTGAAGCATTTAAATCCTCGGACCCTCTGCACATGTACATCATTCATGGATATTTTATTTAAAAGGGCCCAAAGAAACACGTGGATGTTGAGAAAAGCTGATCTCAATTTCAAATCCTCATAATACAGATTTTTTAACGCCACCAAATTACATTTAGCTGGGAGACTCCCCCCCACCAAGCAACGGATTAGTCACCACCAAAACAGTAATGCAGTCATCTCACCCAATGAGCTAACTGAACCTGCAAGGCAAAGATCCCAATGAACACATTAAGACAGGATACAAGTGTGCTTCCACTTCCACTTAGTAATAGCTATGTAATTACACATTTATACATGTGTAACTACATGAAGGGCTTCCAGTGCAATAAGTACTGTGTAACAAGCTTTACCAAAAATAGTGCTTACATGGTTTTCATGACATCGATTCACATTCAGGTGCGCCTGTAAATATCGGACAAAACAAAGTTAAATGTTATATGAAATAACATACATACACATAAGGACATCACATTAACTCCACAGTACTGGTAAAATGTAGCGTGTACCAGGGTACTTGATGAGCTAAAAGTAGCAGGAAGCCCATATCACAATCAAATAAATAAGTAAATTGACCTGAACAGTAATAATATATACCATTTAGCAGATGCTTTTAAGCAACTTACAGTAGTGAATGCATGTGTTTTTCAGTATATGTGGTCCCAGTGGGAATTGAACCCACAACCAAAGTGTTGCCAATGCCATGCTCTACCTACTGAGACACACAGAACCACACTCTACCTACTGAGACACACAGAACCACGCTCTACCTACTGAGCCACACAGAACCACGCTCTACCTACTTAGCCACACAGAACCATGCTCTACCTACTGAGCCACACAGAACCATGCTCTACCTACTGAGCCACAAAGAACCACACTCCATCGACTGAGCCACACAGAACCACCACGCTCTACCTACTTAGCCACACAGAACCATGCTCTACCTACTGAGCCACACAGAACCATGCTCTACCTACTGAGCCACAAAGAACCACACTCCATCGACTGAGCCACACAGAACCACACTCTACCTACTGAGCCACACAGAACCACACTCTACCTATTGAGCCACACAGAACCACAGTATCTGCTAGCACACTTGCTCCTCTCTTCTCTCGTCATTAACAGACTTCTGTCTCCTCCTCAGCCTGTGATCAGCTGTCCCTGGGCGTGGCCGCCATCTTCGGCCCCTCCCACAGCTCCTCGGCCAATGCGGTGCAGTCCATCTGCAACGCCCTGGGCGTCCCCCACATCCAAACCAAATGGAAGCACCAGGTCTCCGACAACAGAGACTCCTTCTACGTCAGCCTGTACCCTGACTTCTCCTCCCTCAGCCGGGCCATCCTGGACCTGGTCCACTTCTTCAAGTGGAAGACGGTCACCGTGGTGTACGATGATAGCACAGGTGAGGCCAGGTCACGTGACCGTGTATAGATCCTCGATAGCAGCCATCCACTCCCCTCCACTGTGAGTTTTTATCCCTTTCATCCACTGAGACTTTTGGTTGTTTCTGAAGTGTATTTGGCTCTTGGAATGTTTGAGGTATGAAGATCCCTTATAAAGGGCATCAGATTGTCACCTGATTGTCAGCAGCACTCAAACTGCAGTGTGCCACCCTGGGTTTAATTGATTGAAGCGTGTTTTGGAACATCCATCCATCCATCCATTATCTAAGCCGCTTATTCCTGGTCAGGGTCGCGGGGGGGGGCTGGAGCCTATCCCAGCATGCGTTCGGGCGAGAGGCAGGAATACACCCTGGACAGGTCGCCAATCCATCGCAGGGCACACACACCATTCACTCACACACTCATACCTACGGGCAATTTAGACTCTCCAATTAGCCTAACGTGCATGTCTTTGGACTGTGGGAGGAAACCGGAGTACCCGGAGGAAACCCACGCGGACACGGGGAGAACATGCAAACTCCGCACAGAAAGGCCCCCGGCCTGGATTCGAACCCGAGACCTTCTTGCTGTGAGGCGACAGCGCTATCCACTGCACCACCGTGCCGCCTGTTTTGGAACAGTTAGTAATACGTTTTGCTCTCATTTGAAATCACAAACATTTTCAGATGTGTAATAACAAGATGCATTTAGTTGTTTTATATCATTTTGAAATGGGTAAATACTGCTGGGTTACTAATTTGGTTGGCACTAAAAAAAAGCCCACACATTTTAAGTGTGTGACTCACACAACTTCATTTACAGACTCTTCTCCCTTGTTCTATTGCAGACACACATCTGAATGCACATAATTGTATTTGTTTGCCAAGACACTGTACATGCATACACGCTTAGCCTCATGGCCCCTGCTTCCCTCATGGTATGCATGGAAAAGCTCACATGTGGATGTTCAGTAAATATCCTGACATGTTTCACTGTATTAACTGTCAGTTTTATGAGTATTAAACACCTCATAATGATTTGATAAATCAGCTCATGCATATAGTTCATACACATTTAATTTAGTACCCTGCCTGATTTATGGCATATAGATAGATTAATTGGTGAAAGTTGTTTATGTTCAATTTGAGGCCCAGCTTGTATTATTAATTTTTACAGATGTATTATTCATTTGTGTAGAAGATTAAGATTAAGATCCTTATCTGGATCACATTTTTCATAGGCCTGACTTAATTTGTCCTTAAAATGGACTTTTTGTTTGTTTGTTCTCAATGCATTTTGATTCAGCAACCACCAAAATGAACGAGCAGTGTTTTTGGAGCTAAATACAGGTAACAAAAATAAAGAGAACACCAAAATAAACAGTCTTAATAGGGCATTGGGCCACCACAACAGCTTCAATGCACATTGGCATAGATTCTACAAATACACACTGCCTCAGGCACTGCTCCAGAATCTCCCCTTATTTTTCAATTGGGTTGAGACCTGACTGAGACAAGCAGGGCACATCGTTTACATAGTTTTCATGCTCATCAAACCATTCAGTGACCACATTCAGTGCCCTGTGGATGGGGGCATTGTCATCCTGGAAGAGACCACCTCCATCAGGATAGAAATGCTTCATCATAGGATGAAGATGATCACTCAAAATGGCTTTTGTATTTAATGCCCTTTACCTCTAAGGGGTCGAGTGGACATAACCATGCCAGGAAAATGCACCCCATACCATAGCAGAGCCCTTATAACCCTTCATTCACTCAAGTCTCTCCATAATTTTGGCAGTTAACTGTACCTAACACTTGCATTTATTATTGTTGATATCAACAATGTTGATAGCACAGTCCACAGTATCCATTTATATAGCTGGGTATTTGCTGAGGCAATATAGATGAAGGATGTGAAACTTGTTGAAAGTTGAAAGAGAAATGCCCGCCCATTTTTCAAACCTCCAGTTTTCTTGAAATGTGTGGGTTATTCTGCATGCAGGTATTGGGCCCGGTTCCTCTGGCCTAGTGAGGATCCCAAGCTCCGGGTCCCCGCCCCCTTCAGCCAAATTGATTTCTGCAGGCCTTAATGCGGCCATTAATTAAAGCGTGAACGGCCAGGGTCGTTTCACAGTGGAGTTAATGGCGACTTGATTTTCTGTCGCAGGTTTTGAAACGTGACTCTTCCAGGAGCAATGATGGATGGTGTCTCTCAGCATACTCTTGTTTTTTGTTGGAAGGGGCAGCAGAGATGTAGTGTGCTGCAGTGCAGGTTGGTTCATCATCAAAAGTCCTCAAATATTTTTTTTTTTAAGAATGAAGGAGTTGAAAAGTTCTTGAAAATAACAAAGCTGACAGAGTTATTTTAAGGTTCTTGAATTTATTTTTTTTCATCTTGGAAAGATGTTGCTATCCTCTTTTTATGAATGATGCCCTTAGAAAAACTATTCCTACTTAAAATGGTTTGGGTTTGGATTCAGTGGGGGGTCTGACAATAATCAGCAATTAAATATAAATAAATATACATAAATGTAGCATACATTTAATCTGAAAAGAAACATAGACAGTTATGACAGTACCAATGATGAAAATACCAACAACAAAGACTATGACAGCCTATATTTCACAATATAAAATATATGTATTAATCATAATTGTGGCATCAGTTTATAAAAAGTAACTGCGTCTACTGAAATATTCCTCTCGAATAAGAGGCTGACTCCTAAGTATGTTGATGATGCAACCACCGGCAACTTGGTGTTTTGGGGGCGGTTGGATTTTCCAGGTGTGTAGCAGGCAACTCACCAGATGCTCAACTGGCCTACTCCCCCCACAATGCAGAATGGACCCCCATCACTCTTTGTGAAGCGATGAAGGCCCCAATTCTCCCTGTGTCATGGGGAATTCATATTATTTGATGTTTGAATACATTACTGTTCATTTCATCAGGTAACTCTCTCATAGGTATCACCATTTACAGCCTGGTTTTGAGAGTTCTTGACATTCTCACGCAGGGAGGAGAGTCACAATTAAGGCATGCTTTAGTAAATCAGACGGAATACAAAATCTCCACCCTATTTTAGCCGGTTCAGCTCAGGTACACATATGCATGAACAGATTTAACTATTCATCTAAACCAAAGTGACTGCAAAGTGACTGTTAACCCCCGCAAATTACATCCTAATAGTAATTTGACCCATTGCGACCGTTTAGTAAATCTGTAGATATAGATCTGTAGATGTTGCCACCTTGTAGCTATTGCTTTTATGTTGGAAAAGCAGTCGCAATCCTTTAGAAAATCTGGCCCTGGGTCTTGAGATGGTCCTCAAGTAACAACAAATATAGAACGTTGCCCACGCCTAATGCTTTGTGTGTCTGAAACCCACATAAAAATACAAATAAAATGTTAGATGCTGGCCACTGCGACCAGGTTTCGATTCCACCAGCCGCGCCAGTGTCGGCTCTGGCCGGGAGTGCCACTAGAGGGCGGCAATTGGCTGTCCGCCCCAGGGAGGGGGAGGGCGGCAATTGGCTGTCCGCCTCAGGGAGGGGGAGGGAAGCCAACATGAGTTCGCTGCGCATAGAAGTGGCTCTGGCTACCAGAGTTACAGTCAACGGCTTGGCGAGTGCCGGTTTGGAGGAGATGATACTTTGCCTTTGTCACTACCGGTCTCAGGGCTACGGCAGCGAACTTGCAATACGAGGGGGGGATTGACATGAAAAAGAGAGGGTGTAATTGACTACTAAATTGGGAGAAAATGGGATACAATCTGAAACAAAATCTTAAAAAATAACATAATAAAAATACAATTAAAAAAACTTTGTGGGAATATGCTAGATGGGAATGTGTTGGTGGCTGGTCCATTTTGGGATTTGTTATTTCCTCCATTCCTTTGCATAAGCATATTTTCTAGTGTTCCAATTAAGCGATCAATAGATCAGAACCCTTAACCCCACGCTCGATACCCACAGGGCCATCAACCAGGACCCACACGAAGGTAATGAAGGAACACACCACTTTCCCATCATGCAATGCTGCTCTCTTGTCCATGCAGAAACTGTAATTGCACAAACCAGTAACTGATTAAATGATTGCAGCAGCACAAATTCAAGACAGTGTTTTATATCAATGTTGCTGTCACATACACAGTGAGACTGTTAGAATGCTATCTGCTACTGTGCTTTTAGTGTAGTTATATACTTTTTAGTATATATATTTTTTTCTACAGCAATTTCAAAGCAGGTCTGTTTCCTGTCCGGCGATGCCATAGAGAGTGACAGTTTAACTGCCCAAGGGGGTTTGGGGTCCTGGTTTCCATGACGATGATGTTTGAAACGTGCACACAGGGGAGGGGTTTAAGAGAGCACAGGAAGGTCACCTGACCACTCTGACCAGTTGGACAGGACAATACAGCTGAAATCACTGTATATATTGAGTTTTAGTTTTTTTGCAATCAGCAAAAGCTGCTATTGCACCCTTGAGAATAGACCCAGAGTGTATATTACAACTCAACAAAATAGTGTAAAAGTAATTGAAATGTATAAATAGCCTCCCAGTGCATTGCGTTCCTTAGCAGAAGGATAATTTACTGTGAGGCAGTAAGTCTCGTATTATTTTATAGATCTGTGTCTGGCCTGTGTTTTTGGGGCATTTATTTAATTGTGCTGGTTTAAAGGTCAGCGTAGACAGAATTACAATAGCAATGTAGCGGTTTGGTTGTGCGACTGTAATCTCAACTGGGCTATTTGTGGAAGTGGAAGAAATACCCAGGATACACAGACCATTTATTTATTTGTTGTTTTTGTTTAGAAGTGTATTGCCTCCTTTAAGCAAAAGGCCCCATGATTCAAATGGCTTTCTGTGGCTGATCTTTTCTGTGGCGTTTTGGGGAAGGCCCGAAGGGGTTGCGTGGGGGGCGAGGTACCTCTGTTTCACTCCTCCATCGCGTTCTCGATAAACGCACAGGACCACGTCGACCTCCTAACAGAAGTGGCCCGGGGAAATCGATGGTTTCTTCTCTTGCGCGTTTTCTCAGGGAGCAGGGAGTCCTCCAAGTGTGCGCTTTGAGAACGAGGCAACAACTTGAATATGAGTGAGCCGCGCTGGACGTGATCCAAGCAGTCCCTAGCCTCCCCTGGTAATCTATTTCAATTTGATCTGTGTGAGTGCACCGGTCCGATTGGTGGCAGAGAATTAGAGAGTGGAGACTCGCTGCCCCCATCATACGCACCGCTGCCATGTTTAAGACTGCTTTAAACTGAAGCTTGTGGTGGTGTTTTTTTTCAAATTTCCAAGTGCAGTTGTAATAATTTCGGTTTGCAGGCCTCCTTTCGCTTATTTTTTTGTTTGTTGTTACAAGAGCCATGATCATATATTTTTTTTTAATGTTTTTTTTTAAAGAATTTGTTTCAGATTCTATCCCATTTTTTTCCAATTTCCACCAATTACACCCTCTATTTTTCATGTCAATCCCCCCTTTGTATTGTGAGTTCTGTGCCCTGTGACATGGGCGAAGTATCGTCTCCTCCAAGACGGCACTCGCCAAGCTGTCGACCGTAACTCCGGTACTGCAGAGCCACTCATATACACAGCAAACTTATATTGGCTTCCCTCCCCCCTCCCTGGGGCAGACAGCCAATTGCCGCCCCCTGGTGGTACTCCCAGCCAGAGCCGACTCTGGCGTGGCTGGTGGAATCGAACCCTGGTCGCAGTGGGCAACCTGCATTCCTTTTAAATACATGTGTTTAAAAGGTATACTTGGATTCCATACCATAACCTGTGGAGTTCATGTGATGTCATCATGTCAACCGCTAGACCACCTGGGAGGCCCATTTTGGGTTATTTTTTCATGCACCAGAATAACGTGAAGTCTTTTGCCTCCGAGACGAGCAATGCGGATTAGCCGACGGATGATCTGGAAATGGAGCGATGATTGATGCTTGGAGATTGCAGGACCCTCTTGTCAGGTGTGACAGTGGGAAAGGTTTGATTGAGCGTTTTATGAGTGCTGACTCCACAAATCGTTTGAGTCGTTTGGGGGTAACACAGGCAGGCACAATAGAACCCTGCTCGGATCCCAGGGCTTGAAGGACGCCCTTCAGTTTCTCTAAAACAATAAAGAGAAAAGAGGGAAGGTATTTATATGGACCTTAAAAGTGTCAATCAGCCGTATAATGGCCGTATATTTGCTGTATGGCCTGCCACCCTCTTTCCCTCAAGTTTAGAGCTGAATTTGTTTGCATGTTCATGTTCTCATATATTAAGGTGAAGTATAGATCTTTTTGTTTGTTTGCTTTTCTCCCAATTTATTAGCCAATTATACCCTCTATTTCTTTTGATTCGCCTCCCCATGAACCCGCCGCCCGTAACTACGGGGCAAGCTAATTCCCAGAGGCTGGAGATGATCAACCTCCTCCAAGATGGAACTCGCCCCCCTACTTTCTCCACCCTTTGCGATTCTCGGCGAGTTCGTGCCGGCTCACTCTCCCCATCCCCCTGGGGTGGACAGCCAATCACCACCCCAAATCGGGGCTCTCGGACAGGGCCAGTCTGGCGCAGTCTGGTTTCGAACAGGCAACTCGCACGCAAAGTGAGATAATTTAGACCGCTACGCTATCCGAGGCTCCCCTGTATAGATAATTCCTTTGGTGCTCTTTGAGAAGAACTTACTACCAGCTGCCAAATACTGCTCCCACTCAAAATGACTGCTATCTATATTAATTAGACATAGACACAAAGTTATTATTGAATAAGTACATAGGCTCTTGGATATTTGGCCTCTTTGACAGATCTGTTCAATTACACCAGTTTTTTTTCTTCCCAGCATAGAACCTCCCGATAAGTAGCTTTAGAGAATGAAACATGAAATGTTGAGCCAGATGTTCCCAGATTGCCATGGTAATTGCCCTTAATTGTGCACTGCAGAGCCCCAGAGTTTCAGCGGGCTTCACAGCGGTGTTAGCAGCAGTGTTCCGTGCCAGAGGAGGGGCTTTCTGCATTCTGCAGGGCAGTGGATCCCTTTACTGAGGCTCTGAACGCTCTCAAACGCATAAGCAGAAGGAGGGAAATTGAATTAATGCAAGAACTAATGCATGCGCACGTGCAATTTTGAGAAAATTCATTGGAGTGTTCATTTTCTCGAAACTACACAACTGCATGCATGTATTTGAACGGCAATTAAAACCTGTGACCGGAAACGTGTTTTGATCTTTTTGTTTTGTTTAAGTTGTTCAACGCATGTAATCAAACATAAATAACGTAGAGGTGGTGGTTACCGTGGCATCGACCTCGACCCTTTAGCGTTTGGAACAAGCTGCGTGAATCACCTCATCCATTGCCTTGCCCCAACCCCCCACCCACCCATCCACATATCCCAGAATGCAATTCCCCATCCCAGCGGCTGACAGGAAGCCGTGCATCTCCAGCCCTCCTCTTCAGATTCACCAGGGCACAGCGGAGACAAGTCTACGGCCATCAAACGCGCGTCCCTTAACAACAAAAAAAGTTGTGGAGTTCTTTTGAGCGACGTAATCATTATGGTTATTTATCAGCGAACACCTTCTCTCCGCGCTCTGGAGATTCTTCCCCCGTGACTCGGGAGAACTCCTGACGGGCAGCTAATAAACGGTTTGAGACGGCGATTAAATATTCATGCGGAGTTAAATTCGGATCCAGGAGAAGTCAGGAGACATTAGACATAGTCAATAAAGATCACAACTGACAGATGTTGTTTTTTTTCTCATCCCACCAAGTTCCCCCAGTGGATTTTCCTGCCCGCGCTAATGTGAAGCAGGCAGATCCCTTACAGATGGAGAGAGAAAGGGAAGCGGAGGAGAGAGATAAGATAGACAGGGGTGGGGGTAGCTTATAGGCACCATCTATTTGGCTGTGCGTAGGTGATCAGGCTCCTTGCTCTGGTTGGTTTAATTACTCTTAAGGCCAATTTATGCTTTATGGAACAATTGTCGGACGACACGTTGTGGGACAAAAGGGGTGTCTAAACGACAGAAATGTGCCGCAGAGGAGGGTGTCGCGTGCCTCCAGAAAAATGAAAGGTCACAGACACTGTCATAATATGTCGCGTAATCTGATTGGTTGGAATGACTAAGTAAACTTCATTGCCATGGAGATACCAAATACTACTTCCATCTGACTTTGTTTTGTTGTTTTCATGTTATTGAAATGGACGGTTTTGAGGAATTGTTAGTGGAGCAGGTGAGGGGGCAACCTCAAATGTATAACTCCTCAAGAAATGATTATACGATAATAGAAAAATATATCCACAGGTGGAAGGGTAATGTTAAAACCCCTTAGGGCATTAATAACTGTATTATACATAATTAAAAATACATTATCCATGGTTAATAAAACATTCATAAATGTTAATAAATGTGTTTTTAACTCTTGGATTACTGCAGTTTCAGACCAGAATACTGTTCATTATCTCCATTATTTCAGAACCTAGAATGACCTTCAGAAACCAGAACCTTTTCAGTTTTCCATCTCACAAATATGATGCCCGTTTGATATTACTATTCTGATATTATTTCTTTATTTTCTTTACAAACACCTGAAATTAAATAATTTTATTTCAGTTCCACTCAAGCAAGGGTATTTTCAGAATGGAGAACTTGTCAATACCAACATGTGAGAAAGCAATGCGCTTTATTTGTTATTTGTTGGGGTTTTTGAAAGAGCTCCAGTGTAAGAGATTTCCATTGATGATACTAACTGAGCTAAGAATTAAAAACTATATCTATGAATAAGTAGATGCCAGTGTCTAAGAAGAAAGCCTTAATTTATGGGCATGGTCCCATTGGAAGTGAATATGTCTGGTGAGTTTATTTACCCTTCAAGTGCCTTGTATTTTCACCAATGATGCTCTGCTTGTGAGTTCACAAAGTGTTGCCTTTATTTTGGCAGTTACCCGTACAGTTAAGACACAATTCAGAACAAGGATGGAGGGAATGAGCTGAACACATTTCTAGAAGTGAAACATTTTAATAGAAGTGAACATTTTACAAGAAGCCAATACCTTAGGAGAAATGACAGAAGATGATGTATATTAAGTGGTTCTGTGTGGCTCAGTGCGCAGAGCATGGTGCTGACAACGCTTAGGTTGTGGGTTCGATTCCCATTGGGACCATATACTGAAAAAGCGTCCGCTAAACTGCATATATGGTTCTGTGTGGCTCGATAGGTAGAGCACGGCACTGACAACGCTTAGGTTGTGGGTTCAATTCCCACTGGGACCACTTATACTGAAAAATGTATGCATTCACTACTGTAAGTCACTTTGGATAAAAGCGTCTGCTAAATGGCATATGTAATATGTATTATCATTATATCATATATTATATCATTATTAAAGCTGTGGCTCTCAGCTGCCGTATGAACGCTCGAAGGGCGTGACTGAACCAGAGCCAGCGTGGTTAACCATGATCAAAGCGAGGTCGCCGTGGGGTTATGAGTCGGTTCGTTACGACCCCTGTATCAAGCGTCTCGCCCGCAGTGTGCCGGCGGGATGTTTGTTTTTTCCGCCAAACCGCCCCGCGTGCTGGTTCGACCCGGCGGTTGGCGTGCCCGCCTGAGCCCACGCGCCACTTTGTCACGGATGAGAACGCATCATCAGGCCGCGACGGAGGGCGCTGCCTCGAGCTGTCACGGCGACGGGGGGGGGGGCCGCTTTAATGAAGACGCACTCCGGAATCGGAACGCTGTTCTGGAAAGAGGTGCGTCCTGCTGAGCAACGCGCTCAGCCAGAAAGGAGGAAGTACATAAATAAATAGATTGTTCCGTGAAGAGCTAAAACAGCTTGGGACTCACTGCTGGAGGAGCAGGGAAACATCTGCTTGTGGCTTTTCAGCGCTGGAGAGTGGAATACAGAAACTGGAGTAAATATCATGTTGAAAATGGAGAAAAAAAATGTATTGGATTATTTAATTCCAAAAGCCCAGGGGCCCGTGTCGAATACAATCCCACAAACTAATCACAAAACAGTGGCCCTTTGCAAATTGTTTCGTAGTGATTGATAACCAATGAATGTTTCCCACAAAAATGTAGTGTTTTTCAGGCTGTCTTAGGCCTGGATGGAGTCAACATTTGCTCTCGACTTTGACTTAAATGCAAGCGATAGTTTTCTTGTTCGCGAACGCAGACGGGCGAGATCATTTTAAGCGATTGCTGAACTACATTTGTAAGGGAGAAAAATCGAACACTTGCATTTATTTGTAAGTCAAGTTAGTAAGTACGTAAGTTAAGGACCCATTGAGACTCTGCCTTGGTGTCTTTGTGTCAAGACTGATTGTGTCTTAGACTCAGACACAGTGATGCCGACTCCATCCCCACAGACTGTAAAAGAAATCCACTTTGATGGGAGTGGAGCAGACTTCATCTCTGGGCATACACACTGTGCTATTCTTAAAATTATATACAGGAGCCGTTTTTTTTTTGGGGTCCATCAATCTCCCTTTCTTTTTTTGGCATATAGAGTGCTTCTGAGTTATTTTGATGTTCAGGTGACACTCACCAAGTGCCACATGATTGATGTGCTCTGCATTTCGGCAGAACGAGGCCGACTGGCTCCGTGTCGAGCTCGCGAGACGGAGTCACTTAGGAGCCAGGAGTTAAAAATGTGCTCTCTGCTCTGCGCGACGGACCCAGAGAAATGAATTTCATTAAAATTAGAATGACATTAGACATTTATTCATAGTCCCCCCCCTATTATATCCTTCTAATTAAAACCGAGGGAATCAAATAAATGGGATATAACTTCAATAATTGTAGTTAGATATTTTTTTGTTTCATTATGGAAATGGGGGGCTGGCGTTGACGTCTGTCTACCATCTTGCTATATAGAAACATTTTTTTTTAAACCAAGTGTCTACAGGCATTGCTCTAGTTGCGTTTCCGCCATGGATAAAGATTTGGGTGCGATCTTTATTAGATTTTTTAAAAACATTTCCAAGGAATAGATCTTGCCATAGCATTTGTGACAGCATAGATTGTGATAGTAACTTTGAGCAGCTATCTATCTGACATATTGCCTCTGGGGGATTGGCAGCGATGGATTTGAAGTCTGCAAATTGTATTCTGTATGACACAGAAATGATTCTGTTGACGGCTGTGTATGGTATTGCTATAGTGTTATTCTACATCTCTCGCTCTCTCTCCGTCCCTCACTCTCTCTCTCTCCCTCTTTTTCTTGGAACCTTATTTTTCTCTCTCTCTCCCCCCCCCCTTTCTCTGTCTAATACACTGTCTCTTTCTGTCTCCAAACATGAATTCAATTTAAAAATACTTTGTTTTCATTGAATATAAACAGGTAAATATTGCCAAAGCGTAGACATTTACAGAAGAACATACAGGAATGATATGCAAACTTTGTGGCTCAGTAGGTAGAGCATGGCACTGACAATGCTTATGTTGTGGGTTCAATTCCCATTGGGGCCACTGCTGTAAGTCGCTTTGGATGAAAGCGTCTGCTAAATGGCATATATATATATATATATATATACAGTATATATTAAACTTTAACGCTCTCTGTCTTTCTCATCTTTCTCTCACCCTCCCTCCCCTCCCCCCCTCCCTCCCCAGGTCTGATCCGGTTACAGGAGCTCATCAAGGCACCTTCTCGTTACAACATCCGGTTGAAAATCCGCCAGTTGCCGGCGGATACGAAAGATGCCAAGCCCCTGTTAAAAGAGATGAAGAGGGGGAAGGAGTTCCACGTCATCTTCGACTGCGGGCACGAGATGGCAGCCGGGATTCTCAAACAGGTGACCCCCCCACCACCTGTCCCCGAAGAATGTCACCCCCCCCCACCCCTACTCCTTGCCCCCCTGCTCACAGTGATCAGTGAACAGTTTCTGTCCTCTCTGAGAAAAGTAACCAAGTCCCTCCGGATTAGAGCGTCTGCTAAATGCTTAAAATGTAAAATGTTAAATGTAAATGTATGGAACCATGTTGTACCTATTAAAATACAAATGCTTGTCACTGTGGCAGTACCCCTGTAGGTTACTAAATTGCACCTTTAGTCAGGTACATCATAGTACACTTGTGAGATAAAGATGTCTCTTGCAGTGCAAGCCTCATTTTTATTCCAATATGGCTGCCAGTGTGAATGAGGATTCATTACCCTGCCTGGGTACATATCTGTACCTTTCCTCAGTTTGTACCTTTTTCACTGGGAAAAGGTACAAAACTATTACATGAATTGCATATTTATTTTTTAGAGTGCAAAGACCCTCAATCACTAGCCAGATCCCTCTATCTCAATCTCAAGGTTATGCAACATATGGGTATATGTTGCTCTATATTATCTTCAACTATTCAGCTTGCTTTATCGCAGATTAGCTTCCCCCATTTTAGTTGGTTGGGATTAACACTATAGCAATGTGGAGAAGAAGTATCTAATTTCAAACAAAATAGAATCTCAGAGCATTTTAAGACTCTTGATAAAAATGTGAGTTGATCTAACTTGATAAGATGTTTGCATCAGTTTCCTCAGTGGGAAATGTGTGTGTGTGTGTGTGTGTGTGTGTGTGTGTGTGTGTGTGTGTGTGTGTGTGTGTGTGTGTATGTGTGCGTGTGTTTTGTATTATGTCATGGGCCAGACCGTTAGGCCATTGGCTTTTCTGAGAGGAAATGTGAATCTTTAAAACAGTTTTTTCTTGGAATGTTGGATTTCAATTATTCCTCTGTGAAAATGGATGTTTTAAAGTGTAACTTTAATTAAAATCATTCGTGTTTCCCCTCTGCTTTCAGGGGTGCATTAAATATTAAAGATGCCATGATTCACCCGGCCATTCGCAGGCCTTTTAATCAATTGCCGAACAGTGGATTCGTAATAAAGGTCAAGGGCACCTATCATCGGTGGCAAGTAGGATATGTTACGGTAATGAGCAGTAATAAAGGGCAGCTTCATTCTGTGTAATCCTCCTAATCACCAGGTACATTTCTCTGAGCAAAATTCTAATAACACTGCTCTCCTTGACACTGCAAAACATTCTTAAACTAACTGGCTATTTGATTGTTTCAATCATTGCTCACCCCAGTACATATTAATGTGGGAGGGCAGCCATTTTGTTGACATTCTCCTGGAGCATGAGAGTCAGGTGTCACTCTGCTCAAGTGCCTATTGGCCAGGAAAAGGACAGGCATAGCTTTAGAGAGATTCCTAAAGACCTCTCTGATGAATCGCATCACACCAAACACACAATACACTACACAGACATGTATATGCTCTGTATTTATGTAGTATATATAAATGTATAACTGCAGACAATTAAAATAAGTTAAGTCTGTATTTAATTTCCAATCCAACATTGAAGCTATACAGGCGATCGGTAATAAATAAATAGGCATCGAGAATACATATTTTAGTCCAGTCTTACAACTTAAGCCCTCACCAGTTTGTAGTAGGCACCTGAGTAATGCACAGCAACAATTTTTGCCCAGAACATGAGGTGGATGAGGGAGAAAAGCTATCCCGTGAGTGGGACAAAAACTGCTGTAGGCATGTACCAAGCTTTTTATCATGAATGAAAACTGAAACGAAAATAAAAAGAACATCAAGTACATTTGTTAAATAAAATCTGAATTAAAAACACAAAGCTTTTACTAAGCACTTGTTAAATAAAAGAACTAAGCAACGTGATAAACGGAAAATAGACAGAAATTAAAATAACTGTCTTTGGAACAAAATAAAAATACTATTAAAATAAAATATCAATACCAATAAAATGTTTTCAGTTTTAGTGTTTCTTAGTTAGAATACAATAACCTTGGTGTGTACAAAAGGTTCTTCTTAATTATTTTTTTCCTACATTCTAGATGAAACCAGGGTGGGTGATGGCGAGATAGTAACCCTACTTTTCCGTATTGTGTCCAACTCCCGCAAGGTTTGAGTCCCCATATTAACGAAGGAAATCATCCAACCCTCGTTCCAGCTGTCTTACACTTAGGGTCAGGGTTATGGTTAGGGTTAGAGTTAGACTTAGGGTTAGGTTTACCAGCTCATCTTTGAAACGTACCACTTTAGCGACAAATGCGCATGCGTGAGATTTTTGAAAAAATAAGGTTACTATCTTGCAATGACCACTAGGGTGCAAGGGAGAAAAAAGACAGATCAATATTTAGTTTTAGTGTGACAGGAGCTTAAAATACATCTACTGTACATAGTACTATATACTAAGCTAAACTAGATGTATCCATATTCCAAGTGCAACTGAAACGCTTACATACAAATCAGATGTGAGCCCAACTGTTGAAAAATAAAGTAATGCAGAATAATCAGTCATAAATAAGATATGGAGATGAAACAAAACCCATCTGTCAATAGGCTGAGGAGTTATGAGAAAGTAAAGCCAATTAATTATTGATTCATCTGGATGCCAATGCCAAAGTGGCCCAGAGGAAAACGGAATTAAATGAGTCTCCTCCCACATGTGTGCGCGTGTGTGTGTGTATGTGTGTGTGTGTGTGTGTGCGTGTATGTGTGTGTGTGTGTGTATGTGTCTCTCACAACCTAATTCATGGGTATCAATTTTCAGGAGATGAAAATCAGCACACATCGTACAGATGAAGAGAGCACTGCATTGGATGCATTGTGGGAAATGTAGTGTAGTCGATAGTGTATTTTAGGGCTTAGGCAACCCTAGTCCTGGAGTTCCAGAGATATTTCTTGTTTTTGTTCCATTCGAGCTCGGTATTACAGAGTTTGATCAATCGTTAAGCGTCTGAACGGTGAAAAACCTGAAGCACATGGTCACCTGCATTCATTTTACTCTAAGAACGAATCCAATTATGAATTAGGGGTTCAGATGGAGTGAAAGACAGAAACATCTCTGGCCCACCCAGAGCCAAGGTTGCCTACCCCCTGGTCTAGCTTTGCAGGCAGGGGTGATGTTGCTGGGAGTTTGGTAGCAGTGCAGTCCACCCTTGGAGACCTGACGTTTCAGTGATATGTAAATGCAACTGCCATGGGACCAGGATAGCAGGCCTCCCTTGGTTCCGTGTTAACTTGAAGGGGCTCATCAATAGTCAGAACACATAGAGGAGCCCCTCTCCTTCATGTGATAGGTGCAAATGTTCAGGAGGGGGGATTTGTTGCAGAGCTACGAATTTGATTATGAGGACCGGAGGGTTTGACTGAATAATTCTCAGGGTTCCTTCAGCCTTGAGAAGAAAATACTCTTTTTGTACTGTCTCCCACCTGCCCCTGCCCCCCCACCCCTCTGGGCTAACCTAATCCCCTCACCCAATCCCTACTCTCCCCCCATACCAAAGCTATTAAATAAATACATGAACAAATTACTCCTCCTACGTCATTGTCCTTTGATCTGCGATTATCTGACGGTTTCTCTATTAGCAACAAAAAACACAGCCCACACCCCCTTATTTTTCTGTTAAATTAATCCAAGGAGCAGTTCCAGCTCTCCAGACCCTGTGTTCACACTGAGGCTGTTGGTATTTGGCGAGTATATATAATCATATATATGCCATTTAGCAGACACTTTTATCCAAAGCGACTTACAGCATTTTTTTTCAGTATATGTGGTCCCAGTGGGAATTGAACCTACAACCTAAGCGTTGTAAGCACCATGCTCTACCTACTGAGCCACAAAGTTTGCATATTTGTAAGTCATTCCTGTATGTTCTTCTGTAAATGTCTACGCTTTGACAATATTTACTGGTTTATATTAAATGAAAACAAGGTATTTTTAAATTGAATTCATGTTATGGAGACAGAAAAAGACAATGTATTAGACAGAGAGAGAGAGAGAGAGAGAGAGAGAGAGAGAGAGAGAGGACCCACAACCTAAGCATTGTCAGCACCATGCTCTACCTACTGAGCCACACAGAACCACACTCTACCTACTGAGCCACACAGAACCACACCCTACCTACTGAGCCACACAGAACCACAGCTCTACCTACTGAGCCACACAGAACCACAGCGTCTGACTTTGCTGAGGGGGAAATGTTGACATCCTAACCAACCGCACGCGCGTCTCTCTGTTTCTTTGTTTGTGTGTACTTCCTGCAGGCGCTGGCCATGGGGATGATGACTGAGTACTACCACTACATCTTCACAACTCTGGTGAGCGATGTGAGAACACAAAGCCGCTCTGCTCCGGCGAGAATATGCGTATGGATTTTCATTTATTTCGACAGCCTTCCTGCCGGCGCCGAGGGTTCACGTGTTGCGAGCGTTTGTGTTGAAACGATTTTGGTTATTTTTGTTCTCTCCTGTTTTGGGGGTGGTGGTTTTTTTCTTTCTTTTTTTGGAGAGATGAGAGGGATTCTTAACACAGTGGTGGGTGGGTGTGTGAAAACGGCGCTTCTCTTTGTCTCACGCGGTTGTCTGTGTGTTCTTGTAAGAGGCGAGACGGCCTCCTCCACTCGCGAGGGGCACTTAACCAACACAAATAGACGACGCTTCTGTGTTCAAGCGTCCAAAAAACTGTTTGTTTTTGTTGTTACGCTTTTATGTTTAATCAAATAAAACCCACACTGTTGTGCCTAAGAGGCACTGTATTTTATATTTTACACATTCCATCTTCCTCCACTATTTTTAATGACACCAATAAACTGAGATCACTCGGCTTTCAAGCCAAAATATATAAAACTGGCTTCTCTTGCCCACTTAAGACTCCATGAAGAGGAGGAGAACATTTAAAGAAGGCTGCAACTCATCTTGACCATGTTTACCCTTTAAAACGGAGAGGAAAGTTCCGATAATATTACTTAAATGATTGGGTGGAGTAAGTGATACAGAGTCTACTTCCAAGGTCTTTCCACTGAATAAGATTCCTGGCAGTGTTCTTACCTCACTGTGATATTCGGGCGCCTCTTACGGTAGCCAGTAGTTACGGTAGATTTCGGACAAAAAAGGAAATAAAAATCACTCTACTAATTTTAACTAAGCTAAATAGCTGTCAATACATTTTTCGTTCTCCCACTCCCACATGTGATATGATTTGATATGAGGGGTGTAGCAGACATTTTGTGGAGAGAGATTACAGTCCTATGTACTTGAAACTTGGGAGAGAAGCAGGTAGCAGACAACTGCTAGTGTCGGCATTCAAGTCTCTTCGTTGACCAGGATGGAATAATGCGTCTTTCTCTCATTAATATCTTGGCATTAATGTGAATAAGGGGGGAACATGAAGGAAGGAGATGGAAGAATGAGGAAAAGATGGCTGATCCGGCAATACATTTGGCAGAAGCAAGGCCTAGAGCTGTGAATTTAATTCACCCATCAGAAACCTCACACCAGCCACAGAGAGCCTGCATATGGCACTCATTTTCTGCCAAATTTGACTCACAAATGCTGGTGTAATTTCCTGGAGATCATTTTGTGGAGTTTGTGTGTGTGTGTGTTTTGAGAGAGAGAGAGAGAGAGAGAAAGAGAGCCTGCAAGTGTGTGCAACAGTACTGTCTCCAGAATATGGTTTTAAGAACAGCAGAATCCCAACACCTAACAGACGTGACTAAAGCTCCAAACCATTTTACCATTTTGGTTCTTGGAATTATAGATTCTATGACAGATTTTTGACTATTTTTACTTTATAACATTCCTGTTAAGTTCTATTAAAAATGCACTGTTATAGGGGCCTCCCGGGTGGTCTAGCAGTTACAACGTTCGACGCTGGCCACTGCAACCAGGGTTTGATTCCACTGGCCGTGCCAGAGTCGGCTCTGGCCGGGAGTACCACTAGGGAGCGGAAATTGGCTGTCTGCCCAAGGGAGGGGGAAGGGAAGCCGATATGAGCTCGCTGTGTATAGGAGTGGCGGTGACTGGATCCTCTTCCCCTCGCAGGATCTCTTTGCCCTGGACGTGGAGCCGTACCGATTCAGCGGGGTGAACATGACGGGCTTCCGGATTCTCAACACGGAGAACACCCAGGTCGCCTCCATCATAGAGAAGTGGTCCATGGAGCGGTTACAGGCTCCGCCCAAACCTGACTCGGGCCTCCTGGACGGATTCATGACGGTAAGGCCCCGCCCACGCTGGGATATGAGAGCTAAAAGAAAAAAAAAGGACACAACATTCAGAAGGAATGGAGCTGGTCAAAACCAGAAACCGCTGCTTTTTTACATACGTTTGCCTTTTTTAAAAATTATGTCTCCTGATATTGTATGCGTTATACATTTATGTTTGCACTTTGTGCTCTGAACCGTTCTCCCATGCTTGCCCTGTCTTGGCTATGCTTCACTTTGAAAAGAGGTTTGAAATCTCAATGTGACATCCCAGTAAAGCAAAGGTGTATATATGTACAGTGTGTCTGTGCACATAAAACAGTTTAAAATAGGAATGGATTTTTATGTTAATTGCATTAATCCTGTCTGAATCAAGACGCAAAATGATGTCCAAAATAAGTGTCACTTCCAATCAGACTATATATTCAAACTTTCTTTCTATATATTTAAGAATCGACAAACATATTATTAAAAACCTCATTCTATATATTCAAGAAACAACATATATATATATATATTCAAACATTCATTCTTTATATTCAAGAATATATTAACATCCTGTTTCTTTCTATACAGTATATTCAAGAAACTCTATACTTTATATATATTCAACAGTATATATACATATATATATATATATAGATTTCATTTCATTGTATTATGTTTGGCACACCATTAAATATATGTGCCCTGTCTGGTGAAGTACCGCACATCTCTGATGAATGACATCCCATGATTCTGTGCTCATAACCCCTCATTATTATGAGGTTATTGTAGGTCCAGAGGCGAGCAGACTTTCATCGCCGGCCTGATATTAAAACCTCGGGCGTCTGTTCCCTGGTCTAATCACTCTGGTACGTGCGCGAGGTCTGTAATGGCCGTTTTCTAGCACCCTTTCATTGGGGATTTTGGCTGGGAGGGACGCCAAATATGAAGTCTTCAGAAGAGCAGAGCAAGGGCGGAGGTCTGACTTTGGCTTTTAGGACACCCGCCAAAACAACTGTTAATGTGATAAAAGAGAGGCATGGTCAAATGTTCGAGTTCCCGGGTTCAGTCAGTGGGTAACGCTGAATGACCTCTACTGTAAAGATGGGTTAGGGTTAGGGGTTGGGTTAGGGGTTAGGGTTAGGGGTTAGGGTTAGTTCTGTTCAAGTTTCTGCATTCATTTGATGAGTAACGCTAAAAGACCTCTACTGCAGAGTTGGGTTATGGGTTACGTTTATGGGTTAGGGGTTAGGGGCTGGGTTAGGATTAGGGGTTAGGGGTTGGGTTAGGGTTAGGGGTCAGGGTGAGTTCTGTTCAACTTTCCGCGTTCATTCGTGTGGGTAATGCTAAAAGACCTCTACTATAGAGTTGGGTTTTGGTTTGGGTTTGGGTTAGAGGTTAAGGTTAGTTCTGTTTAAGTTGCTGCCTTAATTCGGTGGGTAACGCTAAAATACCTCTACTGTAGAGTTGTCTTTGGTTTGGTTTGCTTATTTTGTCTTTCGAGAAATCCCTTCGCCTCAGTCTTTTCTTGTGGTTTGTCAACGATGCAGGCCTATGTCTCACAAAGCGCCTATGGATCTCGGTGGCTTTTAGCTGTGGTGGGTTTGTGTCTGATTTTCGTCATCTTGCTCTGGACAGTATGTCTACTCATATAAAGTGTGGGGGGGATGGGTGTCAAAAAATATCTGATGCTGTTAACATGGGATTAATTCATACTGCATGCAATTCAGTTACAGAGTTAGCATAACCTCCACCATTCAAATCATATTTTCCTATATTTTTTGTGGCCTTATCAGGTTAATTTTGTTAGGGGAAAATAAGGATCGATTCCCCCTTTCCACACTGTTTCTGTTCCCACTGAGTGCACAGAGGGCAGATAAATAAAAGGTTTCTTTTTTCTGACCAAACAACAGAGATTTATGGACGTGGAAAGGTTGTACAGTGACTGGCTCGTCAAGCAATTAATCGAATGCGAGTTAGAAGGCGAGATTGATTAATTAGGCAAATGGCAGTCAGTCAGCGCCTAATGCATATTGACACGGCGAAGGGGTTTGGCTAACGTTTGATTAACCGCTTCATTTGTATGTTTTATTTACGGTCCTCTGTCCTTAAACACAGCACTGTAAGCACTGGCTCAGACTCACGGCCTGGCTTCATAACGCATTGGGCTCAATGGTATAAAACAAAGACGGAAACTATTTCTGGGCTTTAAAATCCTGTACGTTTTTCAGTCTTTTATTTACATTTGACATTTGACATTTGAAGCATTTAGCAGACGCTCTTATCCAGAGCGACTTACAAGATGTGCATTAATACATGATAAGATCGATCATTGTTCGTGCAAGAGCTCAGTGCAGTAATACAGCGATAGACATCATTGTTGGCAGCTGCATACCATACCTGTAACACTGGGAAGGAAAAGGTTAGTAGTTTTTTATAGTTTTACAGTATACATATACAAAAAGCAATATTAAACATGTAGGCAGTGGTGATGACAATATGCTAGATGTACAGAGTCAGTGGTAGTGGAGTGTGAAGAGGTGGGTTTTGAGTCTCTTGTGGAAGATGGCCAGTGATTCTGGACAGAGAAGAGGCGAGACCGTGAGGAGCCGGTGCCTGGGGCCAGTTTGCCAGTGGAGGCGGAGCGGAGGGGTCTGGCTGGGGTGTAGGGTGTGATGAGTGTCTGGAGGTAAGGGGGAGCAGTTCCTCTAGCCGCTTGATAAGCTAGCACCAGTGATTTGAATTTGAGGCATTGAATATTTCAGGCAACTTTGGTAAACTTGCGTCTTAATAATACCTGTCCATGACCAAGTGTTTTACTGCAATCTACAACTACAATCAAGGGGTGAAAAATTCAAATATAACAGTAAGAAAAGCACTCTTTCGTAAAAGTCACTGCCAATGTATCCACGGCGACAGAGGCCGGCACCATCTTTGTTTGCGTGTTTTTTTCAAACTCATAAATATTGATTTATTTGTTATTTACTGGTTAGCGGGGCTTATTTAGCCTTAGCCCTTAATCACCTGTGCTACCCCACTGGAACCACTTTGGCATTTGCATGTCATTAAGGCGATTCATAAAATGGAAAGTGCGACAGTGAAAACACCACCTGCTCCTCTGTGCTCTGTGGCCGGTGAGATATTACCGCAGTTTAATGAATCAACGTGAGAGCACACTTTTATGCAGCTGGAGTGAAAGGCGGTTTAATAGATTAGCGGTGTGCTTAATAATTCTTGATCACTTTGCGTAGAAATTCACACCAACAGAGGGAGGCCTATAATGACATTGCAGGCTCAGATTGTAATCTGCAATTAAGGTGCTATGGAGCATTTTCTTTACATTTTTTGTTTTGTTTCAGATTTCCTGTTTTTCTCCCAATTTAGTAGTCGTTTATTTTGTTTTACCCCCCCACACGGGTCCACCACTCGAGGTAAGCTAATTCTCTCGAGACTGAATTTTCCCACACACTTTCTGGAGACACCCTTACGTGCTTCGCGGCGAACCCGAGTCGGCTCACCCTCCCCACACCCCCTGGGGCAGACAGCCAAATGCCGCACCCAATCGGGGCTGATTTGTGTGTGTGTGGGGGGGCGTCCAAAATATCTGATGCTGTTAACATGGGATTAATTCATACTGCATGTAATTCAGCTTCAGAGTTAGCACAGCCTCCACTGTTCAAATCATATTTTCCAATATTTTTTGTGGCCTTATCAGGTTCATTTTCTTAGGGGGTTAGGATTGATAAGGAAAATAAGGATGATGACCAGGGCCGGTCTGGTAGAGATGGGTTTCTTTTAAACAGGTTGTGTGTATGTATTTCATGAATTCTTTGGATGAATTCCTGACTTCTATGTAAAATATGACATTCTACTGTAGAGATTTTGGCATCTTTAACATAATCTTTAAATCGTCACAATCCTTGGCACCAGCCATCCCATCATCTGTATCTACCCTCAAAATCATCATAGAAACCGCGTGCAACTCTCGCTTACGCTCCCACACTGTTGTGATGCAACAATCAAATTTTCATACACATTTTCATTGGTCATGTAATCTAATTTACATACAAGATCTCTAGGTAAAGCTTTGCTTAACTGTATGCTATAAACTTTACATAATGCTTCCATCGTGGAAGAGACCACTCCCATCGGGATAGAAATGCTTCACCATAGGATGATGTTTACCTTGCCCTCTAAGGGGCTGGGTGGACCTAAACCATGCCAGGAAAATGCACCCCACACCATAACAGAGCCTCCAGAACCCTTCATTTACTCAAGTGTTTCTTTTATTTTGGCAGTTATATACAGTATACTATATATATAGAAGTTTGAGAAATGTTTGCCCTGTTTCGCCACTGTGTGGTTGGCTAAGGCTGTCCTCAGTAGAGCAAGCAGGATGTTTACCCATGGTGCATTGTGTCAAGCTCTGTTCCATCTCTGTGGTCCTCTGAGCGGAGTTATCAAAAGCTGGAGAGCAACTTCAGGAGAAAGAGCCACACTCTGTGGATCCAGCTGGCCTAGAATCGCTCATCAGGTGAGCCTTACTTTCTCGAGTGCTTTTTTGGGCAGCTGCACCATTACTACCTTCTGAATGCAATATGCGATATGGCTTATGCTAGCGTGGATTAAAAAATATATAAAAAATAAAAAGGATAACAGTTAATCTGCTTAATTTTTTGCAAGGGTGCTTGAATTTTTGGTGTGTGCACAGTCAAATGTGAAGTCTAATTATACACCTGTTTTTTCTTTTTTCATCCATCCAACGATTAATCTTCCTCTGGAAAAGAAGAGTAAAAAAAATAGAAAAGAATAAGAAAGCCTGCCCCAAGTCAGGGCTTAACATGCATAATGGAAATGACCTAACAAGCTCGCTTGGGCTCATTAGCATAATTTTCCCTCTCTGCTAATTGCTTTACCTTCTGTCTAATTTAGTCAGTGCGCTCTAATCTTGTTCAGATTATGCTACACTCAGAGCGCTGGCAGCCTTGGGTCTCTCTTTGTGGAAATCGCCGATGGCGGCCACTTGCCTCGGAGGGGCCCCCCAAGGTCTCTTCTCCCCCACCCCCGTCTGCTCCTTTCAAGGTCAGGAGGAAATTACACACCCGTCGATCGCCTACGTCTTTGTTTCTTCTTTTTTGGGGGAGACAGGTGTTGAAGTTAAGTTCCCCTGTCTGTCCATCTCTGGGCCTTATTTGTCTGTTTTCTCCTGGGATTTAAAAAAAAATCTGCCGATCGTCGATTTCCATTTGACTCGGACCCGAGTCCAGCCCTATAAACGATGGGCAAGGATCTGTGCAAATACTGGCTGATGCATCTTAACAGATTTCTGGTATCGAGTGGAGGGAAGATGTTTTGGGGTTTTCTCGACATCCGTAACAACTTTGAGGAGAAGTGAAGAATCACATCCCGGCATCGTGATGGAAGGGGGAACATTCTGTTCAGCATTCACTCATTGTGATCATGACCTCATAATGGAGACTGAGAGAGAGAGAAAGAGGGAGGGAGAAGGAGAGAGAGAGAGAGAAAGAGAGAAACAGAGAGAGAGGGAGGGAGAAGGAGAGAAAGAGAGAAAGAGAGAGACAGAAAGACGGAGGGAGAAAGAGAGAAAGAGCGAGACAGAAAGAGGGAGGGAGGAGAGAAAGAGAGCGAGAGACACAGAGAGAGAGAGAGAGAAGGGGAGGGAGAAGGAGAGAAGGAGAGAGAGAGAGAGTGTGAGGGAGAAGGAGAGAGAGAAAGAGAAAGAGAGAGAGAGACAAAGGGAGGGAGAAGGAGAGAGAGAGAGAGAGAGAGAGAGAGAGAGAGAGAGAGAGAGAGAAAGAGGGAGGAAGAAGGAGAGAAAGAGAGAGAGAGAGAGCGTGAGGGAGAGGGAGAGAAAACATTCCCCAGGGCAGCTAGCTCTAGCCTCCGGGATACTGAGTGAGCAAATGAATAGCACAGCACTACTAACAATATAAAACAATAAGGTGTTCACTGATCAATGTTATTATTATATTATAACAGTCTTGCATATCTTTGTTATCATTCAGATTATGTAGAATGTGACATAACAAGTGACAACAAGTGATTTGCTGTGGCAATACGTTATGATGTCAAGTCAAGTCATTAAAGCATATCAGAGCATTCATATACATCTGAACCTGTGTGTGTGTGTGTGTGTGTGTATGTGTGAGAGAGAGAGAGAGAGAGAGAGAGAGAGAGAGAGAGAGAGAGAGAGAGAGAGAGAGAGAGAGAGAGAGAGAGAGAGAGAGAGAGAGAGAGAGAGAGAGAGAGAGAGAGAGAGAGAGAGGGAGCAAAATGGCTGAAGAGAACAGGCTGTGTGATCACTGCAACCTGGCAGAGGTGGAAACTGAGGCCCACTTCCTACTTACCTGTCCAAAGTACCTCCCCATCAGAGATACATATGTTCCCAAATTCTCTGCCCTAATAAATAAATATCAATACCTACCAGACACAGACAAATTAAAAATAATCCTTGGGGAAGTCACTATTGCAATAAATGTGGCAGCTCAATACATCTCTGCCTGCCATAATTTGAGAGAGGGTGTGGGCTAAATGTGCTATGTTCTATGGTTATATATGTATCTGTCTCATATATGGGACAGAGGTTCCCTAATCTATTTGTTCAATTTCTGTAATGTGGGATATATATGTGTGGGAGGGGAAGGGCTGCCTGTGTGTTTTTTTCTTCTCTCTTGAGGGTTGTTGTATTTTAAAGCTTTAGCAATACAAGATCACTTGCAAATAAAGCCAATTTGAATTTGAATTTGAGAAAGAGAGAGGGAGTTATTATTTTTGTATTCACAGTTTATTAATGTATACTTGGCAATGTGTATGTACATATTTCCTGCCACTGGAGGAACTTGAATTTGAAAAAAATTGGATTTGAGAAAGAGAGCTATGGAGAGAGAGGTAGAGAGAGTGAGAGAGAGAAAAAAGAGGTAGGGAGGGAGGGGAGAGGAGAGAGAGAGAGAGAGAGAGAGAGGAGAGAGAGAGAGAGAGAGAGAGAGAGAGAGAGAGAGAGAGAGAGAGAGAGCGAGGGGGGGTTTTGTTATCGTGCTCCCATTCTTTCTCTTCGCCCCTCGGCACAGTGGCTTTTCCTGAACAATCTGTCCATCGGGTTGGGGGGGAGGAAAGGGGGGTCTCTTGGGTGTTCTCCGGAGTGCCGGCTGTCGCAGGAACAAGCACTTTACCAGCGCGGAGTACAGTAACCCGCATCGCAAGCGGCACTGCCTTACAGTGGGTCACACTCGCTGAGAAATACTGAATCAGACAGCGGAGGGGAAAAACAAAAGACACACAGGTTCTACAGGGCTAAATGCTGACAGCAGCAAGGCGATGCAGCGTTTTGACTGGTGATCAAGCGTGTTCACTCTTACAGACCTGTTTCACACGCGAGCAGGGATTGAGGCCCGAACTTCCCTTCCCATCCAATAAAACAGAACTGCCTCCGTCAGGTTATTAAAAATATATATTTGAGATGAAAAGCCCTCTGGTGTCCGCAAGAAGTGCACGTCTAGAGCTGGGGATGAGATTCGGTTCAGGGCACAGATTTGAGGCCGTCGTGATGTGTTTTTAGAAAAGCATATATTCCATTTCTGAATCAGAGAGAGGGGGCTGGTGCATTCTTTAGCTCGGAGTGCACACCAAAGGGCCAATGGACACATTAATATGTTACACTGTCTATTTGCTTAGCAGATGCCCGTGCTACAGTACACGTATAGTCTCTTCATACAGACTGATATTTCTAAAGAATTAGTTTTTGATTTTATCCCATTTTCTCACAATTTAGTAGCCAATTACACCCTCTCTCTGTTTCATGTCAATCCCCACCCCCTCGCATTGTGAGTTTGCTGCCGTAGCCCTGAGGCAGTGACAAAGGCAAAGTATCGCCAACTCTGGTGCCGCGGGTGGAAGCAAACCCTGGTTGCAGTGGCCAGCGTCGAACATTGTAACCGTTAGACCACACAGGAGGCCATCATATAGACTGATATTTACTGAAGCAATTAAGGCTAAGGAACTTACTCATGGCACAGTTACAAATGCTCCACTGGATTTGAACTGGAAACCTAGGAGTTACCAGTTCTTTGACTGATACACTACACCCTAAAATTCCTGAGTGTAGGATGATGTGCTGGGCAGCAGAAGGGCATACAGAGAAGAGCTGTTGATCGGGCCTGAGGATTTCAGCTCGACCCGGCTTGTGCATGAGCTGGGCAGGATCGAGCCTGATAAGCAAGTGTACTGTTTGGGACCAAAAACCAGACTTCTTTGCAAACCAATCTGTCAAAAGCCTGAATTCAAGGCTGACTCCATTGTTATATAGCGAAGTGTGCTTGTAACAGGTGAGGCTCTGTGTGTGTGTGTGTGAGTGTGTGTGAGTATGTGTCTGTGTGTTCATGTGTGTGTGTACGTGTGTGTGCGTGTGTGTGTGTGTGTGTGTGTGTGCGTGTGCATGTGTGTGTGAGTGTGAGTGTGTGTGAGTGTATGTGAGTGTGAGTGTGTGTGAGTGTGTGTGTGTGTGTGTGTGTGTGTGTGTGTGTGTGTGTGTGTGTGTGTGTGTGTGTGTGTGTGTGTGTGCGAGTGAAGTGGAAGCAGCCATGCAAATGAATGAAGGAGGAATTAGACAGACAACTCAACTCAATATAGAGTATCACTACGATTAATATCTTACAATAATGTAGCATTCTGCTGGTCTGAAGCCTTAAGCCTCCTCAAAACATAACTCGTGGGCTAAAGGTTTATGACTCACAATAGGGTAATAGGCTGAGGAGACAGGAGGAGGGGGGATTTAACAAGTGTGTGGAGGGAATGCTGAATTCTCAAGCCTGTGCCCGGCCCGTAACTGTTGGAAATGATATTTCCTGTCCTGTCCTGATGGGTCCTGTCAGGCTCGGGCCAATCATCAAAGCTCTGTTACAGATCAGAGTGAGGATGTGTGGGATTTATTGATTTGGGACCAATAATAATAATTATAATTATAATAGTGGTTCTATGTTGCTCAGCAGGTAGAGCATGGTTCTCTGTGGCTCAGTAGGTAGAGCATGGTTCTGTGTGGCTCAGTAGGTAGAGCATGGTTCTGTGTGGCTCAGTAGGTAGAGCGTGGTTCCGTATGGCTCAGTTGGTAGAGTGTGGTTCTGTGTGGCTCAGTAGGTAGAGAATGGCGCTGACAACGCTTAGGGTGTGGGTTCGATTCCCAGTGGGACCACATACACTGAAACATGTATGCATATTATTATATTAATAATAATCACATTTTATTTCTATAGCACCTTATCATCAAACTCAAAGCACTAAACAATAAAGCACTAAAAATCATTAAAAGAATAAACATAATGCCACAAAACAAAAAGAGATAACATATCAATCAATACACAAACGAACAATCATTTATGACTTAAATTGATCAGGTGTAGCAGGTGCTGGTAACAGCTTGGAGGGTCCCATTGAGAAAACTCCCAAATCTTCTCTGGCGGAACCCCGCCCCCCCAAAAAAAAGTAAATAAATGTTTAGATGAAAACAGCGAGGCCGCCACTACCCACAAATTAAAAAGCTGTTATCGGAAGAGGCCGCGGCTGCTCTGTGTTTGTCAGCGAGCTGTTCCTCTCGGATTGGGCTGAGCGATTTGGCCCCCGTTTTGCCACATGCCGGGTGAGGCATTTGGATGAGGCATTCTCTCTCCTTCTCTTTTTTTTTGGGCAGCTGGGGTTGGCGAGGGCCCCAGCTGGCACGGCGTCGGCCCTCTTGCGTGCCAGGCCGAAGCGTGGTGTCGCTAAGCGGCCCCCGAGACACACCGCGGTCCCCACGTCCCATCTGCTTTAGCTGTTCTCCCCGACGCAAGCGTCTCGCCATAGACGCCTTCCGTCTTCTGTGGGTTGGGCTGCAGGGAAGGAGTGGTGCTTCCTGTCATTTCAGGACATTGACCGAGTGGTGCGTGACTCACTTCACTGCAGTCGTGGACACTAACGCAGTACATTTACTTTAGTTTGACTTATTACTGTACTTTAAGTGCATTTTTCAAGTGTCTGTGCGTACTGTGCTTAGTATTTCCATTTTTTACTTTCACTCCCCTACATTTTAAAGGGATGTCCATTCTAGAACGTGCCGTAACATTCTGGTAGGTTCTAATTGATGACATCATAAAGGGCTCGGAACATCACAGCTCCGCCTATATCTTCCTCTACTTCCTGTTTGCAAGTGTGGATGCTTGTTTCTGATTGGTCCGCGTTTCCTCCCAGGGCCTGCTCCGGCTTGTGGTTGTTGCTGTCATGCTTTGACCTTGGCCTATGGCAATATACCTTTGCTGATGTCACAGGGTTCAGTTTTACGGAAGCCTGGTATCACGCCGGCCATGTCCGCTCTTTCCAGCCTTCCGTCTCCATTCATGGTTCCTAACAGACACAGTGTGTCCACGTGCCCCGATTGAGCCGGCAGGCACGTTGCTGTTTATGCAGCTTCCGATATCAGCGTCGTTACCTTCCTGTGCACTGCCAGCTCTCTGTGCTTTCTCTCTGACTTGTTTTGCCAAATTAAGGAAAAAAACGGTGACATCAGCTAATACTCCCCTCAGTTCGACCTCCTCCTGGGAGAGCTCTGGAAAGAACAGGAAATGATTCACTCTTTTTTTGTGAATTTTCATTTATTTATTTATTCGTTATTAATACAGAGTACGCATTTATTCAAATGTCTTTATTTATCCATTTCCTTGTAGCCTAAATAAATCATGCACTCTCACTGCGGTGTGCAGTGTTTATGAATGGGTGAAAGGGTTAATAGTTGAGAGAGTGAAGTGAGTAAGTGAATGAATGAATGAACAGCTGGAGGCCTGCCAAGCTCCTGTCAGGTATCCAAGGAGACAGGTTACCCGGGAGACAGATTTGATCCTCTGTATTTAGGACAGTGAGTTTGTGAACCCCTCCGCACCCCCCTCTCCCCCACCCCGTCCTCCTCCCTCAAGGCTCAGGGTACTTCTGATCCTCTCTCTTCTTACCTGTCACCTGTCACAACTCACCTTCCCAAGAGAACGAGAGAGTTCTGCTTCTCTTTCAGAACCTCTCTCTCTCACTCTCTCTGTTTCTGTCTCATCCTTCCCTTCCTTCGCTTTTCCCACAAGCTCTACTGCTCACGGAGGCCCAGCATGCATCTCTTTCTCTCTTTTCTCTATTTTTCTCTCTCTTTCTCTCTCTCTCCCTCATCCTGGTTCACACATTCACTGACTCGTACTCCCCCCATTCAGTTTGCCGTCCTGTGTCCTGCATTCATCTGTTCTAATATTCTCAAATTCAAATTCAAACATGCTTTATTGGCATGACCATGACATTGCACAGTATTGCCAGGGTTACATAAAATACATAAGATATAGATAACAACAATAACAACAATATCAGTTATTAATAAATATTAATGAATTGCTCACTCTCTCTGTCTGTGTGGCTCTCTCTCCGTCTCATTTGTCAATCAAATCTACCTGGCATATTACCTGTGTGTTTTCTTTTAAAGGTACGGTGAGGTTGTTGAATTGGGGTCATTGATTTTTAGGTTCGCACTGGTTGCAGGTGGCAGAGTGGTTGTGTAAGATACAGAATAAGGTGGTTCAAGATGTTCCTTTTGTGGGGACAGTTGATTTATCATTAGGATATTTGTATTCACAAGAGTTCTAGTAGAGTTCTAGCCTGATATAAATGGGGTCAAAACTGAATGTTCCCTCAGTCATGTGGATATGAAGGATATGGCCATTGTTCAGCCCTGTAGGCATGAATGGGACCCCTTCAATTACAGTAGCATGCATAATATTGTTTATGATATTGCAGTTACATGGCTTCTTTAGAGCTTATGAAATTAGATTGCTGAAACTTGAAATTCCACAGGGACCCTACATTACGAAAATACAGCTGAATTTAGACATCGATTTCAACAGATTTTTATCAATATTTTACCCTGGTACTGTAATTAGAAGAATAGCTGGTGCAGTTCCCGTATCGTTAATACTGTGAATTAAAATGTGCTTACTGGTTTTTTTCTGGGATTGAAAGTTCCTCTGGAGCACAATTGGTATTCTTTTACCAGCTCGACTGCCGGCGCCCGTTTCTGAAAGTACTGCTCAAACAGATCCAGGCTCTGCTGAAGCCCTGCTCCGAATGGGACCGTGTCATCTGTGCAGAGCGGGGAGTTTAATTTCCGTGTCATGTGAAATGGGGCCTGGGGCTGCAGACTGTTCCAATACCGCTGCCAATTAATTGAAATAAATATTGAACCGTGCTGGACTCAAGCTGGAGCTCTTTGTAACCCCATATGCCTGTGCAAACACTTATCTTGTCCTCCTCCTCCTCCTACTCTCTCTTTACTTTTCAGTCTCTTGTTCCTCCCTCCTTCCTGGCTCTCTGTCGTAGTCTCTCTGTCTCTCTCTCTCTCTCTCTCTGTCTGTCTCTCTCTCTCTCTCTCTCTCTCTCTCTCTCTCTCTCTCTCTCTCTCTCTCTCTCTCTCTCTCTCTCTCTCTTTCTCTTTCTCTCTCTTTCTCTGTCTCTCTTGTCTTTCTCTCTCTCTTCTCTCTTTCTCTTTCTCTTTCTCTCTCTCTCTCTGTCTCTCTCTCGCTCTCTGTCTCTCTTCTCTTTCTCTCTCTTTCTCTTTCTCTCTCTTTCTCTCTGTCTCACTCTCTCTCTGACTGTCTCTCTCTCTCTCTTTCTCTTTCTTTCTCTCTGTCTCTCTCTCTCTCTCTGACTCTGTAGTCGTGAGTCATAGGCAAAGCAGATATGAAGATCCACAGCGTGTGCTAACAGATAGGGTTGAGCAGCGCTTCTGTTCAGGCGATAACACTGGGGGGAGCACAGAGACAGGGGCCAGCGGGACTCAGGAGAAGTGTCAAGGGAAGACAGGGAGAGATCTCGTCACACAGAAGGAAGGAAAGCACAAAATGTGAGAGGCTAGTTTTCCGTGTGATTTAACACGAATAAAGAAAATGGCAATATTGGTACTAAACGTTGATTATGATGACACTGGAAGTGAGTTCTAAATGAATGCTGTGGTATATGAAATCACAGTTGGAATGTCACACACATTCTCACCCCCACTCTCTCTCTCAGATTCAAATATGGTGTATTACAACACTATAGATTGTATAATCCAAAGGAAATAATTTGTTATAATAAAAAATATTGATAAAATAATAACACTAGAACAATGAAGGATTCATAAAATGCATGACAACAATAACAGTAATTACAATTGTTGTAGATTATAGTCATTATAATCTGATTTAATGAATAATGTAATTTAAAAAATCTATATTCGTTTTCTCTCTCTCTCTCTCTCTCTCTCTCTCTCTCTCTCTCTCTCACACACACACACACACACACACACACACACATACACACACATGCATATGAATGAACAAAATAAAGAAACATTCTCTCCCTCTGTTTGAATGTTGGAATGCCACGTGTTCATGGTTAACAGGCTGGTTTATCTTTTTATAAAACATTTTCTTTTAAAAGTTGGCATTCCAACTTTTAACAAAAAACTAAAAAGACATTCAGGTATACAAAAGGGCTCCTTATTTACAATGACAGGGGCACAGTACAACACACTCAAATCAAACATTAAATACAATCACAGGACGGAGATGCATGGACAGGTTTTCAAGAGAAAAAAAACCCAGAAAGAAAATACTTGAAATATATATACTTTTTTAAGTCAGGGAGGCCTGGACAAAGAAAAACACAAAATCGTTTTTTTTTTAAAGAAAGAGAAAGCCGGGCTGGTTTTATCCAGCACCACAAACCTTCATTAGATCGGTTACCTGCGGTGAGACACTGCTCGCCGCTCAGCGTTGGCGAGGCGTCGGCTGTGGCGTCGGCAGCTATCGTTTCAGACATCAGCGGGGGGCACCAGGCCTCCCTCGTCTATGTGATCCTGAGGAGAGCTGACTGACTCACAGAGTAAGAGATAGAGAGAGAGAGCGAGAGAGAGAGAGAGAGAGAGAGAGAGAGAGAGAGAGAGAGAGAGAGAGAGAGAGAGAGAGAGAGAGAGAGAGAGAGAGTGAGAAGGAGAGAGATGGAGAGAGAGGGAGAGAGAAAGAGAGAGAGAGGGAAAGAGAGAGAGGGAGACAGAGAGAGAGAGTGTGAGGGAGAGACAGAGGGAGAGAAGGAGAGAGAGAGAGAGGGAGAGAGAAAGAGAGAGAGAGGGAAAGAGAGAGAGAGAGAGAGGGAGACAGAGAGAGAGTGAGAGGGAGAGACAGAGGGAGAGAGAGAGAGAGAGAGGGAGAGAAGGAGAGAGATGGAGAGAGAGGGAGAGAGAAAGAGAGAGAGGGAGAGAGAGAGAGAGAGAGAGAGAGAGAAAGAGAGAGATGGAGAGAGAGGGAGATGGAGAGGGGGAGTTGGAGAGAGAGAGAGAGAATTCTCCAGAAAATCTGTCACCCACACGGCACCGGTCCTCTAGGGGAGAACAGCGGCAGGGCCGTGCTGGCCAGCAGTGGCGATACTGCAGTGCATCATGGGAGGGATGGGTCAGCGGATGTGTTTAGGACTCATATTTTCTAGAAGGATTCGTTTTTTTGGGGGGGGGGGGAGGTTGCAGGAACAGGCCCCTTCCTTCAGGCGAGTGTTTAAAGCTATTATCTCTTCTGACACCGTGTCTTAGTTACGGCGTTGTGTGTTCTGCTCGTTAGGCGCTGTATTAGTGCTCTGTTTGGGCTGCGCTCAGAAGCTGCTAGTGCAGTGGGCGGACAATTCAAGGCCTGTGAATTTGTATGCTTGACATAGTGGGTACATTCTTTAAATTATTATTTAGTTTTTTTAATTGGAAAAAGCCACTCTTAAGGACTTAAGATTTGCGTCTCAAAAGGGAGATCAAGAACCCCAGGCTTAAAGAAGAGGCCTGCCCCCTCCCCTCCACCTCCTCCTCCTCTGATTTCGTCGTGCCCGATCGTTACTGCAAGAGGCTGATCCGTTCCCCTCAAGGCCCCCTTAATCAGCCCGTAGTCACGCTGCTTTCGCCGAACACCGTGCAGAATACTGCTCCTCACGAAAAAACCCGGGCACCGCTGCCAACTGCTCCTTTTTCTCCTCCAGAGAAGCGTGCAAGGATATGACCTGTGTGATCCCCCTCTCCTCTCCTCTCCCCCCCCTTCCCTCTTTCTCTCCCTCTCTCTGACTCTCTCTTTCAAAATCTGTCAGCTTACATGTTCAACAAATACTCCTTTTCCCTGGTGGATGTCTGTACTGAAGACAGGTATCTGACTGAAAGGTTGAAAGACAGAGGGGAGGGGTGGGGCGGGGGGTGTCCCGAAAGGTTGAGGAGGAAGGGGGTGAGCGGAGTGGTGCTTCCATGGTTTGAATGTGGGAGGGGGTGTCTAATAAAAAGGATTTATAAACAGTACCCTCTGTTGTTATAATTATACAGTTATTCACACCCTTGATAAAGATGGGCGAAGAAGGCTGTATAAAATAAACAATACAGGTAATGAGCTATATTGTTTGCCCAAAAATTGAATTATCTTATGTATATTCTTCTATACTAACACAATTGCTTAGAGAAAATTCGTTGTTTTCTGACAAAACTATATGTGATTCTTTTGTATTCAATAAAATCCAACAATAATAAATCAGCATTAATATGTCATCTTCTATAGTGTTTATGAGAATGGTGAACATATTGGGGGGGGGGGGGATCTTTGACCATTCCTCCATACTTAACATCCTCCAGATCCTTTGGTTTGTGTTTTTTTACTCATCTTTATCAAGGGTGTGAATAATTATTGAATAAAAACAATTAAAATGAACCTGCGATGGATTTGCGACCTGTCCAGGGTATATTCCTCCCTCTCGCCCAATGCATGCTGGGATAGGCCCCAGCTCCCCTGCGACCCTGACCAGGAATAAGTGGGTTAGATAATTAATTAATTAATTAATTAAAATGAATTACTATATTATATTAAAATGTATGTTTTTACAAATCAGGGTTCACCCAAGAGGCTCGGCCCAGTATATTTGTAAAGTAGTGCTGTCGCTATTTTCAGCTTTCAGAACCACAAAGGTAAACCGCCAAGTCTGTTGAAAAGGTCAACATTAACAATGACCAACCAAAGTCAGATCTCAACGTGTGTCGGGTCTAGATTTAGTTTATTTTAGTTTATTTGACATTTTGCTTTGAAAAAAGTCGATACATGGTTACATCCTGATGTACATTTTACATTTTAAAAGACCTATCAAGGATGACACAAAAAACATATCAAGGACCTATTTCCATTGTGGTCCTTGTTGTTATTAGGTGTCATGGTGGTGTTTGTGTGTATTGTGTTTGTGGTGTTAGGCGTTGGCAGCATCATCAAAGTTACAATAAATAACAAAACTACCAAATACATTTAAACTACTCCCATTAAATCTGCAATAGAGTTCTTAACAATCAATTACATACATACTATCCTACCTACCTGACTGTCTGTCCCTTTGTAAGGTAGCCTACAACACATGACCAGAAGGTGTGAACACCATGCAAAGACCAGCTCTACATTTACATCCTGTTCCCGTTTCTACAATGTACAGTGGGTTCGGAAAGTATTCAGACCCCCTTAAATTTTTCACTCTTTGTCATATTGCAGCCATTTGCTAAAATCAATTAATTTCATTTTTTTCCTCGTTCATGCACACACAGCACCCAATATTGTCAGAAAAACACAGACTTGTAGAAATTTTTGCATTCATCTTTCCTTCAATTGCAACCAGTCGTCCTGTCCCTGCAACTGAAAAACACCCCCACAGCATGATGCTGCCACCACCATGCTTCACTGTAGGGATGGTATTAGGCAGGTGATGAGCAGTGCCAGGTGTTCTCCACACATACGCTTCGAATTAAGACCAAAAAGTTCGATTTTGGTCTCATCAGAATTTTATTTCTCAGAGTCAGTCCTTCAGAAGGCGGGCTTTCATGTGTTTTTATTTCATAAAGCCCACTGGTGGAGGGTCTGGTCTTTCTAGAAGTCCCATCTCCCCCTTCAGGTGTGATCTTTGGCAAATGCTCAGTTTGGCGGGCTCCTTCGTTAGTGATGTGTTTTGCACTGAGTGTATTGCTTTAAGAAAGAATCACGTTCAGGAACTGTATCGTTTGGATGTCAAAAGTGTGTTTATAAGGAAACAAACTGTATCAACTCTGCCATCGTTCAAAAAGTTTTCCCCAGTGTGGAATAATTTTGATCTGGTAAATCTTTTTCTCCTTTGGAGGGCTGCAGTTTTTGATGGTTGCATTCACTTTATCAATAATTATCAATTTATTCCTTTCTGGCAGAAAGCAACACACCCAGAACACAAGACCCAACAATATTGTCCCATCTCCTCGCACTTAAATCTCTGCTCACCATCTTCATCTGTCTGGAGCTCAGCCAGAGTGATCTTTGTTCCTCAATAAAAATGCATAAACAAATCACTTTTTAGTCTTTTATTTCATATGATTTAACAGTTTTAACAAAATTGTGTACATAAGTTAAAAATTGTAACTCTGAATTGTAACTCAAATTTGCTCTTCAGTTTAGCCCCGGATGCTCAGGGGTCACTTTGTGACCGGACAGTGCCGCACAGTTTCGAGTGTGAAGAGTATCATCATCCCATCACTACTGGTCGTCCCAAACTTCTTCCATTTAAGGATTATGGAGGCCACTGTGCTCTTAGGAACCTTAAGTGCAACAGCCATTTTTTTGTAGCCTTGGCCAGATCTGTGCCTTGCCACAATTCTGTCTCTCAGCTCTTCAGGCAGTTCCTTCGACCTCATGATTCTCATTTGCTCTGACTTTACACTGTGAGCTGTAAGGTCTTATATTGACAGGTGTGTGCTTTTCCCAATCAAGTCCAATCAATATAATTAAGCACAGCTGGACTCCAATGAAGGTGTAGGCCCATCTCAAGGATGATCAGAAGTTAAATATACAAGTGTCACAGCAAAGGGTCTGAATACTTATGGCCATGTGATATTTCAGTGTTTATTTTGTAATAAATCTGCTAAAATTTCTACAAGTCTGTGTTTTTCTGACAATATTGGGTGCTGTGTGTGCATGAACGAGGAAAAAAATGAAATTAATTGATTTTAGCAAATGGCTGCAATATGACAAAGAGTGAAAAATTTAAGGGGGTCTGAATACTTTCCGAACCCACTGTACATCTCAGCATCATTTAAAATGAAGGCCCACCCTCAACGATCTTTCCGGGAATTAAATAAAGGCTGAATGAATGAATTTCTCATTTGATCTCACTGCTTGTCACCTATGAAAGATCAAAAGATGATTATTTTGGACGTGCCAGTAAACATAGTTGAATGCTTCATATCAGGGGTGTCATACTCGTTCCATCAAGGGCCGAGTGTATGCAAGCTTTGCGTTGCAACCACATCAGGTGATTTTACTAATTATCTCCCTTCTTCAACCCAAGGAAGGGGAATTAATTGAAATCACCTGGTGTAGTGTGCTGGTGGCAACAAAAGCGTGCATGCACTCAACCCTCCATGGATTGAGCTTGACACCCCTTGCCCCATATGATTATTAAGTCGTGGTAATTATACGTTGCCTTGGTGAGCAGTGTGTAATTGTAGTTGTAGTTTACCCTCTTTACGGAGTCTTGTCGTGTCCTCTTGAAAGTCAGGCTCACAGTGGCCCAACAAGCCGCCCGTTCTGCTTTGTGTCCGCGCGCTCATCCAGAAACGTTACGTGTTCGTCTATGGTCCACCTGAGTTAGCCTCAATTTAACAGCCAAGTGTACAGGTGACTGCCAAAAACAAAGGCAACAGTTGAGCAAATGAGTGCAGTACCGTGACTGTCCATCTGGGGGCACCACAGACAGTACCGGCAGATAGACCCAGCCACTTGAGTGTCCACCCTGGGATGCCAAAGTTTTGTGGTTCCGTGTGGCTCAGTAGGTAGAGCATGGCTCTGACAACGCTTAGGTTGTGGGTTTGATTCCCACTGGGACCACATATACTGAAGAATGTATGCATTTAGCATTTAGTATGTTTAGCAGATGCTTTGGATAAAAGCATCTGCTAAACAACATATATGTTGCCTTTATGTTGGCACTTACCTGTGTGTGTACTTTGGATTCAGTGTGCCACTTCCCAGCCCAGTCAATATTCTTCAGTTCACAGGAGACTGTTTTTGTGAGTATGAGAACATCTGTGTATCAGACAAGGCCAATAGTAGCGACCATTTGTTTGGAAGCTAAGATGCCAGTTAGCCATATGAATTTTTCCCACTCTGCTATATTGAAACTCATTCCCATTATTCATTATGGCAGGTATTGGTTTTCCCTCTGGTTTTACATATGCTGCACTTTTCATTGTAGTCAAAAGAGCATTTGTAGTTAAACTAGAAGGTACAGGTGTATAATTGGCTACTAAACTAGGAATTTTTGTAAAACAATTTTTTGAATAAATACATATTTATTTTTTTAAAGTAATTAACCATTCTGGGAAGACTTTGTTTGTTAAGAGAGCAAACAATGATGTTTAGCGTAGCTTAGCTAACATGTCCTGAATCTGGCTCAACAAGCTAGCAAGCTAGCTATTAGAGTTTTAAAATAAATATGTGAAACACTTATGTGAAGCAAATACGACCAATGCTACCAAACACAATAAACAAATTATAAATTATATGTATATGTTCGATTCACTGGTCAACACGATTTTTCTTGCATGGGGTTTTTCAACAGATTCTGGCTAACTTTTGGGTGCTGAATCCAAATCTGGCATTAGTTTTTGAAAAATCATTCTTTTTGAGAAAACAGCAATTTTGCACTCGAAGTTGAAAAACACTGTTGCATTAGAAGATTGATACATGCAAAAATGTTTACAATGAAAGGTATCTACTTCAATTACAATATTTAATTGTAAAACTTAGATTAGGTAGAGTCTTAACAGCAGATTAGGTAGAGTCTTCACAGCTGCAAATCACAAAAAACATAAACTTATGTAAAACATGTTTTTATGACTTAAAACATTTGTAAAATTATTTTAAGGCCCTAAATGAAGTAGTTTTGGTGAGAATAATCAAGCTTTTGCTGTTTTATCCCCACCAAGATTGCCAGACTGGATGGTCAACTTTTGTAAAATCCATGAATATGGAGCATAGATAGCACAAAAACTTGATGTGATAGAGCAAATCTGAGCTCAGATTTGGATTCAGCAGCCCAAAATTAGCCAAAACCAGTTTCCAAAATCCATGCAAAAAAGAAAAACTTTTTTTTTGTAGACCAGCGATATGTTATTATAATAGATTAAAATATATGAATCTTATCCAAATATTTTGATTATTTACCGGCATTATCGATTTTTAGCCACCACCATCAACCACGTGTGTCAACCAAAAAAAGGCTTTAACTCACCGCAGGATATATATATTTTCATATCAAAAAATATCAAAGCCTCATTCCCCAATCACAACCTGGCACCCCCCTTCCCCCCATCACAAATTCAGTTCCATGACTGTGAAGGCACATGCTCTCGTGTCTAAAGGTCTGTGTACAGTCATGTCCTTCACATCCTGTTTGATAGGGTTTTGCTTTGGAATGGATTTCATTGATCTTTTTTTGTGAAGCGATATGGATAAATGTAGTATTGGTGTTTACTTTTTTATACCAGTCACCGATGAGGGGAAAAGTTTTGCATGCAATGTGTTACACAGATCCACTGAAACACAAATTGCAATACAACAAGCGCTGCTTCTTCTCAACACTTCCTCCCCACACGAGTCCACCGCTCGTCTCTACGAGGCAAGCTAATTCTCAGAGCGCAGCGAACACCGTTTCCTTCGAGACGGAATTCGCCCCCACCCACGTTCTGGAGACTCCCTTATGTGCTTCACGGCGAACCCGAGCCGGCTCACTCTCCCCCCTTCCCCTGGGGTGGACAGCCAAATGCCGCCCCCGATCTGGGCTGACAACCAGGGCCGGTCTAGTAGAGATGGGTTTCGAACCGTGCCCCTGATTGGTAGCCACATTTGTATCGGACCAGTCAAGATACGATGCGTTAGACCGCTATGCTAAAGCCTTTACAGTTTAACCAATGGCTCACAACGCCTGCCGGCCTGGGCGTGGCAACTCAACAGGCAGGCCATCCGCTAGGCCTTGTCAAAAAGGCAAAGACATAAAGACACTTGAACATATTCAAGGTTTTACTCAAACCAAGTAGACCTTCAGACAGCCATAGAACAATGTGAGGCCTTTTTATACATCCTTGTCCTTCCTAGCGATGAATATACTTTCACCAGACCGCTGAATTGGGTTTTATTTAGTTATTTTGACATTGTATTAGCACAAATAAATATCTAGTCAAAGGATGAATGAGCATAGATGTGGTAAGAGCTGGAGCTGGAACTCAGTAGACTCCGCCGTGTGGTCACATGTGAAAATGCAACTTTTTTTCTTTGCAGAAAGTTCAAGCTCTTGCAGTATTAATCCAGTAAGTGATCAATCTTTTTGATAACAGTATCCCCCATCGATGAGTAAACCCCTTAGAGAGATGAAGGGGTGCATGGTGTGATATTTCTTTCCCTAAATAAACCTGGCAATACATGTTCAACTAAACCTTAAAGCAAATGTGGCATATTGGGGCGATTAGATGAATCTATCAATCCAAAAGTATTATTATTATTTATTTTAAGGCTTTTCTCAAGGCTTGTTTTAGAAAAGGCAAAATGACAGCTCTCTCTCCAGGAGAATACCTAAATCCCTAACGGTCCTTGTCGTTTGTGGGTCTTTGCGATGTGAGAAATGTAATTAAAAAGATTGCTTCCACGCCGGTCTAGCATCTGTTACCTGTCACACTCTGAAGTCTCCCCCTCTCATCATGTCTGCGGAGTCGCCCCCCCTTTCCCTGGAGCAGGAGTGAGTGATGTCACCATCTCTCCAGTCCATCAGCTTTCACAGATGGTCAAAGTGAAGCCATTAGGCAAATATTGTATTGTAATAGTAACTTTTACAGCGTGGTGGACAATGCATCTGATATTTCTATCTACTAACATTTTCTTTCCCGGTGTTACAGGTATGGTCAGCTGCCAACAATGATGTCTATTACTGTATTACTGCACTGATCTCTTGCGCGAACTATGATTGTTCTTACCATGTATTAATGCACATCTTGTAAGTCACTCTGCAGGGTTAAAAAAAACCCCACACTTCCTGAAGGCCTAACGCGGACTGTAAAAGTGTAATTTCCAAACTTTCGGTCAGGAACAGACACTGCGTGGCGTTGTCTGTAAATCCCTCTACTGATGTTGCTTTGAACAACAGATGGTTGCTTGTAATCTGACACGCCAATGTATATATATATTTTTTTGGAGAGGATCTGTCGTCGTTGCAACGAGAGCGTGAAAATCTTTCCAGCACTTTGTGCAGGAGAACCAATAGGAAAGGTGATGTAAACATTATTTATTTCTGTATTTATATCTCTTTTTGTGCGAGTGTGTATTTATCCTGAGATGTATTAACTACCACCGAGATGAATACTGGGGAGGAGCGCTTTGATTCATTGTGTTTCCTTTCGTTCATGTACAGATTTTGAATTTCACAGGGTGGAAAACAAAGAGGCCTCGGCTTGTGGGAGCGGGGATATAAAATAGGATTAACGCCTCAGATGTTCCAGAATATTTTTAAAAAAGATGTTTATTTCTCCCTCCCCTTCCGCCTGTGTGCTGTTACCGCAGAAGGCGAGTGAAAGTGTATCCGCGTGAAAAGGTTTTCCTGAGCCGGGGGGCCATTTCTCTCATGGCAACAACTTGACGGCTGCAGTTGACGGTGTCGA
>JAINUG010000022.1:1735000-1780000 GCA_029706075.1 Aldrovandia affinis
CCTATTTGATAGCTCATTGACTTCTCCTTCATTTCGCCCACTCCCCCTGTCCTGGGCCTCATAACGAGACCCCACCTCGCCACTTTCATTTCAACCACAATGGGGTCACAGCAGAGCCAGGGATAGAGAGAGAAAGAAATGGCACCGTAATGCGGCAGACTCCATTCTGGCTCAAAACCAACTGCAATTTACCGCAGCCACATCGCAGGGTAATTTCAGCGATACAGGGCATGTGTGGGGGAATGGGCGAAAGTTGTGCAAACAGAGATTTTTCCAGCCAATGAAAGAGACGGTGCGCATGAAGATGAGTTATCTGGGACTGAGCTTAAAAACACACCCTCGTTCAGAAGGAAAGTGAGCTCTTTATGTCCGTCGAATGAACGTCCCACAGAGAAACAGCTCTCACCGTGAACTGTGGGGATGCACCGTCCTATACGGGGTTCTAGGGTTCTGCATCTAATATTGTTCATTTGATTTTGGATCTTTTTTTTTTTTACAAACCTTACAAAGGGCAAAGATGACAAACTGCCCCCTCCTACATACACATGCACACACACGCATGCACACGCACACGCACAAACACCCACGCGCACATGCACACACATGCACGCGCATGCACACCCACACACACACACACACACACACACAGACTCACATACGTACATACACATCCACCCATATTCACATATAAATACACACGCATAAGTATATGTTTAAACATGCTTCAGCATAGGATGAAGGTGATCATTTAGAATGGCTTTGCATTTATTGGTGTTTATCTTGCCCTCTAAGGGATTGAGTGGACCTAAACCATGCCAGGAAAACACACCCCACACCATAACAGAGCCGCCAGAACCCTTCATTTACTCAAGCGTTTCCTCTATTTTGTCCTCTAATATGCTTTTGGAAACATAGGGGATAGAGCACAAGACAGACAGGGATTGATGAGGGGAGAGAGAGAGATAGAGGGGGAGAAGAGAGAGAGAGAGAGAGAGAGAGAGAGAGAGAGAGAGAGAGAGAGAGAGAGAGAGAGAGAGAGAGAGAGAGAGAGAGAGAGAGAGAGAGAGAGAGAGAGAGAGAGAGAGAGAGAGAGAGAGAGAGAGAGAGAGAGAGAGAGAGAGAGAGAGAGAGAGAGAGAGAGAGAGAGAGCGATGCTGGGATAACGATGCTCTGTGCTAACTGCATCCCGGATCGGGACTGTTTGCCAAACAAAAGAGCCTTGCAAACTCAATTACAGCCCAGATTTCCCACAGGAAGAGAGGAAATGTGAAATTATCCCTGCTTGTTAAACCTGTCACTTAATTTCATTCTAATTATTAGTTATGATCCCAGAGACCCCAAGGCTAATTGTTTTCCTCCCCCCCCACCTCCACCCCTCTCTCCATTTTCCGTGACAGCAAGAAGGCTCTCTGTGACTCCACCGCATAGATTTTGTGATATTGTGACGTTTATTGACAGACCTGTGGCTCGTGGTAACGGGATTACTTAGGGCCGAGGACTCAAATCGTTTAGGTTGATGTGGTTTGACAGCTAAATTTGTTCTGGAAGAATATGAGTTTCAAATGTGTTGCTCTTTTTCATTACAAGGACGGGGCGAAGGGTTGTGGCAGATATCTGTCTGAGAAAAACGAAATACGTCCTGTCTTTTCAGGAAAGAATACATCCATGTCACTCACACACGTGCCAATTTTGATATCCTCTCGTGATGCAAAATGGTTCCTGTCACATTTGTGCAAGGCAGAAATATGATTGGAAATGCATCCACACCCCATGTTATTTTCAGGATATTTTTCTACATTTTATTATTATTATTTTTTCTTTCCTATTTTTCTCCTAATTTAGTGGCAAATTTTATCGTCTATATATTTCAATTTGCCTTCGCCACATGAACTCCCCTCCTGTCTCTATAAGGCAAGCTAATTCTCTGAGGGCAGCGAACTCCACTTCCTTCAAGACGGAATTCACCCACCCGTGCTTCTCAGCAAGTTCAGGCCGGCTCACCCTCCCCCCTTCCCCTGTGGCGGACAGCCAAACGCCGCCCCCGATCGGGGCTAACGGTTAGGGCCGGTCTGGTAGTGACAGGTTTTGAACTGCGACCGTGATAGGCAGCTCACACTCTACAGGGGCGTCCTAATGGGTGAACGCAGAGGAGTGGAGAGAACGTCTGGGAGGTCACACTCGATTGGGCGCGCCCCCCCTCCCCAAATGAGGTGACGTGTGGAGCACGGAGGGAGAGAAAGACGAGAGGAGGAGACGGAGAAGAGAGGGGAACGCGGATGGAGAGAGAGAGAGAGAGAGGGGGGGCGAGACAGGCTGGCGGGGTTAGACGTTCACGTCTGCATCTCCCGCTGACGAAAAGGAGGACGAGGAGAAAAATACGCCGGGAAGCGTAACGCGATTTTCCCTTTTAATTAATATCCAGCTGGATTTGAGTCTAATCAAATCGGCCAGATTTGAGCCTAGACAGGGGAGACGCTCTGATGGGGAGACGACGGGTGCGTCTGGCGCTAGGCGGAGTCAGGATGGGAGTGACTAGAAAAATATGTCTGCGTATGTTTCAGAGGGAGCGCTGCTTTTTATCACATCATGCTGCCTTCCAGAGAACATATCCCAGTGAGCAGAATAACGAGGTCAGAGATGCCAGGACAGATGCAGGAGGTGATTTCACCCCCCGGAGCTTCAATAAGAGTGCGATTAGTTCCCTCGGCTATGGACCTTGGTCTTAAGCTCGGCGAGTTAATGGTGTCTCCTGCTGCGTGGTGTGACGGCGAGCACCACAGATGGAACCCGGCAGCAGACCTTACCCCCGTTATGCAGGCCTCTGCAGAAACACGCCAGAAGAAGCAGGGCCACTAATTTATTATTATTATTATTTATTTTTATTTAACCTTTATTTAAACAGGTAAAAGTCCCATTGAGATTCAGAATCTCTTTTGCAGGGGAGACCTGAATAAACAGCGGCAGAAATGAAACAGAGTTGCAGACAGGACAGCACATACAACCTACAACAAAGCATAAACTAAAATTCATAGAGGAGAGAGAGAACAATGAGCGACAGGAGCAGGGAGGGGAGGAGCGAACAACAGAGGGAGAGAGAGAGAGAGAGAGAGAGAGAGAGAGAGAGAGAGAGAGAGAGAGAGAGAGAGAGAGAGGAAGCAAAATACTACACTAGAAAGCATCACACTAACATCATTGACAGGTTCCAATTGACCCATGTTCCATAGACCTGACAATCTCTTTGAATTCACCGAAACGTATTAAGTCCTTCAGTTTTAAGTCCTTGTGCAAGCAGAGGGGCCAGCGACCGTAAATACTTTTTTTCCGTAGTTCAGTTCCAGCTTTGAGAACAGCAAACAAACAAGTGTGTTGGGACCTCAGACTATACCGAGCTCCACGGATCTGAGTCATGTAGACACACAGGTATGATGGAAGCACCCCCAAAATGGCCTCATAAATAAATATAAGTCAGTGACACAGTCTGCGCGTGTGAAGGGAAGTCCAACCGGCCATAGCATGCAAAGTACAATGGTGAGTAAAAAATTTACAACTGGTTACACATCTCAGTGCCCCGTGATAAACCGTGTCTAATGACCTCAGACACTAAGCTGATACATTCATATACAACAAGTCACCATAGTCAAGTAAAGGTAGGAATGTGGCAGAAACCAGCCTTTTCCTGGCCTCAAAAGAAAAGCAGTGTCTGTTTCTGAAATAAAACCTACATTTCAATCTTAGCTTTTTTAGAAGAAGATATGCCATGCGCCATTAGCAAATTGTCGACATGACGCTGTTTGGTCCAGGGTGTGTGAATGCGTGCCCTGCCATTGACCGAAGGCCACTGCTTCTCCTGGATCAATACCCTGGGCTTATGACCCGTGCTCCAAACACTGCAGTTTTGTGCCGTCCGGCTCTCAGAACTTCAGTGACCCCTCCCGAGGGCCTGAAGGAGTCAGTGTGAGGAGGGAGATTTGATTCGATTCATAGTGTGGATTCAATTCAATTCAGCAGACTGCCGACCACATAATCACCATATGTCCCCTGTATAGACCTCCTTCAGAGGATGGCCTCTTCCGAGTGGGACCAGAGACGAGGGCGTGGCTGCACGACACTGAGTTGGACATCTGATAGTGATACACGAAAGAATTCGATTCACATTGTGGACTCGATTCAGGAAAGTCAGTGTGATGAGGGAGATTCGATTCAATTCGCGGTGTGGACTTGATTCAGGAGAGTCAGTGTAAGGAGGGAGATTCAATTAGATTCACAGTGTGGACTCAATTCTGGAGAGTCAGTTTGAGGAGAGAGATTCGATTCGATTTGCAGTGTGGACTTGATTCAGGAGAGTGAGTGTGAGGAGGGAGACACGATTCGATTCGCAATGTGGACTCAATTCAAGACAGTCAGTTTGTAGGAGGGAGACTCGATTAGATTCGCAGTGCGGACTCGATTCAATTGGACGAGAGACTGTCGGATCCTTCCTGACAAGCATCGAAGAACCAATCAGGTGCTCACTAGAAGAAGAGCCAAAAAGGCAACAGGAAGCAGGAAAAATGTGAATTTAGCACTCTTGTTCAAGTCTGTGATTTGTTGATATGCATCTGATGAAGCACAATAGCTGGACGTATCTGGGGTTTAGTCAAATAGCTTTTCTCCTAATGCAGTGCGAGGACATTCACAGGAATGTAAATAATGTCTCATTGTTAAGGGTGATTTAGGACGGTTGACACTAAGGCCGGACCGTGACGCTGAACGAACGACGCTCCATTCCTCTAGCTAATTAACGGAGGCTGTAATTGCACACGGAGGCTCGGCTATAGTGATGGAGTGCCGCTCTGACATTGAGAGAGAGAGGCTTCCTTGAAAGTCACCGGAAGGATCGACGGCATCGTAAATCACCTGGCTAATGTATCTCGAACTGAGATCCGCGTGGCTCTGCCACCACTCTCAGAGATGGATGCAACACTCTCCGTTCCTCCTACGAAGCGACGCGTGACTAGGAGTTCTATAAAGGGGGGGAGTTATATAGATATACAATTATGACTTTAATAAAGCTCATTTCTATTTCTGAGTTGAAATAACCAGATTCTGTGAACAGTTCACCGAGAAATAGTCTCAGATTCCAGACCATAAAATACCTGTATTTACTCTTTTCATGCTTTCATGAAAATCTTTCCGCACGTGCATGTTAGACGGACGTGCTTTTCACGTTCACGTCTGCGCTCCGCTATTTGATTTGGTTAATCGCTTGTTTGCTCTGTAATGTAGTCTATTCGTCCGGCGGATTAACAAATATTGTGTTAAATTAAAAACAGTGTCGTGAACTTGCCTGCACTGAGCACATTAATGGAAAAGCAATAAAAGGCAACAGGGTACGATGAATATCCAACAATTTGCACAATAGGCCGCAGCTAGTGTTAATAAAACATGTGTCTAGTCCACGGGGGAAGACAAATTTAATAACATTGCCCTAGCCATTAGGGTGACACTAAAACGACATAAATAACATTGTGCTAAAAACAAGTGCTACTCAGAAACAATCTTATATTCCAAATACATTATTGTTTATATTACATTTACATTTACAGCATTTAGCAGACCCTCTTATCCAGAGTGACTTACAAAAAGTGTATTTATACATGGTAAGATTAAACATGGTCATGCAAGAGATCAGTGTAGTAATACAGCGATAGACATCATTGTTGGCAGCTGCACACCATACCTGTAACACAGGGAAAGAAAAGTTAGTGTTTTGTTTTTTTTCTATTACATTTTTGAACATGTAAACAGTGGTGATGGCAGTTAATTAATGTATAGAATCAGTGGTAGTGGAGTCTGAAGAATATTAAGTTGACTTTGAACAGTAGCTGCTGGCCTATCATTTTAAGTTATTCATGTCGTACAAGAGAAATGCTATTCTCTGACTGTGTTTCTGTGTGATATCTTGGCTGGTCCGATGCGGTGTGCGCTGCCTGTCAGGGACGCGGTTCCAAACCCGTCTCTACCAGACCGGCCCTGGTCGTCAGCCCTGATCGGGGTCGGCATTTGGTTGTCTACCCTAGGGGGAGGGTTGAGGGGGAGCCGGCTCGGGTCCACCGTGAAGCACGTAAGGGAGTCTCCAGAACGTTGGTGGGCAAATTCCGTCTCAAAGGAAGCAGAGTTCACTGCCTTCGGATAACTAGCTTGCCTCGTAAAGAGATCGAAATAAATAGAGGGTGTAATTGGCTGCTAAATTGGCTAAAAGATTTTTTAAGTAAATGCGAGGAGCGACCATTAAAGTGGTGGACTCTAACTCAGTTTGCCAGGTGGTCAGTTCGCACCTAGATAGGCATCGATACGCAGCCGAATCAAAATCATTAAAACACATATAACTGTCATTAGCAGGATATTCCACAGTGCATTTTTCGAATTACTGAAACTGAGAACTGAAATGTGTGTGCGCATACGACAGTTCTATACGACAGTGCGCATAATTCATTCAGTGTGCTCCCTAATAGTATATTTCTATCTATTTGTAAAAAATCCTTAAATTTTGGATTCAATATTGTATATATCCCAATATAAAATCCCAATCCCTAAAATATTTTATTATATTTTATACACCCTTATTTTTTAAGGGTCCTAATACGGGTTCATTATTTAGAACATGCCATATTTTTAATACATATACAGTAGAACATTGCAATTCAACACATTATTAATGCAGGAATTCTTATTAGTAGTATAGTAATAGTATTATAGTATAAATAGTATAAAGTAGTAGTGGGTGTAGTAGTAATAATGGTAGAAGGTGTATTATTTGAAGTAGCATTATTATTTACCATTTTAATTATTTATGGTTTAAACCTGCAAAACATGTTACCAGCTTTCCAGTTGATCCAGATCATTGGCAGAAATGACAGCAAATTACAAAACATTCGATGAAGTCTTGTGCGTCGAGAGGCCCGCTCCACTACCCTGTGGAAATCTTCACTGATGGATTAGCTTTTTTTATTCCAATTTGTCAATTTAAACAGCATCATTGTTTAAATTTAATCCCCTCCCTCGTTGTTTCAAACTAACCACCACCCCCGTAAAAAAAGAATGAAAATATAGCAACAAAAATATGGATAAAAAAATAAAATACCAATGGAATAATATAATCTCCAACTGTGTGAAAAGGCACTTAATCTTGTGGAAGAAGGGAGGGGAGAAAAAAAACTGAACAGGATAATTACGCTAAATCTATTAACGGCTGCTAATTAATTTAGCGTGCGACTGAACTCTCAAAGGTAAAATATGTGATATATGGGAAGATAATGGAGTCGAAGTGATGAGATTGGTGAGAAAGGGGCCCTGCTGCCATCGCTGTGGTGGGACTGCAGGCGTGTGCCTGCTCCGTGGGAAAGCAGAGAGAGCGGAACCCTGGCCTGCTGGGTAAAAAACCCTCCGAACATCAGTATGGGCGACGGCACGCCCCTTAAACGCATATTTGGGTGATTATCATTCCGGCAGGGCCGCGCGACCACGACCTCAGCGGTGGCGTGTGGGCGGGGAACATGTGGCGGAGCTGGAGGCCAAGGCTCAAGTGTTAATTCGAGCGTTCTCCCCAGGGTCAACGGCAACTGACGCGACCGTGCTCAAGTGAGGCTGCGGCCATGTTTCTTATTACCCAGAAGGCACGGCGGGTCAGGGGTTGTCTGTGGGGGAGGGGGGGCACACACTCTGTCCCTCATTTGCATGAATTTGCATAAAGAAACAGAGGCAGAAGGTTGTAAAATGGGATGACTCCATCACCTTTGATGTCGCATTAACTGTAAAGGATAAAAATGTTAATACATTTATTATAATACTATTCTAATGATGTTATATTCATGTATTTCGTATCTGGCAGGCCAAACTGTCAGGTGATGTGCATGAAAAATTGGCATTATAATAGATTATGAAATATTATGACCAGGATTCAATCAAATATGCATAAGGCCTGTGCAATTCAATCAAACCAACACAATATATTGTTGTGAAAAACAAACTATATTTGCCAAAATAAAAGAAGATAGACCAACAAATAGATCCCAATCAAATTTGTTTTCATAGGCTGCATGTTAATTATATGTAATACAATTCCACCATTTGGTATTTTGTTGATGGGGGTGGAAAACGTTGTCTCAGGCATCACTCCAGAATCTCCCATAAGTGTTCAGTTGGGTTGAGATTTGGTGACTGACACGGCCATGGCATATGCTTTACATCGTTCTCATGCTCATCAAACTATTCAGTTAGCACTCTGGAAGAGACCGCTCCCATCAGGATAGAAATGCATCACCGTAGGATGAAGGTGATCACTCAGAATGGCTTTGTATTTATTGGTGTTTACTTTGCCCTCTAAGGGCTTGAGTGGATCTAAACCATGCCAGGGAAATGCACCCTACACCATAACAGAGCCACCAGAACCCTTCATTTACTCAAGTATTTCATTTATTTGGCAGTTACCTGTATATTATTAGCAGTTGAAATAGCTTGCACTCTGGAAAACCTATTTTGATTTACCAATGTTTGTTGCCCTCCTATTCATTATTACTATATTTCTCTGCATATCACATAACCCAAATATTAGACACAAAAGTGAGAAACAACTACGTGAGTTAATCACTTTATCCCTAAAATACTGCATACACATATTTTATTGCTTTTATTAAAACAGTTTACATTTAATATGGATATTCCATATAGAGACACTTTGACTTGGTATTTACTTTTCTTTTTATTGTGAGCCATACTTGCACACAAATGTGCTGAAGAAGTAGAATGCAGTGGGTGTTTGTAGCAGTGCTTAATTTGTGCCGGCAAATGCCAAGAATACGATTTTGCGCCCCGGCAAATGTCTTACTCAGAATCAGAGCCCCGGGCTCATAAATATCTAAAGTGCGACAAGAACGCATATTTGAAACTGCTATTAAACAACGTTACGTCCAGTGAACATTACAAATGTAAATAGAATGCAGAAATGCAGTGACACAGAGGTAGGAAAAGTTTACCCTTTGGGTAGTTGAGCCCCGGTATCTCTTATTTGACAAATTAAGCATTGGTTTGTAGGCATTAGTGTAGTGTGAACACAGTTTGCTTTAAGCGTTTGTGTTATTAGTGGTACTCTGCTGGGGACTATCTTCTTCCTCGCTAAAACCTAGGATTTAACCTGTTATTGAAAATCTATTATCCAAAGTGTTCAGTAAATGATAAAAACACTTTTGGACATCACCAAAGGTAAAATTTGAGCTCATTTAGTTTGACGTTTCTTGTTTAGTTTAGTTTGAGGTTCCTCTGAGGTTCATTTACCATGAGGGTCCTTGGTGCTGTAGGACAGTGTCGGGTGTGTCTATCCCACAATGCAGTGCGGATTTGGCGTGATTGATGAGAGCGTGACAGTGCCAGGCAAGGTCCCGAGGCACCTCATCCTCTCTCACCTTCACTCCGCCCCCTGGTGGAGGGGGGGGTGGGACCACGTCACCGTGACGATCTCGTTACTCCTAAACGAGCTGGCAATAACGCCCTCGGCCAGGGGCAATTTTACGATTCATTTAACCCAATAAGGAGCGTTTATTAAAGTTCAGGTATTTATCAATAATAACGCCTTTTAGTTGCCGAGGCCTTAGCGCGGTCAGGAGTAGAGCTGTGGAGAAGGCGTTTGATTGGATGGAATAACAATATAACGATATAAGCCACTAGGGTTAGGTTCCTGTCTTTTCTCGTGCACCACCCATCCATTCATTCATTATCTAACCCGCTTATTCCTGGTCAGGGTCGCGGGGGGGTTGGAGCCTATCCCAGCATGCATTGGGGCGAGAGGCAGGAATACATCCTGGACAGGTCGCCAATCCATCGCAGGGCACATACACCATTCACTCACACACTCATACCTACGAGCAATTTAGACTCTTCAGTTAGCCTAACGTGCGTGTCTTTGGACTGTGGGAGGACCCGGAGGAAACCCACGAGGACACGGGGAGAACATGCAAACTCCACACAGAAAAGCCCCCGGGTGGGATTTGAACCCGGGACCTTGTTGCTGTGCGGTGATAGTGCTATCCACTTCACCACCCATAATCGGGCAAATTCACAGGGCAGGTGGACTATTTTTACTTGCATATCATGTGTTCTGATTACAGAATTGATTTGCCAGATAGAGGAAAAACCGACCAAACTCGTGTCGGATTATATATCCCTCCTGTTTCTAGACCAGTCTTTGCTTTCTAGACCACAAGATGGATGTCACGCTGTGCAATGAAGGGTTGTGTTGGCTATGAGGAAGAAGAGCCCAGTGCGTGAGCTCGAAGGTCAGAGGTCAAGGAGTTCAGAGGTCACAGGGGGGTTTAATCTCAGAAGGAGTCCGGCCAAAACGAATGGCACGGAGTCAGGCGTATCGCCGTCAAATGAATTTTTCCGCTCCAACGATAACCGAGTCCGCCGACGAGCACAATCGAGGAGTGACACGGCCTTCTTTCTTGGCTCCTTGTTTTCTCTGGCCCGAGGCTCCACTGTAAACGACACAAAAGCCAAGCGGTTTAAGAACAATTACGCCGTGGGAGAAAATAAACACTCTTTTCAACTGTTTTTATTTTCAGGACATTACAAAAACAAAAACAAAAACAAAACGTTCACCTTATTTTACCCCCACTCTTTTTTCCTCCAAACTGACTGGCCGCCACCACTCTGCAAATGACTCATCGAAAGCCAGGCTATTCAGCATCAAAGCGACAATCTGCAATCAGGACCGTATGATTCATGAAAGCCAGACACCACACACGGCTGCCGTCTCTAAAATGCCCTTTTGACAGGGTGTATTTTGATTCCACTTCTATACGATGCCACCCCCACTGGCGTTGGTGTGTACTAGAACTGGCAACCTTGGAAGATGAGTCAAAGCAGCCCAATCGCTGTCCATCCAGCCGTACCTAAACCAGTCTGTAACACGATTTCACGGGAGAGCACACGCAGAATTTCAATATTATTTTTTAACTCCACATACTTTCTGGTTTTGTCTGCGCAGGTCAGTATGTGTCATTTCAATGTTGCCTGCCCTAATTAGACTGGTCATTGTCGATGTTGTCCTTGCAGTCAGACAGTATATTGGCAGTTTTGGTCTGCGCAGTCAGATTGGCCGTGTTCTCTGCGCTGTGGTGTCTGCGCATGTCGACTGCAGGACCAGTGTCTGCACATGTCTACAGGAGGCTGCAGGACTGGCTCCTGGGGAATAGAGGCTCCCAGAGGCATAGATATAAAAACGTAGATGCCGCATTGGCTGCTGTTGTATGTTGCAGCGATACGTCTGCACGGCCACCATATTGGCGCGGACAGGATCCACGTCTAAACAAACGCATGTGTCTTGAGAGATGCGAGTTACAGTAGGTTTTATCAGGGGAAGTCTGCATCTCTCAATACACATGTGTTTGTTTAGACACGGATCTTGCCCGTCCCAATATGGCGGCCTTACAGACGTATCTGAACAGGGTGAAGGAGGCACATATGTTTTTATATCTATGCCCAGAGGTGGCTCTCCTGTTTGCACAGCGCTGGATCGTATCGATTGTCACTGTCCTTCCGCAGCTGGGGGATCGATAGAGTGGGGGAGGGAGGTTCCAGTTGGGATTAACAGTGAAGGGATTGGACAGAGAGTCCTCATGCATGCTGAATGGACCCTTGCCATGCAGAATCCCATTTTACTACCCTAACAGTGGAGATTCCCATAGACACTTCACCCATTCTCACATGCATTCTGTATGTGCACACTGATGGAACCTTTATAGGTGGTGACACAGCTCAAATCTTATAATATAACGTAACATATGCCATTTAGAAGATGCTTTTATCCAAAGCGACTTACAGTAGTGAATGCATACATTTTTCCAGTATATGTGGTCCCAATGGGAATCTAACCCACAACTTAAGCGTTGTCAGCGCCACGCTCTACCTACTGAGCTACACAGAACCACAAATTTAAGTCTTACATTATAGATAGACGAACAACCTATTGGACACCTATACAGAATGTATAAGAGAGCTGTGGGACATGCGAATGGATATGGATTATGCGATCATAAATGCAATTTTAGAATTTTAGAAATGGTAGTATGGTTGATATTGTACTCTATTGATTTTGGAGTCCCAGAACCGCCCCTGGCACCTCTGGTAATGCTGCCTTCATCCCCCAGAAAGGCACTCACTTTTTAACCGCTTGAAGGATTGTGCTTTAGTGTGAAAAAAAATATTAAATTGTCTGGAAAATGTCTTTGGGTTGTGGCTAAATTAAAATCACTTCCATAATTATATTTATTTTTAGGTTCAAAAGGGATTGCAATATATTACAATTTTTTTTTTTTTCAAATGTAAATCAAAATGTGAACCGTATTAGACCTAACTGGGTGTCCCAGAGATATTGAATTGTGTTAATGTGGCAAAACTGGGCCACTTCTGCTTTTATTGTCCTAGATCAGTTACAGCCCCTGGCTGTGACATTTTCCATTATTGTTTTGAACACACATAGAGAGTCAGAGAGAGAGCTGTGCCAGTCACTTCTCACTTCTACTGTCAATGGTTCAGACTTGGATACCATCTTAGCCTGGTTTGTGTGTGTGTGTTAGTGTATGTGTGTATGCTTGTATGTGTGTGTCTGTGTGTGTGTGTGTGTGTGTGTGTACGCATACGTGTGTGTATGTGTGTGTGTGTGCATGTGCGTGTGTGTGCATGCATGCCTGTGTGTGTGTGTGTGTGTGTGTGTACGCTTGTATGTGTGTGTCTGTGTGTGTGTGTGTGTGTGTGTGCGTACGTGTGTGTGTGTGCATGCCTGTGTGTGTGTGTATATGTGTGTACGCATGTGTGTGTGTGTGTGTGTGTGTGTGTGTGCGTGTGTGCATACGCATACGTGTGTGTGTATGCGTGTGTGTACGCATGTGTGTGTGTGTATGCGTGTGTGTACGCATGTGTGTGTGTGTGCGTGTGTGTGTGTGTGTGTGTGTGTGTGCGTGTGTATGTGTTTCACAACTTGTTATCGCAAGCACAGAAGTGCGCTCAAGTTCTTGATTCCTCGAGGGGGGGAGGAGTTGGGCCGATGATGCAGACTCTGTACGACCGCCGCTGGGCCCATGGTGGGGTTCGAGTCTGACACCAGGTTACCATAGATACTGTATATCTATTTTTTTGTGAACAATTTTTTATTGGACTTTATTGGACTTTCATTATTTATACATGCAACATACAGAAAGGACAACCACACAACAAAAGAGAAGAAAATAAATAATTTAATTAATTAATTAAATTAAGGGCAATTAATTAATTTATGAAAAAAATTGGAATTAATCTCCCAAATCTCTCCCAGGGTTGCTGCCCCATGGAGCAGTTTAGTCCATTATTTAATTTGGATTTTATTGAACAGTATTTTATTCCACGGTGATCCACTCAAGCATAGTTGCGAGTCACAGAAATGCAGCATAATGGGAAAGTTATAAAAAAATATGATCAGAATATGAATATTTGTATACATTTTAGGATATAGATGCTGAAACCCAATCAGTATGATTTTCGAAAGCCAGAAAAAAAAAAAAAGACTTAATTGTCACATGTCGTTATTTTACACATTTAGACTGGAGCATGTTCAAGTTAAATTCACGTCGCATTCAAGTTCCAGCAGAGGGTTGAATGTCTAGTTTTTGGGTCACAAACATGATTCGGTCCTGTCCGGCAAGCCCAAGTGGTTCGCCCTGGTCTGGTCTTTCGGTTACAAACCCCAGCTCATTTAACTACTGTACCAAACCAAACAGGAATGATGCTGTTTTTCACAAGGGTGATGAAAGCGTGAATCTCTCATCAGAATCTTCCGCCCTGTTCCCCTGCAAACCCACTGTGCAGAGCTTCTTTCAATCTCAGGATTTGAGGGCTGTGTCAGACGACGAATCCCACGCCCTCTTGCTCTTGCCGTTATAAATGCAGAGATGGAACACAGCATTCTTTTAAAACACCGCAAAGCCATCCACAAATTGGCAAAGCTGAGATATCCACCTTTATATGTTCTACCTCTTCTAATTGTGCTGACTCTTAGTCACGAAGTGGATCCTTACCTTGCTGGGCTCAAACCAAGGTTTAAAAAAAATATTTTTACAAAATGTGCTGGGGTGAATGTTATAAATTGAAAAGCAGAAGTAGAAATCCATCATTTGGCAAGCACATTTGAATTTCTCTTTAAAAAAAAAAAAAAAAAAAAAAATGTAATTAGATTTTTGCCAGGAAAATAAACCATGGGAAACATGGTTGCTTGTCTCTAATTTAACGGCGATGTTGATGGCAGAGGGCTCGACGCTTTTTAACAATTCATAGAACTGCTGAAATCAATCTCTGCTTGGGAGATTTATTAAATCTCTATCTCTTGCTCTCTTCCTCCTTCCCATTCTCCCTTGCCTTATAATTTTCTCCCTCTCTCTTTACTCCCTCCCTCTTTCTCCCTCCTTTTCTTTTGCTCTAGACATCTCTCGTCCTCTCTCTGTCTCTCTCTTCCCTCTGAGGTGGCGATAGGATAGAGGAGTGTGAGAGGAGGCATGAATTAGGCATAAAAGAGAGTGCATCAGGGGTAATATTTATACTGCCTGACACCAGGGAGTAGCAGTTTTTAAAGCATTTAGCTTTAATTTCACTTGGCTCTGACATAATTGATTTTAATGAGATGTTTATGCAGTGTGAGAGCCGTGTTGCTAAATCATCGCGAGGCCCGCCTGATGGGGGTCCTCTGAGCCTTGCTCTGGGGGAAGAAAAACAGAGCCTGCTTCTCCTCCTGGCTCGTCTCCTCCTCGTGACTGTTCTTCTCTCGCCGTCTTGTCTCTCATGGCTGAAGTGTGTGGCGCTGATTTCCCTTTTGAAAATCCCCACGGTTTTGACGTTTTTGCTCGGAACGTTTTGCGGAAGGTGAGGGGTCACCTGGGCTGACGTTTTTTCGTTGCTCGTCCTCCCAGACGTCTAAGAATGGAAGCTCCGTTCAAGCTTGGGCAGTTTAGGCCTTTCAAAGCGTGTCCCTAGTTTATTTCATGATATTCTCCCGTGCCTTAGAGCAGTTTGATGTAAGTCACTGCTCCCCTTGGATAGAGCACATGTCTGTAGGGCCATCAGCCAATCCGTTTCCAGATTCAGAAGCTCACAGCTATGCCGGCTGCAGTGGAAGATTCTGTAAATAAATAGGAAAGATGAAGGGTTTTATGATTATTATCTATAACAATTTAACCTAATCTGAAAAGAAACACTCCCTGAATTTAGTACATACATTTACAAATTGTATTGTTCATGTATTGCATAGCTCAGTGTTAATCGTTCATTAGTAAGGGCGTGCGTTTTTCACCACCTCTGTGGTGAAGCTACTTGTTAAGCAATCAATGCTTTAATCATTGTTACCACAAATGAGGTGCGCATTGCAGTGTAGTAGACTAGTCAGCAGTTGGTGCTGCACACACCCACACGTAATCAGACTGATTGATTTGTAAGTAGGCTACTGCTTTCAGTTGTGAAAATATTTCTGTTGACACTTCTGTAGGACGTATGATGCCTGTCCTGGAGCTGATATATTGAAACGAGTGGGTGGATATTTTTAAACCACACAAACTTATAAAAACAATTGAAAGCAAAAGGAAAATGTTTTTTTGACAGCCTGAAGGCAAAATAAAAATATAAAGAAATATTTTTTTATTGATGGGATGCCTTTGATTATTTTATTTTTATTCAGTTAAGGGAGCACATTATTTCATATTTTGGTGTTGAATTTAATCATTGTCAGATAATTTGTTGTTTCCTCTTTCATGACTTGTCGTAGAGGTGTAAAAACTTGTCCATAAGAGGAAACTCCTTTCTCTGAAACAACATCAATTTGTAGACTCTCACACTCAGATCGGCACTTAATTGTATAATTGGTCATTTTCGTTTGAGTAATTCCCACCGATTACTGAAAATAGAGTGCCTACAGCGGCACCTTGCAGGAACTGAACGTTCTTGAGAGAGGCGGTGAAAAACACATGCCCTTATTAATTAGACAGATATTATCCCATAGCCTTACCCTGACAGGGTTTATTAATAATATCATTCCTGTAGTTTTAAAGCCAAATTGTGAAATGCATGTGTCCTGTTTTTAGTGAACCTGGCAACCATTTTCCCACAAGTTTATGTACACAGTGTCCATTTTAGGACAGCGTCAGACATCCGTGGAAGTTGTATCAAAGTACCAGAAAAACTTCCTTCAGACAAACCTTGATCATTCAGACTTAACATCGACAGACAAACTATAAGTGAATTATAATAAACAATAAGTAATAAACAAACTCAGAAATGAGAGCTGTGGCAATATTAATTTGGTAGAGATCAGTTGCTAGAATTAACTATGTATAAAGGAAATAATAGCATGGTAGCTAGCTATCTAGGTGGACTACACAACTGCTTGCATTTGAAAACATTAGCTTGTAAGCTAGCAAGGTCATTTACAGTGTCAGTGCAATTTTGTTAGTGAAGTTATTTAGGACATTTTAGGACAAAAGGTTGTCCTAAAATGGACACCGTACATGTAAGTTGTACACTACATTAAAATGTAGCTAGCTTTGTGCCTATCACCACTGTAAAGTCTGACTAAAAAGTGGTTTGTGTCAGCTACACAGAAACAGCTACTGTGCGTTTGGCTAGGAACTACACAAAACTACACACAAAGTAGCTATCAATAGATCATTTCTGGAGATTAATAGCAATAATCTGGTTATAATACAAGCAGTCAACTTTTTTATAATGTAAGAGATCTCTACACCTGCATCATGCTTCGCTTCAGATCAGCAGTCTGAGTTCCAATTCCCGCTGTGCAGCAAAGTTGTCCCAAGTGTCACTGCATCATCTTTGCTGAGCAAAGATTTTGACCACTTCACCACCACACACACACAGAAGTAATGACAATGACGGTGATCAGGCGAGCAATCTTGGCTTTGCACAAAATCTTTGCTATACCGAAGTGAAGTCATTTTAGGTGCAGTAGTTCAGCACTTTTATTCAGTATTACACTGAATCAGTATCTAAAAAAAAAATACAACTCAGACTCAGAAATGACCTCGGTGTCCTCATTGGTTGATACAGCCATGCACACACACACACACACACTCTCTTTCTATCTCTCTCTCTCTCTCTCTCTCTCTCACACACACACACACACACACACACACACACACACACACACACACACACACACACACACACACACACGCATGCACAGTGCCCAAAGCTATCTGCTGTCAGTCCCCACTCTTTTGTGCACTCTGATTGATTGGCAGGTGTGGTGTCTCACTGAGGTGTTGATTACCTGCCACTCACTATCATCGTGGGGAGGGGGAAGGGGAGGTATGAGTGGCAGGCCTGCATTGCCGTTTCAACAACAGCAAGCCCCCTCAAATATGGCTGCCAGCCCACAGTAGGCACGTAGACCCTGCTCTACACTTCTCCCCCTCTGCCCCCTCTTCCCTTAAACGTCCCCGAGGCCTTTCAGAACATACACTAAATGTTCCCTGTTTTAGGGTGACGCTGTTGTAACCCAGCATGTTTTTTTACAGCTTTCCTTTGGTGTTTTGTTGATGGTGGTGGTAAATGCTGTCTCAGGCACCACTCCAGAATCTCCCACAAGTGTTTAATTGGGTTGAGATCTGGTGTCTGCGATGGCCATGGCCACTCGTGCCCTGTGGATGGGGACATTGTTATCCTGGAAGAGACCATTCCCATCAGGATAGAAATGCTTCACCACAGGATGAAGGTGATCACTCAGAATGGCTTTGTATTCACTGGTGTTTACCTTGCCCTCTAAGGGGTTGAGTGGACCTTTAGGCATTTAGGAGGCACTCTTATTCAGAGTGACTTACAAAAAGTGCATTTATAAATGGTAAGATTAATCATGGTTAGTGCAAGAGATCAGTGCAGTGACACTGCAATAGACTGCATAACAGAGCTGCCAGAACCCTTCATTTACTAAAGTTTTTCCTTTATTTTGGCCTTTACCTGTATTTACATATTATCCATTTATACAGCTGGATGTTTTTTACTGAAGCAAGTCAGGTTCACTCTGTAAGCAGCAGACTGCATCGTTCCTTGACCAGCAGACTCCCAAAGTGCTCCCAAAGGTCTGTGTCACATGCCATATGACAAACCCCAGACACAAACAGAACAGTAGGACACAGGGAGCGGAGCTTATGGTCCAGAAACCGTGTTTTTATTTATCCCTTCCCCAGGCACCGGGAAGAGAGAGAGAAAGAGAGAGGGAGAGAGAAAAAGAACAGCAGAGAGAGAGAGAGAGAGAGAGAGAGAGAGAGAGAGAGAGAGAGAGAGAGAGAGAGAGAGAGAGAGAGAGAGAGAGAGAGAGAGAGAGAGAGAGAGAGAGAGAGAGAGAGAGAGAGAGAGAGACAGACACAAAAAGACACTAATTAAACACAGGTCACACGTTTTAGACTTTTCAGTCGTGTAGGTTGCGGTCGTGTCTCTCTGCCAGCTTTTCACTCCTAGATCCAGCCTCCGTGTTCTTAGAGAGCAGAACAGTTTTACGCACACAGGTACAATTAGATTAGACAAGACAGGTGTGTGTGCACTTGCTGCTCTGCCAGTAGGCATGGCCGCTAATCACCTTGATCTTGCTGCCGAGACCGTTGCCTTCCACAGTCTGCTGCTGCCTAACAACGAGCCACTCCTGCAGTGGATCCCAGACAGCAGAACAAATCCTCGATGTGATGAGCCGGGCGTTTCGTCGTTGTCCTTTCTGTCGCACAAGAGAAACAAAAGCTATTTTTTTTATCGCAGTGCTGACTCAATCCCTCATTTAAAACTCCATGGTAATCGATATCCAGCTCACACACACACACACACACACACTCACAGACACACACACACACACAGCACACACGTACACACACTAGCAAAGCGTGCAAAACCACAACAGGGTAAAAATGAGAAGGCCGATGTGGCAGCCACAAATCGTCGCTTAAAAACAGGACGATGGAGTGGCCAGTGTTCCGTGTTCCAATAGCACAGAACCAAACGCACCTAGAACCTTCTCAGAAAGAATAAATAAATGGACAAAATGTTGAGAAGAATTTTTTTTTTTTACTATTCTGTTTGATATCTTTAAGAGATGACTTATGAAAATAAAATGAAAATAAAAATGACAACAAAGCGAGATGCAGAAATGCAAATATGGAGATTAGTATTATTTTTTGGTCTGGTGGTTTTTTGGCTGGGATGTGCGCCACGTATCTTTGGTCAGATCAAACCGATAATCTTGTGTTTTGATTCCTGGTGTTCTGGCATCTGCAGAGCAGGCGGTGTATGCCAGATCGGGGGGGGGGTGAGATATCATCACCCAGATGCGGTCCCAAACACAAACGCTGAATGCATTCAATATAATTAAAAGGGAAACGACAGGTTTCGCGATGATTTATTCTGCTAGACGGCAATTTCAAAAGCCCCCTCAGGCATGTTTTCCACACAACAAATGCCTCACAGTGTGGTGATTGCTTTGCAATCATCCGAGACAAACACTAATTAGATTCTTGGACTGTTGAAAAAGGGGTTTCCTTTGCGATAGTTTGTTACCAGACACTTTTCTCCTGTCTCTCCTCCTGCCAATATTATTCACCTCTTTGCCCGTCAGGTGCATATGTGTACAAATCTGTTCCCAAAGATGGCCGCAGGCTTCTGGAGCCACTGCTGGTTTTAATCAATGTTGACCTCAATTTAAATGTAGTGAAAGCATGTCTCATAACTTTGCAAACTTTGGCGCTTGCTCTTCATTAGACCTGTCAAAATTGCTAGCTATGGCAAAGGTGTCAAAGGGGAAAAAGCTGATGATCTGATTGGCCATACTAACCCAAACCCTCACCACACCCAAAGGTAATGTATTATCCTTAAAGCAACCTCTTTTCCAACTGCACTGCAGGTGCGATACCATCTCTTGTCAGGAAAGTACCAGAATAGACAAGGACAATCCTTAATGCACCTTTGTCCTTGATTAGCACAACTGTCTGCTCACTGCGCTGTGACAACATAATGGCACCTCTTAGGGCCCTATTTTCGTGCCGGCGCTAAGCGGCGTTATGCCCTAGCGCAGGCGAATTGCCAGTTTTGTCTGTCACAAACGGAATATTTCCCGTCTCCGCCGAGTTTGGCAATTTCGTGGTGCGCAATGAAGGCGTTTGCACGACTATGGGCTGGGCAGCGCAATAGGGGGTGTGACTATGAAATCAAATAATGCGCTTGCGTTAACGTCCATCTAGACCACCTCTTAGTGCAAACGCTGGCGCTGTGCAATTTGGTGACTTTATTTTTGCGCACATATGAACATAAGCTTATCTGAAATCACATGAGAATGTTTTGTGAATATTGTGAATTTCCCCCCACGTTGAGGCAAATTGTGCAATCCATGGGTAACTTGCAAGCGTAATCAATAAAGCTAAAAACTATTTCACCACAGCTTGTGGTTATTCAATGCACGGACATGAAAGACTGAAGCCAGCAGGCCATCCATCGCTACCGTTCAGTAAGATACACCTGTTAAATAAATATATGTTTGTATGCACATTGTTTTTCTTATGTGAAAGGGTTTTATTCTTTCCATTTGCACTACAGAAAATACGATAGGCAATATGCGATGGCAATACCGTGATCGATAGCCTGGGTTTGGTAGTCGGTGTTTGCCAGACGGCTATCAGTTTGGCTGTAGATGCAGTTTCTTCCAGTCTTGTCCAACATGCAAATTAGTTTATTACTTTTCCTACACCCGACAGCCAGCAGAGAACTAAACAGGATTTTTATACGCAATGTGGATTCCCTGGGGTCTGCGCACATGTGCAGTTGCTGCCACCATCTGATCACGGTATCATTTATGTGAATTGGAAGGGGGTCCACTCCATTAATATCCAGGTGGTTTGTGATGCACACTCCAGAGTGACACATGTAGGCCTACTGCATGACAAACATAAATGAAACAGGCATAGTTGCAGTTGTGAGTTTGCTATTTATTGCTTTCCATTTAACAATTACATTAAGTTAGAAGAAAATAAACATTGTTTTTTTAAGTTGGAAAGCCTACAAATAAGGAAAAAAACACTTTCTTTTAACAATGTAGGTCTCAAAATATAAACTCAAATCATGAAAATAACAAATTAATGTGCACCTTGTTTTCCCCCTCTGATTCGCGCGCCAACTTTTCCACACCTCCTTGCTCTCCTCTTTTGAGAAGCGCTCCTGGCGCAGCTGCACAAAACTGTCATGTCAGGAAATTGCCAATTTGCTATAGCGTTAGCGCACTAGTATTTAAAGGGATAGAACATAGGTGTTCTGATTGGCCATTATGAAACCAAACCCCCACCACACCCACATGTATTTTTTTAAAGTTAATCCAACCTCTTTTACAACTGCGCCGGAGGTGCGCTATCGTCCTAAATCACGAAATTACCTAAATTGCGCTAAACACGCCCTAAAGCACCACCATCTTCCCTTTGTGTCTGCGTTACCCATATTCTAATTCACCAAAATAGGGCCCTCAGTGTTCTGTGTCCTGGGTCTTTTGGCAGAGTGGGTTTAAGGTGCTGTTAGCATTGTCAGATAGCACAGAGCAGGTGCAGAAACTGTGGAAGGAGGGATTCAGGGGTGAAGAATTATGGGAGGTTGTGTGTGATTGCGTGTTGTTTTGTGTGCATGATGCCATATTCAGTATGCTGCACACACACACACACACACACACACTGTATGCCAAACTTTCCTTTGGTGAACAGATGTTTACCACACGCGTAGGTACAAATATATTTACTGGAGCAGTACATCGACAGCCACTCTTGGGACAACTCTCTTTCCAATTTAAGACTAGAGGCATATGCTAACAGTCCACAGGTCAGGTGTTCACTCATTTGATATGAACACTGCTGTAAAAATGTGTTACCATTTGAGACAGTGTGTTGTGATGAATCAGACACACTGTTGTTGTTGGCCAAGATGAGAATGTGACACTGTTGGACCTATAGTTTCAGATGGATGATGTGTGACAGCTAGTTGGAGACAAGGGGTCTTGGCTCTGATCGGTGATATGGCAATGTCACCACAACAGTGGTTGGCACCTATTTTCTCCCAATTTGGAATGCCCAATCGTATTTGCACTCATTGCTGCCACCTCCTCCCGCCAATTCAGAAGAGCACGGAATAGATGGTTCTGTGTGTCTCAGTAGGTAGAGCATGGTTCTGTGTGGCTCAGTAGGTAGAGCATGGTTCTGTGTGGCTCAGTAGGTAGAGTGTGGTTCTGTGTGTCTCAGTAGGTAGAGCATGGTTCTGTGTGGCTCAGTAGGTAGAACTTGGCGTTGACAACACTTAGGTTGTGGTTTAGTTTCCCATTGGGGCCACATATATTAAAGAATGTATGCATTCACTACTGTAAGTCGCTTTGGATAAAAGTGTCTGCTAAATGGCATATATTATATTATATTTTTAAAAACGGTGGAGTTTCTCTACGAAACCTCTTACTTCCTGTATCCCAGGATCCTCTGCTGTTCCTCTGTTCACTGATTGTTTTTTTTTTTGCATATTATTATCGTGGGGAGGTTGGGTGGTGACTGTTTGGCTTTTATTATTATTATTATTATTATTAGTATAATAGTAAAAGCAAATGCTGTCCTTTCAAACACAGATGTCAGACACCGCCTCTTTGCACTCTGCAGTCCAGCACATGAGCTCCATGGACATTGAGTCGCAGGAGAACACTTCATTTTCAGCGTGTGCTGGGGACCGGAGAGGGCTGCTCGTGCTCAATGAGACACGGACGACCTGCCAAACGATATCCTTCCCTCCCCAGGAGACACCGCAGACAATTATTTACCAGGCTGCTGGCCACAGCTGGCGCCGACACAGTCCAGATTCGATACCAGACCGTAGGGCTCATCCACACACTAGAACAGTGCCTTAACAGGATGCAGACCATGGGGCTCATCCACACACTAGAACAGAGTCTTAACAGGATGCAGATCCTCATCCAGACACTAGAACAGTGCCTTAACAGGATGCAGACCATGGGGCTCAACCACACACTAGAACAGTGTCTTAACAGGATGCAGACCGTGGGGCTCATCTACACACTAGAACAGTGTCTTAACAGGATGCAGACTGTGGGGCTCATCTACACACTAGAACAGTGTCTTAACAGGACGTGCCACTCATAGAGATGTTTAGTTTCCCCCCTGGTTTCAGGTGACACTCGAATAGGAGGCCCATTCCAGGTGATGTCGTAATGAGATGTGTTTCTCTTCTGGTTTCAGACGGCCGCTGCTCTGATGTATGACGCGGTCCATGTGGTCGCGGTCGCAGTCCAGCAGTCCCCTCAGATCACGGTCAGCTCCTTACAGTGCAACCGCCACAAGCCCTGGCGCTTCGGCAACCGCTTCATGAGTCTCATCAAAGAGGTACAGTGCACCCCTCACAGAGAGAGAGAGAGAGAGAGAGAGAGAGAGAGAGAGAGAGAGAGAGAGGAGATAGAGACAGAGAGAGAGAAAGAGAGAGAGGGGGGAGAGAAAGAGAGAGAGACAGAGAGAGAGAGATAGAGACAGAGAGAGAGAGAGATAGAGACAGAGAGAGAAAAGAGAGAGAGAGGGGGAGAGAGAGAGAGATAGAGACAGAGAGAAAGAGATGGGGGAGGAGAGGGGAGAGAGAGAGAGAGAGAAAGAGAGAGAGAGAGAGAGAGAGAGAGAGAGAGAGATTGGGAATGAGAGGAGAGAGAGCGTATAACTGTATTATGTGTGTGTGTGTGTGTGTGTGTGTGTGTGTGTGTGTGTGTGTGTGTGTGTGTGTATCCGTATGTGCACCCGTGTATGCGAATACCATCAAGAACACCTCTCCCTAACCTGTGATGCGATATTTTAATAAATTATTGCCACCAGAAAGCTCCCCCCTTATCTCAAATCTTTGATAATTATTCTTCGTGATGCTGGTCTCTGGAATCGCAGAGAGCTAATCTGAGAGCTCCCCGTCATTTTCAGCAGTGGGTTGTGCAGCCCATATTCAGGCTCAATAAACCCCCTCTCTGTTTGCTCCATCCGATGAGTCTCATCCCCCAGGTAAGACCCGGACAGAGAGAGAGAGAGAGAGAGAGAGAGAGAGAGAGAGAGAGAGATAGAGAGACAGAGAGAGAGAGGGAGATAGAGACAGGGAGAGAGAAAGAGAGAGAGGGGGCGGAGAGAGATAGAGAGACAGAGAGAGAGAGAGATAGAGACAGAGAGAGAAAAAGAGAGAGAGGGGGAGAGAGAGAGAGAGAGACAGAGAGAAAGAGAGAGGAGAGGGGGAGAGAGAGAGAGAGAGAGAGAGAGAGAGAGAGAGAGAGAGAGAGGAGAGAGAGAGAGAGGGAGGAGAGAGAGAGAGAGGGAGCGAGGCAGGGAGAGGGGACGGCTCGGGTCGTGACACATTAAAGTGCATCGGCTCGACACGCTGAGCCTCAGAACAAACAGCGTCGCGCTCCAGCACTCTCTCCCGGGTCCCTGGTGCCGGACGCTGAGAGGACAGCTGCAGCCTGAGACCCGTGAGCCCAGTGGCCCGGAGAGAACCGGAGATGGTTCCGTTCACTGTCCCAAAGCCGGGACGTGCTTTTTCTCTTTGAAAGCCACAGTCTATGCGCCCGTCGTGTCTGGTCACTCGGAGAAAGTGCCCGTTGTGATCATGGTGACTGTGCTTCAGCATCTGAGGCTCACAGGATCCTGGTCTGAGGGAGACCATTTTACCATTTTAAAAGATGCCACATGATTTCTATTCATGTATTTGCTATTAAGGGAAAAACTACTTTTTAATCACATCTGTGTGTGTGTGTGTGGGTGTGTGTGTGTATGTATGTGTGTGTGTGTGTGTGTGTGTGTGTGTGTGTGTATGTGTGTGTGTGTGTGTGGGTGTGGTGTGTGTGTGTTGTCAGCCTACAGTCTCCTGACATGATTTATTCCCTTTGAGAAGTTCTTCCTCCCCAGTAAGAGTCACAGAGCAGCATTTCATACATATTACCCCAGATTATGGCTTGAATCCAGTGGCTATCAGCAATTCATCTTAAATAAATACTTTGCTCAAGGTTCGGTGGGCAGCAGTTCAAACGTACAACCTTCAGGAAAGCAAAGCATATTCCCTAAGCATTCCTCCACACCTGTTTCAATAGGCAGGCTGCAACCTCGGTATTTCAGCTGAATTAACACGGTATGGTGCACAAGTAGAAATAGTAAAATGGAGAATAGAAATAAGAGAAATATTGAGTTGAGTAGAGGGCCCAATCTGTACCTTTGGTCCAAGCCTGATGGTTACATGCTGAGAGCTTGGCCCGTCCCTAGGGGGCGCTCTTCAGGTCTAGGAATAGGCTCCCCATTTGTTCCCCCAAAACCCGCCACCTCCCCATGTCAGAAAACCGTGACTGTCTTCAAAGGTGTTGTTGTGCTGGCATAACATTGAACAGCTTGGCACGTGACTGATATGTGTGTGCATGCGTGTGTGTGTGTGTGTGTGTGTTTGTGTGTGTGTGCTTGTCTGTCAGTCGCAGAAAGGTAAATAATTTAACACTAATGAATTATGAATTTTTCCATTTTGGCCAAAATTGAGCAATATTGAGCTTTTGTACTTCGGAGTTCTGAAAATTATTTTCCTGCCCCCTGATAGGCCCACTGGGACGGGCTGACCGGTCGGATAATTTTCAACAAAACCAACGGCCTCCGGACAGATTTTGACTTAGACGTGGTCAGTCTGAAGGAGGAGGGACTCGAGAAGGTAATGGGAGTGTGTGTGTGTGTGTGTGTGTGTGTGTGTGTTTGTGTTTCTATGTGTCTGCATATAAGATGCACACACCCACATGTAACCAGGTAACATAACGTGACAAAGGGGGACAGGTTCTTGCTCTAGACAAAGATGTTCTCTGCTCCTGGAATAAGTGTGACCTGCCCCCTCTGGTCCGTGGGTCTGTGCGTGCGTGCGAGTGTGTGTGTGTGTGTGTGCGCGTGTGTCGGCACGCCAATTAATAATTTACTCTTTTAATAAAAAATCCCCTCAGACACTCCCCCCCCCCCTTCCGGGTTGGCAGAGGCCAAATTAAAGAGTTGATTTGCAATTAGAACTACAGTTTAAACATTTCTGAAGGCGTCTGAAGCACTTTGTTTTGGCGGTGAGAGTTTATTGCTGGTAAATTAGCTTGGCGGCCAGATGAGATTCCCGGGAATAATTGCGGCGGAATGAAGAGGAGGCTCGGAGCGGGAGGCAGGGGGTGCCATGGCGACTGGCCGTGTGGGACACTCTAGCACGCCTCTCGCTCTCTCGGAGAGGATGAGAGGGGGGAATATCGCTCGAGATAAAGTATCACTGCGCTTTCCTAAAACCACTTGAGAAACCTTCACTGCAGCATCGACCCCCACACTGGCACTGCCACCACGTCGCCCGGGCACGGAGGTCAAATGCTGTGGTCAGAGCGTCACCCAGAGGATTAGAGCAAGAGATGCCGTACCAACGAAGAAGAGAGGGTTGCACCATGGCAACCAGGAACACATTGTGTTTGTGTGCATGTGCAGAGAGAGAGAGGGAGAAAAAGTGTGTGTGTGTGTGTGTGAGAGAGAGAGAGAGAGAGAGAGAGAGAGAGAGAGAGAGAGAGAGAGAGGGGAGAGAGGAGAGAGGGAGAGAGAGAGAGAGAGAGACTGCCTCCCCACCCAGGTGCAAACAGGTCACCCTCCTGCTGGGTTTTCAGCAGTGGTGGATGAGGTACACAAACCCTTTACTTGAGTAAAAGTACAGATACCCTGTTAAAATATTACTCCAGTAAAAGTCTTACATTTAACCCCATTTGCCTTTGAAATGTAGGGGAGTGAAAGTAAAAAGAAAAGAAAAATGGAAATATTTAAATAAGCACAGACAGTTGAAAAATGTACTTAAGTACAGTAATAGGGAAAATTAAGTAAATGTACTTCGTTAGTGTCCGCCACTGGTTTGTGTATGTGTGTGTGTGTGTGTGTGTGTGCATGTTTGCATGTGCTGTATGTACATGATCATGTGCATGCACTGGTGAGTTGGCACGTGTGTGTGTATACATGCATGAGTGTGTGTATGTGTGTTTACAAGTGCACAAACATAAGTGTGTGAACGTGTGCATCTTTATGTGTGTGTGTGTGTGTGTACGTGTGTTTGATTACACCTGTGTGACTATTATAGAGGCTAAAATTAGACGCTAAAAGAGCTGGCCTCTGAAGCATGGATGTTTAAGTTTACAGTTCTTTTTTTGGAGAAAAAGCAACTGGAACGAGTGGCCACTTCAGTTTTAAACAGAGTGGGTCGTTTGAGCACCATCGATCCTTACCAAGCAGACATCAGGCCTGTGAGCGTGACAACCCACGCTTGCTGCTGCTTCTGCAGAGGCCCTGGTTTCCAGGAACTAAACACACTGCACCTTCCTCTCGTGGACAGGCTACGACCGAATAGTGCTGGTCATGGTTATAGTTATGCTTATTTACTCGACAACTAAATTACTGTTCAATTCCAGTGTACCCACAATGCATCTGTGCCTCAATCATTGTCAGCCGTGAGCCAGAATCGAAACTGACAATGCTCTTGTGCTGATGGTATTGTCGCGCGTGGCTCCAGTGGATTATTCCACTAAGATAATGCGGGAAGGGGCCTCCCGGGTGGTGTAGTGGTAGAAAGTCTGATGCTGCCCACTGCGACCAGGGTTTGATTCCCCCGGGTCGCGCCAGTTTCGGCTCTGGCCGGGAGTGCCACTAGGCGGCAGCAATTGGCTGTCCGCCCCAGGGAGGGGGGAAGGAAGCTGATATGAGCTCGCTGCGTATAGGAGTGGCTCTGTGTGCATACCAGAGTTACGGTGACAGCTTGGCGGGTTCCGGATCGGAGGAGGCGGTGCTCTGCCGCCCGTCACTGCCAGACTACCGTCAAGACTACGGCAGCGAGCTCTCAATACGAGGGAGGGGATAATCGACATGAAAAAGAGGGTATAATTGGCTACTAAATTGGGAGAAAAATGGGGGAAAAAGCTGAAAGAGAAAATTAAGGATAAGGATAATGTGCATGACTCTCTTCTCCCATTGGAAGGTGTGTGTCTGACGCCATCTTTGTCACGACAGATCGGAACATGGGACCCACCGAGTGGCCTGAACATGACCGATAACCAGAAGGGCAAGTCGACCAACGTCACCGATTCCCTGTCCAACAGATCCCTGGTCGTCTCCACCATACTGGTACGTTTTACGCTTGAATACGGCCCCAGAAAATACATTGTTAATCATTTAAAAATTGAATGCTAATACTTTTGAAATGACAGTTAGGTCAGGGGTCAGAGCAAGCTACGGGGAAGAAGAGTGAACAATGGTTGTGTGTTAGCTAGCTCAGAAATCTAGCAGAATATGCTGTGAACCGAGGCAAAATAAAGTTGCTTAAAGGAATAAGAACTGGATCGCTCCTCGTTCTTAGCAAGGGTGCAACAGCAACAACAACAAAAATGTCAGTGAATTTGTCATCATCTCAGCCATTGATTCAGATTTCACCAATGAAAATGCTCCCAAATTCTCAAGTGCAACCAGTTCTTTAAGGGCAGAGTTTAATAGCTTTGCCGTGACTGTCCGCTTGTCACTGTTGTGAAAAATTAACAGCTCCCCTTGCCTCTTCTCTCAAAGACTAATGGGCTTTGTTTTTTTGTTGTTTTGTTGGATCAATGTTGTTCAGTTAGGAGTTGATAATATCTTTCCCTCAGACGTCCATGCCAACAGCACCTTAACCACTGTTCCTTGTGAGACATCGGCAAGCTGTGTCAAACATTCCCTAACAGTTACCCCTCTTTCAAAGATCTCTTCTTCTAGTCATGGCAGCAAAGATAATTGGCAACTGGGTTCTTAAACATGACCCTAAGCATGCTGGGATGCTAAGTGCTTAATTAACTCAGGAACCACACCTGTGTGGAAGCACCTGGTTTAAATATACTTGATATCCTTAATTTACTTTCTCTTTCCTTTATTTTGGCAGTTAGCTGTATATGCACTATATATACATATATAAAACATATCATCTCCTGCCATTTTGAAGGGCTAGATATTGAATTACAGGTTACTATCAACAGATTGCATAGGTTTAGAATATGACTAGTCCCATGTTGTATTACTGTTTTGCATTACATTTTTGTGACTTTGAACAGCCTTCAATCTGTTTCATAAGAAGAATACATATATATATATATATATATATATATATATATTATATTACTATTATATTACATAAAAGCATTCTTCTGTTAACAGCTACTTAAAAAAAATAAAAACATCAGAGCATGAAAATTCTAAGCTCTCGGTTTTCTTGCATAATTTTTGGTAATAAAGTATATTTCATTCTGTCTTGCGATATGCTCATAGTTTCTTCAATATATTCATATTATTTGAATACAAAACTACATGCCGTATAAATATTTTTCATGTGTCAGTAAACCATTCCTTTGATATTTCACATCTATTCGCTTTCTCAAAGGAGAGGAAATATAAGACGTTACACAAGTCCTCTTCCCTTAATGTTGCCTTAAATGTGCGACTTTGAGGGAGAAACAACGTAGTCCTTTTTTTGTAAAACAAAGAACGAAAAATAGTTTCCCTTTCATCTCCAGAGAAGCAAGTCTCTCTGTGTGAGTCACAATGACAAAACGGGTAGCTGTGAGATACCAAAAATTACACCAATTTATAATCCTATTATTACACTGTGGAGAGGAAAAATAAAGATATTAAATAATTAGCGGTTGTCATAAAGTCCTTTTTTTTCCTCCCAGTGCGTGGTGTACACAGACAGAATTGCCGTTATTACTTAAGATTGTACATGCGCATAATTGCTATATCGAAAGTGACTCATGGTGGTAGACACAGTACACTGGGTTTGGCGGTGGAAAAAACGCAGGGTGTTGATAATTGCATTTGAATGGAGAATTAGGCCTTGAATGATGCACATGCTTAACGACTTGATGGAGTTGTTGGAGAAACGTTTGCGGCTCTCTCTCTCTCTCTTCTCGCCGAGCCGTTTGCGAGGAGCGAGGCATTGTGGGTCTGTGACAGCGCACTGGAGTGCGGGGGGGCTTTACAGACCACAACAGCAGAAACACTCTCAGTGGGAAGTCTGTCCACAGAGAGGGCCACGCCCGGTGTATGGCATAATGTTAAGTAAATATGAGCCCATTTTTCCCATTTTCTCCCAATTTAGTAGACAATTGCACCCTCTCTTTTCATGACAAACCCCCCCCCCATATGGTGAGTTCAATGCCGTAGCCCTGGGACTGGCAATGACAAAGGCGATGTACCGCCTCCTCCGATCCGGCACTTGCCAAGCCGTCGACCATAACTGCGGTACACACTGAGCCACTCCTATACGCAGCGAGCTCATATCGGCTTCCCTCCCCTCTCCCTGGGGCAGACAGCCAGTTGCCGCCCCCTAATGACACTCCCGGCCAGAGCCAACTCTGGCACGGCTGGTGGAATCAAACCCTGTTCGCAGTGGCCAGTGTCGAACGTTGTAACCGCTAGACCACCTGGGAGGACAAGGCCTTGTTTTTATTAAACTTTTTTAGTTCAACACACCTTTATTTAAAAAAAATAAAGGCCATTTTTAAACATTGAAACTTTTTTAGTGAGGGGCACATAGATGCCTGCAATGATTCACAAGGCCTCTCGCCCTAACTGTGATTTCCTACCATGTATTGATGCACACAGTCGCTCACACGCACGTGTGCATGTTTCACAAGCATAAGCAAGTCATACAAATGGAGTACTTATCTCCGTGTACTTTATCTCCATTAAACTTCATCAAAGAGAACACTGACCTTTTCACTTTGGAGCTGTAACAAGATGTGCAAATCAATTTCTTGAATTTTTTCCTCCCTCGACTAACACACACACACAGGCAGACAAACACAACAAACACACACACACACACAGACACAGGGGATGAGCAGTGATTGGCTGCCTGGTTTGACGTGTCAAGATCCTATTGGACACTGGCACCCTCACCGTGGGGTGAAAACACTATTTAAACAGTTTTCAGGCCTGGATTCAACCAACAGTTAAACAATCACCAACATACATTTTCCAAACTGTTTGTGAAGCACAAAGTAGTTCAAACTCATTTAGTTTTGAGTCAAAGTTAAGGCCAAATATTTGATTAAATACTGTTCTTAGTCTCACCTGGCAGCTGTGGTAGCTTGGCTGCTCAGGGTTTGAGACATACCACACGCGCTCAGTCCCCTGTGGGAGGGGCTTATCTCAGCATATAAGCAGCTCAGATGCAAGACCAGGAGGAATGAATTAAAAACAGAATCCAGCGCCAGGCTTTTATTTACCCCGGGATGTCTCATCTATCAGTCACCGATCAGGGCAAATTAAGCAGCACAAATCTTCACTCCCTCAGTCGGGCAATATAAGTTCAAAGTGACACAAGGAGGGAGAGGGAGGGAGAGAGGGGGGAAGAGGGAGAGGGAGGGAGAGAGAGAAAGAGAGGGAGAGGGGGAGAGAGAGATAGAGTGAGAGGGAGAGGGAGAAAGAGAGAGACAGGGACAGAGAAAAAGAGAGAGGGAGTGAGAGACAGAGATAGAGGGAGAGGGAGAGAGACAGAGAGAAGGAGAGAGAGAGGGAGAGAGAGATGGAGGGAGGGAGAAAGAGAGAGAGAGAGAGGCACACAGACAGAGATACAGGTAAAGGGAGAGGGAGATAGAGAATGGGAGAGAGAGAGAGAGAGAGAGAGAGAGAGAGAGAGAGAGAGAGAGAGAGAGAGAGAGAGAGAGAGAGAGAGGGAGAGACAGAGATAGAGGGAGAAAGAGAGAGAGAGAGCGAGAGAGAGAGAGAGAGACAGAGATAGAGGGAGAAAATGATGAAAGCAAAGAAAATAATTTTGAGAGTAAATAATGCATCCTGATGCATTCTGAATGTTTCATAGTGCTGGAGTCTTGTGTACATCATGCTGATGGGCCGTGAGTGGGATGGCATGACTGTTACCCGTTACCCACTCATTCTGAACACATCACCAACATCACAGGACAAAACTAGAGAAGCTTTTCCAGGTCATGGGAAATCAGCCTGGCAGATCTTCAGGTCTGTAGTGTGACTGGGGAGGGAGAGCCGCTTTGCCACAGGGAAAGTGGAAGAATTAATAATCAGATGTAAATTGCATGATTGTGATCTTATATGATATGCAAACATTTCAATTATATTGGATAATAATATTTAGACGGTAGCAATAGTTTAATATTTGTAAGGTGCAGGTAACTGCCAAAATAAAGGAACCACCAACATGTGTCTTAATTGGGTGTTGGGCCACCATGAGCCACCAGAGTGCACCTTGGCATAGATTCTACAAGTGTCTGGAACTCTATTGGAGGGATGCAACCATTTCATGGAGACATTCTATCATTTGGTGTTTTGTTGATGGTGGTGGAAAACACTGTCTCAGGTGCAACTCCACAATACCCCCAATAAGTGTTCAATTGGGTTGAGATCTGGTGACTGAGATGGCCATGGCATATGGTTTACATCATTTTCATGCTCATCAAACCATTCAGTGACCACTCGTGCCCTGTGGATGGGGGCATTGTCATCCTGGAAGATACCACTCCCATCAGGATAGAAATGCTTCACCATAGGATGAAGGTGATCAGATATTGGTGTTTATCTTACACTCTAATGGATTGAGTTGACCTAAACCATGCCAGGAAAATGCACCCCACACCATAACAGAGCTGCCAGAACCCTTCACCATGGGAAAAAAGCACTCGAGCCTGTAGGTTTCTTTCAGCACGCATGACACAGGCACTTGTCCACTTGTTGAGAACAGGGTGAAGGATGGCTCATCTGACCATATTACTTTTTTCTCCAGTGTTCAGTAGATCACTGCCTGTGTTCTTTGCACCACTTTACTTGAAAACATGCAGACTGCTTCACTCTATGCCCACAGTGCAGGCAGCACAAACACTGACACAGTGAAAATTGCAGTCAGTGCCAAAAAGTGTGTGGCGGCACAGTACTAATTATGTACTAATGTGTACTGTGTGTACACTAATGTGTGCTGAGTGCCACTGCTCATAGATTCATTATCTAACCCGCTTATTCCTGGTCAGGGTTGCGGGGGGGCTGGAGCCTATCCCAGCATGCACAGGTCGCCAATCCATCGCAGGGCACATACACCATTCACTCACACACTCATACCTACGGGCAATTTAGACTCTCCAATTAGCCTAACGTTCATGTCTTTGGACTGTGGGAGGAAACCGGAGTACCCGGAGGAAACCCATGCGGACACGGGGAGAACATGCAAACTCCACACAAAGGCCCCGGCCGGGATCGAACCCAGGACCTTCTTGCTGTGCAGCGACAGTGCTATCCACTGCCCAACTGTTCGTAGATATCAAAATAAAACTTTTGAACTGGGGGGGCTCAGCCCTGGTTCTAACTGTTTTTATACTTCTAGAAGACCCGATAACACCAGACACTATCTTCTGACGACTGATCTAATTCCTGCTAATACGCCAGGGTTGGAGTGATTCACAGAGGAGCTGGCCTGTGGTTTTTGCACTGCACGTTGGCCGAAATGCCCAGGAGCGGGACAGAAGAATCTATGGCCTCATACCTCACTGTCAGGCCTTTTCTTAAATGCAGTTGGGTCTCAAATTGAAAACTCAAATTTCCTGTATACAGCTTCACAGGCACGCACATGTTCACTCTGTAGAAAAATAACTCCACACAATTTTGCCAGCCATTGTGAAAATGAAATAGAAAATAATTATTTTTGCCATCCTGAATTGCATTCAGTGCACTGTGTACTCTACAGCACTACTGGGTACTACAATTCCGCTCCTTCAGTACACATACAGTATATATATATATTTTTAAATAAATGTTGTTTCAGATTTTTCCCCATTTTTCTCCCCAATTTTGAAGCCAATTATACCTTCTATTTATTTAGTTTAACCCTCCCCTACAAACTCGCTGCCCGTCTCTACGGGGCAAGCTACTCTCTGAGGCCGGCGATGATCCACCTCCTTGGAGACGGAACTCACGGACCCCCTTTCTGGAGACACCCTTACGTGCTTCACAGCGAGTTTGTGCCGACCACCCTCCCCCCTCCCTCAGGAGTGGACAGCCAAATGCCGCTCCCAATTGGGGCTAATGGCCAGGGCCAGTCGAGACAGGTTTCGAACCGCGTCCCTGATAGACAGCTTGCACTCGTACAGGGCCAGCCAAATACAGGTGCGTTAGACCGCTACGCTATCTGCCAACACATATTTTATCACTTAAATTCAGCGCGGTGTCGCAGTACAACAAGCAACAGGCATTGATGTTGCAATAGGTCAGCGTTGGAGGGCAAAGGTCAACAGGTGTGTCCTTGACCCCACCCTACGGATACGGCGCAGAGACAATGTTTAAAAAAAATCTCATAACACCTCTGAGTCTGGTGGTTGGGAAATCAATATGACTTTGAAAAACAAATGTGGAAATGAATGAGTATAATTCGTTCCGGAAGAGACACAAAATCCATTCCTTTAATTCGTTAAAGAAGAATAGGGGATGATTTTGCATTTAGTTAATGTATCCCCGGAGTAAAATAAGTGCTGTATTGTTTTAATTAGATTAGTTTTGCCCGGTTGTAGTGTTGTCTCTTTCTTTGTGTGTTTTTAGTCAAAGACTGTGTTGCTGTCCATCAGCAATGAAGTATAAATGAAGTGTATAACACTCAAAGTGCATTAAGCATTGCCAACCAGCCAACCAGTATTTCATCTTATATACTCTTGTAGCTTATACCGAATATTTTGCTGAATATATTAAAGTAATGCAGCCAAATGACATCACGCTCACACTTTGGGTGATGCATGCATGTGTAGCGGAGCTCGGAAGACGTGAGTTAAGCACGTGAGCGTCCGCTACAGAAAGTGACGTCGATAAGAGTACGATTAGTGCCCTTGGCTATGGGACTCGGGTCTTTAGCTCAACGGGCTAAGCTTGTCTCTTGTGGCATTGGGATCCTCGGTTTGAAACTCGCTGAAATCTGAAGCTACTCCGTTACACATGAATTTTTACGTGTATGTATGGAAAAAAATTCATTGGTCCGATGAATAAACATATGCTTTAATCGCCAAAAATCTTTTAGAAAAATGTATTAGATATCTAAATACATGTTAAATTCATAATTAAATTGCTATATTTCCTCTGCATAAACACACTAGCTGTGTTATTTGACATAGAATGGCATATGGAACATTAGCTACACTAGATACAGCCACTATTTTCAGCATTAGGAATTTTTAGCTAAGCCACCTGGTGGGTTTTTCTTAACTGATTTACTGTATAATCAAATGTCTGTCAAAGATACAAGACTACAACAAAATTGCTGTCAAGCACACAGCAAAGTGAAAAAGAAAATATATTCTACTGAGGAAAAAGATCAGTGAGGCAGGTGTTGCTCGTTTATGAAAAAAAGGCCTTATAGAACTCGCCCTGTTCCCCATTTGACAGGGCTGGTAAGTTATGGGGTGGTGATGGGCGAACAAAGTGGACATTGTATTCAGTGAGGTAGGAAAAGCTCAGCGGTCATTCAGATCATGGCTGAGGTAAATTCAGGTAGCTTACTGTATTTATCTGTTTCATTGAATGGTTACATTTTCATTAGCATATTTTTTCATAGTCATGGGAGCTGTTTGTCTTTGTTCAGATCCCAGAGACGCTCTAGAGGCGTTTAGAGGGCAGCGACAGCCGCTGTTGGTTTTCTTAGCAAGAGATTTGCCGTGCAGTATCTGGCGATCCTTGGGCAGGCTGGTAAAAGGGTGAAGTGTGTCTCGGGGGGAGAGCAGACCGTCCGTTTCAGTGGCACACACCCTGCGGCGTGTCCTCTCCGTTAGTCAGCTCTGAGGTTCTGCCCTTGGACAGCCCCAACGGGCCCTGTGGGCCAGCCCAAACTGGGTCAGAGAGAGGCACCGACCACACGTTTCTAAAGTACCCAAACAACACACAGAGAGACAGAGAGAGAGAGAGGGGGAGAGAGAGGGAGAGAGGGAGAGAGCAAAGAGAGAGAGAGAGAGGGAGAGAGAGAGAAGGAGAGAGAAAGAGAGAGAGAGATAGAGAGGGAGAGAGACATAGAAGGAGAGAGAAAGAGACAGAGAGAGAGAGAACGGAAGAGAGAGAGGTTGAGGGAGAGAGAGGGATAGGGAGATAAAGAGTGAGAGTGAGAGGGAGAGAGAGAGAGAGAAAGAGAGAGAGAGTATAGAATACTGTGAAAATTACACATACCTAGGATTAAAGATTAGCTCCACAGGGAGCTTCAAACCTGACTGTGAAGGAACTGAACTGAGAGAGCATGCATGGCATTTAAGAGGCAAATTAAAATAGACAAACCAATTAGGATTTGGCTCAAAATATTCAAATCCAATTGCATTACGTGGCAATGAAGTGTGGGGTCCCACTTAAGAAGCAAGCAAGATTTAGCAAATAGGATTTTGTTTTCACCTTCACAAGCTTTTGCCAGTCGCTTCTCCCATTCACCTGGACAGGTGTATCAGTGAGTTGCCTAGGAGTGTCAGTGAGGCATATATATACTATACTTATACTTTAGTCATATCGGGGCAGCTTTTGGGCATGCTGGCACACTGATTGAATTGAACATTGAATTTATATCACTTTTTGAGGAACCCAAAGTGCTTTACAATGACAGGGGTGACTCACCTCAACCACCACCAATGTGCAGCACCCACCTGGGTGAACATGACAGCAGCCATAGTGCGCCAGTACAAACTCACTACACATCAGATACACAGTGGAGAGACCAGGAGGGAGGGAATTAATTTATTCCATGTATATTTTATTGGGAATTTGGCCAGGACACTGGGTTAACACCCTACTCTTTTTCAAAAAGCACCATGGGATCTTTTATGACCACAGAGAGTCAGAACCTCGGTTTTTACCATTCCATCTGAACGACAGACATGTAGTCCCATGGGATCAAACCCACAACCTTGGCATTGCCAGTGCCATGCTCTACCAACTGAGCTACAGGACTACAAACACTGGGACGGGACACTGATACTGTGTCTATGAAGACTTTACAGGTACTTTCCTACTGATCTCTTTACACTAAGCTAGCTAGCTAGGTTTGATCACATGGTGCTAATCAACGACTGGAATCGATTGCTCCAGACCTAATTGGTTGTCTCGCAGGCGTTTTACAGAATTCAACCAATCGAATGTTAGATCCCGCCCGCGCTTTCTTTCTTTGATGGATGATGTTGACAGATTTAATTATTTCCCATTTCACATCACAGATGAAATGTGACAATAGTAATGAATTAATTTAATATAGAAACAATGAAATGTGAAGATATTTTCCATGTCATTATTTATGTCAACATTTCGCTTTTAATTTCATTTTTTTATGAATTAATTAATATTGGCACATTATTTCCTCCTTATGTCTGAGATCAAGAGAGTGAGAGAGAGAGAGAGAGAGAGAGAGAGAGAGAATATAATCGGTGGATATATTTGGTTTATATATAGACTGTTTCATAAAGGATAGTTTGTATGTTATCTTTTAGTGATAAATTATTGCAATTTTTAACAGTATATACATTATTAATAATAAAACCTTTATAGTCGTGCTTTGGAAATGCAATTATTTTTTGGGTCTTGCCAATAAAGCATATTTTTAATTATAATTTTAGAGAGAGAAAACAAGCTAGTGGGAGGATGGGAGTGAAAGAGAGAGACATAAAAAATAGTTTTATAATGAGATCAAACGAGAATAATATTGATTACTTTCATTTTCGCTTTCGAGTGTGTGTGCGTGTCAGACCTGGATTAATGGCTTCCTTTGAAATAGTTTCATTCTTTAGACACCGGAAACATTCCTGCAGATAACTGTCAATTTAAAAAAATGTATTTTCACCAATATTCAGAGCAGAAAGTCTCCTTGAAAATTCTGATATCAGAAGGAGTGTTTTCAAATTTGATTGACATCAAAAAAGTTAAATTATTTCAAATACGTATTTAACCCAGGTCTGGAGTGTGCATGCGTGTGTGTGTGTGTGTGTGTGTGTGTGTGTGTGTGTATTTGGGTTGTGCTAGCCCCACAATTAATACAGTCTGAGTATCTAAATCCTACTTGGTCCCCAGGCCAGCCTTCGAATGTGTTGTTCAATGAGTCACATGATGCCAGCCCAAATGTATAAATATATACGAGCATCTATGATTGCCTGACATAGGCTGGTGTGGTCAAAACTAAGTCATTTTTATTGCACAATAAAATGATGACATTCAGCATTGGGGTGCCATTCCTCTTCATAGACTACTTACAGTGAAAAACAATATTTAAATGAGATTTTCACGGTGAAAAGAATTCAGCATATTTTTGAAGTACATGACAACTGTTCTTTTAAAGAATGACACCTCTTCAGTTGCATATTACGCAGGTGATTTTTGCCCTCCAAAATAACTGCTAGCTACTGAAAACTTTGTTCCAATTCCGTTAGTCAGGCTTTTCAGGTTATGGGGGGTAATTTGATTTGTTTGGTGGCCCGTGTGTCCGTAACATGGAAAAGATGATTTAATGCAGGCTATTTTGATTAAGACCATGTGTCACTCTCCTGCAAGTGGCACTTATTTTAAGGTTACACATCTTAACGACTGTGAATGGCTCAGTAGGTAGAGCATGACGCTGACAACGCTTAGGTTGTGGGTTCTATTCCCATTGGGACCACATATACTGAAAACTAAGCATTCACTACTGTACTACTACTGTTTCTTTGGATAAAAGTATCTGCTAAATGGCATATATAAATGTAAAAATACATGATGATTTGATTTATTTTATTTTTTAAGTCTTAATGAGAAAAAATAACGTTCATATGCAAGTTCATGTTTTAAGATAATTGTTTTGTGCTGAGAAGATGCATTTTTTCCGAGGCCACTTTTATTTGTCCATCCCCGAGTGTTCCTGTGCGGCTTTTTACGAGGGCGGATTTACGGTCGTCAGGGTCGCTCCGTGTTCTCTCCCTGTCACCACGTGATAAGAAAGGGAAGCCGCATGGCCCCATGGGAAAGATGTGTGGTGTTTAGTGCTGTGGCACGTCGTAATTGTTGTGTGGTGTAAAGAGCGCGCTCTCTCGCTTCAGTGGGCGCCGACTTTGAAATCGCTCTTTTGTTACCATGGCTACGCACACACACACTCTCACACTTGCACACAAACACGGACACATGCCCACCCACACCACACACACACACACACACACACACATACACGCTCCTCTTCAAGATATCCCCTGTCTGGCATTATTCGACAGAGCTGGGGGAGTGTAATTCCTATCTGCCTTTACGGTAAAGAGAAACAGATGCCAGGGATCAAACAGTGTAGCCTACACACCGGGGTTCATAAAGGAATGGGCTCTCATGTTGTAGAGGTCCCATTTTCTGCCATTCCCGCAACACAGGCCCAACACATTAGGGCGTCTTAATGGCCATGTCGGGGCTGATTGCCTGACAGGCTCTCACTCTGCTACAGACTGCACACAAAGGCCCAGCGCCCATCATTTCCTCCTGATGCACCTGCTTCACAAGAGCCAGAAAACACAGAAGTTGGAGCTTGGAGTGAAATGAGCAGACTACCTCTTCGGTCGCGGCTAGGGGAAATGTTAGTGTAACCTTTTCGCCTTGATTACCATCCTTCTTATTTTTTTTTCATTTAGTTTTTGTTCTACATGCGAAATGTTATTATATGGGATTGTTTTTTTCATATTACGTGCTTTTCCGGCTTTCGTTTAAGAGAGCACAATGCACAGTGTACAAAAGATTATACCGCGTTTGAGATCGCGGCTTGAAATTCATTCTAGCTTCCAAACAACAAAACAAAACAACAAGCGCTCCCATGATGCTGTGATGGTTATAAATTCCTTCTCCATGGATTTCTTAAATTCATCACCATGTAAAAATAAATAATAATAAATATTTTACCTGCGTTTTACCCCAACTGTACTCCGACCGAGCAACAATGATAATACTCCTCAGGGTTCTATGTGCAAAATCTCACAGTTACAAACTTGATCATTTAGGATCATTTTTTCATTCAACGAATTGAATTTTCGTTTAACAAAATGTTACACAAGTATGTGCCAAAGCGGTAATAACCAACTGTCTCCGTCAGCCATTCCACTCGCGCATCCATCACGTGCACAGAGCAAAACTACCATCTGTCGGATTAATTAGGGACAGTTCGTCTCCTGATCTGCCAAAACCAAGTAGGAGGAAAGCCACTCCAAAACTTTCTCCAGCCAAACGTCGGAAGCCCATCTCCTCAGACGTTAAAATGGGTATCGTAAATCGCCGTGAAAGACCGGAGTGTCTAAGCGAGATTGTTCCAAGTAGGCTACAGGCTATTTACAATGTGATATATTTATGGACTTCCCGTTGCATTTTCAGCCATTAAGTTTATCGTTTAGTTTTATAAACATGCTGATGCCGATGTTTTCATTTCCAGTGCAAAAAAAGTGCAAAAAAAAGTTATTTTCCTTTCGAGTTGCCAATACTTTGACTGCCTATTAAACCCTTGTGTTGTCCTCGGGTCAAAAAAGACAATTTTCTGGGTTTAACAGCAGTGAAAATGAATCTTAAATGAATCCCCCTAAATTAATATTTTTCAGCATGAAATTCGATGACTTCTAGAAGGACCCTACCATTAGAAAAAGTGAAATGTTGCCCTTTTTTATATTTTTATAAAAGCTGTACAACATCAGGGTACAAAGATTCTTGCATCTATTACAGCAACAACAACAAAAATCTATTATGATGTGTGTTTTGTAGTAAAAACAAATGGTGTACACTGAATAAATACAGTCTCTCTGCACTGTGAAGTAGGAAAAACACAGTTATTCACCAAGTTGTTGATGAGTGACAGGTTGTTTCTTCATGCAAAATAGATTTGGGGTTTAAAATTCAATTAAGAGGCTTTATCATAGGCTTGAACACGGGGAGTAAACAAAATTTCTGAACATTAATACAAAAATAAAAAACTAGAATAACTTGGATTGATAAATCTACACCCCACTGAGTTAATACTTGGTAGAAGCTCCCTTTGCTTGTATCTGCAGCCATGAGTCTGTTTGGATATGTCGCTACCAGCTTTGCACACCTAGATTGGGAAACGTTTGTCCATTCTTCCTTACATAAGTGTTCAGGCTCAGTCTGATGGTGTGGGGACCGTCCCTATGTATGTTTGCGCTTGAGCATGTGCAGTATACCTGGGAGTGTGTGCGTGTTCATGTGTGTGAGCGCGCACATGCAGGGGCGTGTCTATACGTTGTAGGTCAGGTTTGCAGCATTGATCCTCTAAGGGAAAAAGTAGGAGAATGATTTTACTTATTCAAAACAGCACCCACCAGAGACTTGCCTCTTAATACCTTGCCTCTTTTTTTTTCTCATGGAGAGCCAGAGGTATTTGTACCTGTTGAAAGGAGAGAGACAGCGAAAGAAAGAAAGGCTAAGGGCAAAATAACTCCCTCCTTGTAACACAACACCATTTGACACATTGCTTTCTCCATGACAGTATATCAGTAGATCTTCTCTTATTTACAAAACATCTGCTCGACTGAGAGACATGAACACACAGATCATGCTCGACCTGACATGGGGGAAAAAGATAGGCAGAGAGAGAGAGTGAGAGAGATACAGGGGGATTATCTTTTTTTCACACCGCAATTCTGCACCATTAAAATCGACCACATGTTGATCCTTTTTTCGTATCCCAACCCAGCCTGCATATTCTCTAACCTCAAACACCCCCCTCCCTCAGTTACATCCCCCCCCAAAAAACTGATGATGTCCTTCCCAGGCCCCAGCCTGCCTGTGCTCATAACGGAGGAGGGTTTCAGAGGTAACAATTGCCCTTTGAAGGGGTGTTATCTGAGGAGGCGTTTGAGCCTGGGGACCCCCACTGTACGCAGGCCAGACTGATCCGTTGTGTTCTCTGTTTTTCTTTTCTCCTCTTTTTTCTGTGGTTCTGTGTGGCTCAGTAGGTAGGACATGGCTTCAGGGGCGATTCTAGGATTTGACCTTTAGGGGGGCTCAGCCCCCAATGGGAATGTGAGATGTACACATGCAAAGAACAAGCCTACATTATTAATACATTTACTGTTACATTCCCCAAAACAAAAACCCCACAATGGTGTTCGCTCTCAAAATTGAAATACCACTCTCTCTCTCTCTCTATCTGTGGTATTTTAAAAAATGGATATTAAGTAAAAACAATTTAGAAAAGAATGACTAAACATTTTCAGGGGGGCTGAGATGAAAGACAGGGGGTCTAAAATCGCCATTGCATAGCGCTGACAACGCTTAAGTTGTGGGGTCGATTCCCATCGGGACCACATACACTGGAAAAATGTATGCATCACTACTGTATGTTGCTTTGGATAAAAGCGTCGGCTAAATGGCATATGTTATATTATATTTTTTGTTAATCAATGTTCCTCCCTCGCGCAGGAGGAACCGTACGTGATGTTCAAGAAGTCTGACAAGCCCCTGTACGGGAACGACCGCTTCGAGGGCTACTGCATTGACCTCCTGCGGGAGCTGGCCAGCATCTTGGGCTTCGCCTACGAGATCCGCCTGGTGGAGGACGGCAAGTACGGTGCTCAGGAGGAGACCGCGGGCCAGTGGAACGGCATGGTCAAAGAGCTCATAGACCACGTGAGTGACCCACAGCGTGCCAGTGTACTGTAATGGTTAGGGAGCTGGGCTTGTAACTCAGAGGTTGCTGGTTCGATTCCCAGCTGGGGGCACTGCCGTTGTACCCTTAAGCAAGGTACTTAACCTGAATTGCTTCAGTAAAAATAGCCAGCTGTATAAATGTATTGTATGTAAAGATGTATGTCAATTGTGTAAGTCGCTCTGGTTAAGAGCGTCTGCTAAATGCCTAAAAATGTTAAAATGTAAAAAATGCATAGGGGGTCGTTAACCCCCCCCCAGTGGGGCCCCGGTCAAACTCTCACTAAACTGCCTCTCTGGCCCGGGCTGGCGGATAGCGTAGCTTGTGGTCCTGTACGAGTGTGAGCTGCCTATCAGGGACGCGGTTCGAAACCTGTTTTTGCCAGACTGGCCCTGGCCGTCAGCCCCAATCGGGGGCGGCATTTGGCTGTCCGCTCCTGAGGGAGGGGGGAGGATGGTCGGCGCAAACTCGCTGTGAAGCGCGTAAGGGTGTCTCCAGAAAGGGGGTTGGTGAGTTCCGTCTCGAAGGAGACGGATCATCGCCAGCCTCGGAGAGTATCTTGGCCCGTAGAGATGGGTGGCGTGTTCGTGGGGAGGAGGGTAAATCCAAATGAATAGAGGATAACTGGCTTCAAAATCTAAAAATCTAAAAAAACTAAAAAAACTGGCTGTCTGCAGCTGACCACCCAATCAGCCACCCTGGATATGATTGGCCACACAATCGCTTTGCTCCCCTCTACCTACATTGATTTCCCCCTGCTTTCTGACTGCAAATGAGAAATGAGTATTCGTTTGACCTACCTGCTTCAATAGAGGTAAATTCGAATAACTGAGCAGCACTAGATAATGAAATCTTTAGCTCTTCGAGGTCATTTCGCACATTAATATCTATAGTGTAATGTCCTACCACTAAATCAAGACCCCTTTTAACCCCCTCCTCTCCCCACTCAGTTTAAAGACTGGCTACTGTTGTTTTTGACGGTATTCAGAAATGGAGGGTCTTGCTCGATTCGTTTGAAACAGAGGTCTTTCATATCTCACAAGCTCTAATGAGGCTGTTCTTGAAAGGTTCTTTGGCAACCCTGCCTAAAGCACATTTTATTTGACATTGGTGCCCCTGCTAGGAGTTGAACCTGCAACCCTGGAACCCAAACACAGCTTCTGATGAACCCCTGGTCCGTTAAATACTGATAAATATGCGAGTCAGCTGCAGGTCGGCTACGCCTACAGCAAGTAGATACACTGCAAAGTGACCTCAGCCAACCTGGTGCTGACCAGCCCAAGATCACTCTCATTTATTCACACACTAATAGGCTTTTTAGAGGGTGTAGGCTGTGTCAGGCGTTTTTGTTTTCCATTTCTGTTCCAGGGCCTGTGGCTATTCAACAGTGGGTGAGGTTATTTTAAAGGCGACGCAAACTGACATACTGTGTGCAATTTTAATGGCACACACACAGCTAACATGGGTCAGAAAATGGACCATACTAACACTAATTATATACTTCTATATAAAACAAATGTTTTGCTTTGTTTAACAAAGACCTCTGCACATTTTTTTGTGATGTGAAAGCGATTGTCTTCTCACTTAAAATAATGTCGTATCTCATTTATAAACATCACCAGCAAAGTTGGTGGTATTGAATTGCCATTATTGGGTTGGCCAACGAACCCGCTCATTATTTTACAATTGAGCAGGCTCTTTCCCGCTCGTCGAAAAGTGTTGGGAACACATTTCTTAACCAACAATGAGGAAAAACATCACACTTTCTCTGGCTATCGACTGGAGGGAGAAGGAGAGGGGGAGCCTTTAGCTCTGTTTTCCCCTGTAGAGCTTATTAAACCTCAGACAGTGTCTGGAGGTTGAGATCATTAAGCTTGACAAAATAAGGCCAGACATAGAGAAGGCTTGATACCTCCGGAAAAAGAAAAACCCTCTGCATTGTAAATATTGAATATTTCAAACCGATGTGAGTTGGAAATGTTAACAGCGTCGCCAGATATATAATTTCCTCTGCGGCCTGTCATATATATATTTTTTGCAATATCTGTAATTGAAAGCGGTCATACCCTTAGGTGTTACCACTTGGAATAGATGACAGAAGCATTCTACCTTAGCTGTAAATTTTAAACTTTACTTCAGACATGATAGTGTACTAAAGGGACAGATAGTCAATTAAAACTAAGGGCTATAGAGGATATGAACTAATTTCAGGCGTGGCACAGGATCAAAGGGATAGGC
>JAINUG010000022.1:1785000-1825000 GCA_029706075.1 Aldrovandia affinis
ATCAGTCTGGCATTCATGCAAAATGGCCTCACAGATTTATGGTTTGTGTGGTGCGGTGAGGAGCATCGATCTATTGTGCTCTGTAAAATTTACGAGTGGATATTGTGATATTTAGGCGGCAGTGTGGTATAATGGTTAGGGAACTGGGCTTGTAACGTTAAGGTTGCAGATTCAATCCCCAGGTGGGATACTGCCATTGTACCCTTGAGCAAGGTACTTAACCTGAATTGTTTCAGTTAATATCCAGCTGTATAAACGGATTGTAAAGAAATGTAAACTGTAAGTCGCTCTGGATAAGAGTGTCTGCTAAATGCCTGTAATGTAATGTAATATTTAGCCTATCCCCCCCCAAGGCCATCTCTTCTTTAAGAAAGGAGGTAATATGGCTATATTGAGTTCACAGTCCGGATTATCTGTTGTTTGATATTGTGACATCAAATAGTCTTTGATATCTGTCCTTCTTTAATTAATTGGTTGATCGATCGTTAAGATTTTATTCAATCTTGGTCCCGTCCCCTCCGTCTAGTCCAACACAGAGGACAATCAGTCCAGTCACATTGGACTGCAATGAACATGATTCATTCCCCTCACACGGGATGTGTTGGAGGTGACTGCCTCCTCTCACCTCACACAACCCCAGAGAGAGCGAGGCAAGGACTCCTTAGGGAGAAACTGCACCCGTTCTCATTTTCACCACTGTTCTAGTTTATGGCTCTCCCTCGCCAATTTGATTTGTTCTTGTTGTGGTTCCTGTTTAAGGTTCCTCTTATGGTTTTGGTTCAATGTTTGTGATTCCCCACAAGCGGTTTTAGTTTACGATTTCCCCCTTTCAAGGCTCCGGGTTTTACAGTTGTAATTTACGAGTTTTTAAAACGCCTTTCAACCGTACTTCTCTGTGTTTTTGTTTTTTTTGCGTTTTTGCATTTGAAGCAAGGTGAGGAGAAAAAAAAAGAAAAGACAAAGCTCTTTGTTAACCCTAAAACTTTTGGGTCGCCGTGACTAACTTTCAAAGTTTCAACCCAGGAGTTTTAGGGTTAATGCCCACGTTTTTCAATGTTACTGGCGATATGATTACATGATAGAGAAACAAAGCCTCAACTGTCATCTAAGTTGGTTCAGAATATGCACCTATCCTTTATAGTAAAATATCAATAAGAAAGTTTTGGGTAAGTTGTAAGTATTTTCCCCTTCGATTTGTTTGCCTTGTCTTCATTTTTACACAGAGACGAAAAGTGTGGCACCTCTTTTACCTTCCGGCAGCATGTCTTACTGTTTTTTTACTGTCTGAATATTTATTTGACAGTGACAGAAACCTTAGAAACAGACATTGATAAAGGTTTCCTCTGAGAAGCTGCAAAAAGACAGGGGTTTAACAATGTGTTTGTGTGTGTGAACGCGTGCTAATGCCGATGTGTGCATGCTTGTGTGCGCGTGTGTGAGCGTGAGTGTATCTAACCGCTGTTCCATTTGTGCGTGAGTATGATTTCTCCACAGGCACACTGTTTTGCCATTCAGCGCAAACCTTCCTGTCTTCAAATATAAAATATGTAGCACTACATATTCTTAATAGTATTTCATTTTTTTTTTTGTGCTCTGTGGATCAAGTAATGAAACAGCCAAGGATTCCAAAATGGTGTTTTCTGTCTTTAAGAAGTATGCATATGTTTTTTTGTGTGTGTGTTGTTGTTCTTTTTACCGTACCGAGGGTAAGAGGAAAATGAAAGCAGCTGTGTGCAGTTCTAAGCAATCCCCGTACTCGAGGAACCTGTATAATTAATTAGGCCGCTCTCATTTTTGGAACGGTTATCTGTGAAACGTGGGGCAAATAATTTAATTATGCTTTGAGGACGAGGTGGCGTGCCGGTGGCAATGCTTTGCTCTGTTTGTAATGAGGGGAAATCGGCCCGAAACATTGAACACCACGACAGAATACAGAGCGCGCTCAGACGGCTGATTTACTATTGTTCCTCTGACTACCGAAACCGAGCAGCGCTGGAGTGAAGCTGTAATCATTAAAAGGAAAAGAACAAACAAAACAAAAAACAAAAAGATCCTAAGCTCACTGGCCGCTCCTAATTGCTCTCCATTGATGAGTGTGCGAGCTAATTGATTTGCAAAAGCTTCGGCAGAGCGTTTAATTCCCCCGATTAAAGTTTTTTAAATCCCCTACCTGGTGGGGTCACCCGGGCGCCTGATAGGTCAGAGGGGCCGGGCGGATGAGCGACGGGAAGCTCAAACATCTCCGATCCCCCCCCCCCGCATTAACGCAAAGCGCTAAAACCTGCTACAGGTCTTGAAGGGCACTTTGAACATGATTGGTGAAGGCCGTGGCAGCGACGTTCATCTGTTAACTGGCATCTCTTCCTCCCGCCCACCGGTGTCCTGACCTCGAGCCCCGTTACAATGTCAGGCACAAAACCCGCCCTCATACTTAAGAGATTGCTTACGTGGGAAACGTGTGTCAAACAGGGCCTCGTTCTCCTTAAATGCCAGCTCGAATTGTCTTTTATACCGGCTATGCAAAAAAAGCACCCTCTTCCACCAGCCGCTCCTTCCTCCCCCGCCCCGCCCACTGTAATGCCACAAGGGGGAAACTTCCATCAAACATGGTTTCTGAAATTGAGAAACTTAATCATGAAAGGAGAACAAAGCTACGGTCCTGTTTCGGGGGGGAGAGAGAGAGAGAAAGCCCTGTATTCCAGGAGGAAGCTCACTGTAATACGCTCCACATTCTCAACATTTAAAAACCCATTAAAAGTGTTACAATCCTTTGCTCCGTTATTTCCCAATTCATTTTTTCTCTCTCCACTGGCTGAAGTGTGTCAGTGAATAGCAGAACGTCGCGTACATGCCGGATCCTCTCCTCTCAAATGTCCCGATTGTCGGAGAGATGTGGAGGGGTGTCGTACCGTTTAGAGCCCTTTGCAGAATATCGTTTAGATATATATTATTTTCCAGTGTGCGCGAGTACAAAGTGATTCATGGTTCCGCTCGCGGTAAGAAGATGAGTCCAGCCGGATAATTGGTGCTGTTGAAGGGCACATTCGGCCGCTGCGATACCGGCCCCCGGCCTGTTTAATGGCGCACTGCGGCACGGTTGCGTTTCCCGGTGTCGACCGTCTGCGAACCAAACACGATTTGGCCCTTCTGAGGCCCTGGTCACGGTCATTAGTTGCGGTTATCATACACACGTCAAAAATGATCTCAACAGGGCCCCCCGGGTGGTCTAGCGGTTACAACGTTCAACACTAGCCACTGCGACTGGAGTCGGCTCTGGCCGGGAGTGCCACTAGGGGGCGGCAATTGGCTGTCCACCCCGGGGGGCGAGGGCTGTGACGGAGGAGACGATACTTTGCCCGTGTCACTGCTGGTCTCAGGGCTACGGCAGTGAACTCACAATACGAGGGGGGGATTGACATGAAAAATAGAGGGTGTAATTGGCTACTAAATTGGGAGAAAAATGGGATAAAATCTGAAACAAATTCTTAAAATGTATAAATAACCTCCACAGACCTTCTTTTTTGTTTTTTTGTTTACCGTCAACGTGGATCCGACTCAAATCACAGAGGCTGGGCTGCACCAGGAAGCCCCATGTTCAAGCCACCGTCATTTCTGTTGCAGAACCCCAGTTTGATTAGACGCTTCAGCGTGAAACACTGAGAGTTAGTCTGGCACAATGCCTGAGTAACGATCTGTCACGTCGCTCGTTACGGGAGCGGGAGAGCGATCGTTATAAACCAGCGGGGCGCCACCTGCAGCCTGGGGGTTGAGTGACGCCCTCAACAGGATCTAAACAGGAAATAAATGTTACACGTTTCTGGTGGAAAAGCTCTCCCTACTTGGAGACCTGCTTGTTTAGCCCAAAAACTCATTTCTACTTGCAATCCCCGCTGTCATCGATAATAATTAAATGTTAGAAATTGGAAACGCAACCTCTTCAGAATCAAGAATTCCTGCAATATTTTGTGTTTTGCCGACTTGTGTTTATTCAGAAATCTCTCTTTTTTTATACAACAGTTCCACAGGTAATGACAGATCAAACCGATTGGAGTTCTTGATAATGAATAATTGGAGTCCGAATGAATTGGCATTATAATTCACCCACAGACACTCAATTAATGGCACTCTCCGAATAAAAGCACTTTTGCACGTCCATTTTCTCCTGCCTTTGAAAGCTTGGCTTACATTAATAAGTCAGATGCGATCTTTGATGAAGAAAACCGTAGCATTCCTGACACGGAACAGCCAAAGGTTTTAAATAGCAGCATTCAGATTTAACTGTCATTTAAACATCTGTTTGGTTTCAAGTGTACTGACACCCCTACTGGAAAAAACAGGCATCATTTTTGATCTGCTACCGAGAGTCACCATGACTGCCTGGCTTTATCTCCACGTCGTCCTTGTGAAAATGCATTCTGCCGCAGCTCTGATGGCCCGCGATAAAAAGAAGGTCAGCGTAATTGTACACTAGATGCATAGCTGACAGCCGATGTGCGTTACACTCAAAATAGGTTAAAGGGTGTTTTTTTTTCTTTTTTGTGAAACAGGGTCATTTCAGCGTTGCCCCCTACAGGCCCCCTGTCCTCTCAAACCTGGCCGTCCTGGTAGAAGATGACAACCCTCACATGTTGTCCGTGCTCTATATGCCATTCTTCGGGGGGGGGGCTCAGGGCTTGTGGACAAGACAAATGTATTTTCGAAACATTTTATTCTGCTTTATTTCAGAATTATAATAATTCCCAATTGCAGAATAAGAATAATCCCAATTGCAATAATAATAATAATAATAATAATAATAATAATAATAATAATAATAATAACATTTACAACAACAGAACAACAGGATATAAAATGATGGAGGGGAAATGTATTTGTATAGGGCCCTCGGGTGGCCTAACGGCCAAAGCATTCACCCGGAATGCAAGTTTCCCACTGCAGCTGCAGTTCGAAAACCCGGCTGCGCCAGACCAGCCCAGGCAGGGAGCCCCGATGGGGGTGGTGATTGGCTGACTGCCCCAAGGAGAGGGGGGAGGAGCTTTGAGAACTTTGTTTTCTAGTACCCGCAAGTGATTATCCAAAACTCCCCCTCCCATCATTTTTACCTCTTGGAGCCACAGAAAGCATAACCCGCTCTGTGTAATCTCTCGCTTCTGGGGCGTACAAAGCTTGTATCCTGTGGCCCTACCATCTAGAGGCCACATTATCGTCGTTTGATTAGTCATCCTATCACGCCACAGAGCGCTAGAGCTCCAACCACTTCCTCATATCACCACTTCGGCATGAGGGGAATTAGGTTGTGGTGTTTAATTGTAGCCCAATCAACCTTTACTAATGTAATGTCACTTTTGCTTAACATAAATAAATGAAAAATCTCTCTCTTCTCGTGTAATGCGAGTGGAGAGCAAGGCGTGTGTGATATGGTGTTGAGCTTGTGAGGAGCGAAACGTTTGATCTGCAGAATTTTAATGAGTTGGAAAGATTATCAGGATTGCATTCTCTGAAGTGACAAAGAGGCTATTCGGGTTTCAATTGATTAAATGACTAAATTAATTTATTTTAATACAAACATGTCAATATATGAATTTCTTTTCATAGCAGGGAAGATAATATTACCGAAAAATGATAAATATCTATAGATTATTCAGCATTTACAAACATATATCAATAAATGTAGAGATTATATTTTATATGTTGTGGTTTCCATTAAATTAAATGTTAAATGCGATATATTTTTGCCCAGAAAGCCCTTATTGTCCAGCCTTACCTTCTATCTAACCTCTACATTTATGCCTCTAACCTAAACCTTACAATCTAACAATCTAAATTCTAACAAACTATTAATATCTTAATGAATGAATGGCTTTTATTCTTCCCTGTACAATATCTACTATAAAAAGAAGCAGTAGAAATGCTCTGTTTCGTCCGAAAGGACCTCGTTGTGAAATATTAGTCACCGGTCTTTACAATGCCATGAATGTCACGTCAATGTTGTTCTCGTCGTTGTTGTACGCTGTCGTTGTTGTTGTTTCTGTTCGCGGCCGTAGCTCACTGATGTAACCTCTGTTTCTCCCCTTGTCTCTGCAGGTGAACTGGGCTAGCTTACCTAGCCTCTTTAACAACAACAACAACGTATCACTGCCGTTATCATTTGTATCGTTACAGAATGCCTATTATTGTCATGATCCTCTGTTGTTGTCTCTTCTGCATCTAAACCTCTGTGTGTTGTCTTGTGTCCGTTGCCGCAGGTTTAGTCCCTACGAGTGGTATAACCCCCACCCGTGCAATCCCGACTCGGACGTGGTGGAAAACAATTTCACCTTGCTAAATAGTTTCTGGTTCGGAGTTGGAGCTCTCATGCAGCAAGGTACACGCCTCAGCCTGCTCTCCCTTTGGTGGCACACGTCCCACTCTTTTGCTGGGGGTACCACACTGCTCATGGCAAAGCCAGAACCGATGCATGGGCGCCTCTGTGCATGTAGCCAGACGCAGAACTTGGTTTGCGAGAAAGAGAGAAAGAGAGAGAGAGAGAGAGCGAAGGACGTGAGGAGATGGATGGGAGAGAAGGGGGGAGAGAGGGAGGGGGAGAAAGAGAGAGAGAGAGCAGGGCAGGGCAGGGTGGGTAGGCGAGGGAGGGAGGGAGGGAGGGAGGAGAGGGGATTATTTGTGTTCGTGTTTGAGTGTGTGGTGTCCACTATGGGTGTAGAAATAGGGTAGTGGAGAATTTAGGTGTCATCACCGGGTCATGCATGCCACCTTCGTCTTCCTCCTCGCAGATCCCCTCCCAGCAAGACAGGTAAGTCCCTCCCTCCCTCCCCTCCCCTCCCCGGTGTCAGAACGAGAGAGGAGCAGTGTGCTGTCCTCTAAGGTTGTCCTCCCCCCTCCTGTTCTCCTCTGTGATCTCTGATACCACGTCTTCTCAACATGGTCTGGGCCCTAGGATTGAGAAAGGTCCACATACAGACATCGCTGAAATGAAATGGAAAGGATTTCATTGTGTAGCCGATGTCTTTTCAACATGCATGCCGATGAGGATATGTTGCATTCATAGCATTTTGTTACTTTTTTGGTTTGTTTTTGTGGCGATGCAACATATTTGAGATTTGAGGCCTCTGGCATGGCCGCCTCCCCAGAATGGAATGAACAGTAGAATGGAACGATCGGCTGTGGCACGTTAATGGCACAATGGAGTCTTCCGATGGTACCGCCAAAATCAACACCTTTTCTAGCTCATTTGGCTGGTAGTGGAGACCAAAAGTGTGTGCCTGTGAACGATTTATGACACTTTTGTGCATGCCTGTAAGAGAAATACATGATGCATGGTTATAAATGATTATGTCCGTATTTAAGAGTTTGAAATTATAAAGGGGGTGTGACCAGGCTAGATTTTGACCAATAATTATTTTTATTTTTATTTTATCCTAAAATTTTAGGTTAGAGGATTTCCTTTAAAAAATAGCAGCCAGTATTGTACTTCCACAGAAAAGTTTTGATTTTGTCATCAACATTTTGTTTGACGTTTGTTTTGTTTGTGAACGTGTGCTTGGCATTCTGGGCCCCAGGAATCCAAGCTCACGGTAAAGGGCGATTGGGGACAAATTGAGCAAGTTGAGTGATTCAGGGCAAATTTTGGACGATTCATGACGATTCCGACGAGTCAGGGTGAATCAGGGCACATCGATGAGTCAGAGCAGAATCAGGGCAAATCGACGAGTCAGAGCAGAATCAGGGCAAATCGATGAGTCAGGGCAGAATCAGGCCTGTTGAGAAAATGTGAAGACTCACAGAGGTGACAGACCCCTGGGGAAGGAGGAGGACACTGCTTCTGTCGGCATGACACCGACCCCCCCCCATCCAGTATCTGCAAAGACCTACACTGTAGAGAGGCCCCCTGTCCCTGGCTTGCTCGCCCCCAGAAAACTGTGGGACGGTGTGTTTGGACATGACGTTACCTTGGGTACATGACAGTCAGCCCCAACCAGGTTCTGTTTTTGGGTGTGGTGGTGGTGGGAACACCGGTACCCACTCTCTCTGAGGTCGACGGGGGTAAGAAACGGGAGCCAGTCAACGTTTGGTCACCTTTTTCTCTGGTCTCTTTTTGTCAATGGGTTACACAACTGTGATGTGATTTTTTTTATTTATTATTTTGTTCATTTTTGTGTTGTTGCCGTCTGAGAGCAGTCTGGGACGGCAGGGCATCATGGGTAATTGTGCTCTGGTTGTTGAATCATGTCTAACTGTGCGCCTGGATGTGGGGAGGGGGTGGGGGGGGGGGGGGGTGGAGTGGGTGATGGGAGCCACCAAGTCTCTCCTTTTTCCTTTGAGCGTTCTGGACAGGAGGTCTGGAACTGGAGTTGGCTGTCATGTCCAAGCTCTACCCCTCCACCCCCAACTCCCTCCCCCCCGACCCCCCCCTACCCTCCCTCCCCAGTGATGGAGGTACAGAATGAATGGACTGTGCAAAAGTTAGGGCAAACCAATTCTGTCCCACCAGCTGACATCTGGCAGCACGGGGAAATAAAATTGCATATCAGACAAGAATCAGACAACTTAAATCAGCTTCCTGTTTGCTTTAGGCAAGCCAGTCACCAGTGACTCCACCCCCCTCCCTCCTGACCACACCCACTACCACACACACCGTTATTCCTGCACCAATTACATTTTCTCATTACCCTTGCATGAAAAAACATTAAAAATGATAATAAACGAAATTATATTTTCGGGCCATTTGTGAACGGGCCTGAAGAACCATAATTGCCCTTCGGGGATAAATAACATTTTTTAAATTGAATTGAATTGAATTGAATTGAACACAATTGAGATTATGTTCTTTCATTTCCCCCAATTTGACTCTTTGTCTTGGTTAACTTTCACTGAGGTGTAAGGATTGTAGTGTTGAAGTTGAATTCCTATGTTCAAAGATGTTCAAAGATTTTTATGGCACAGGTTGTAGAGGTTTTGTTTTCAGATTAAAAAAAATGCATTTGGCCATTTATTTATAGGCTGCTATATGGAAGGAAGTTTTTATGTGGCAAACTCCCTTCAAGCGATAAGGGGCAAAGATTAAGCAGTAAACTGCGAAATATAGTGTGGCCTTGATATAGAACCTCACTCAAGAGGCTCACGGGCTATTATAGAAGAATAAAGAACATCCTTGAATATTTGGTTCAAAGGTAACTTAGGGACAGATTCAAAGGTTTTAGCCATACTTAAAACAATATATATTCATATATATATATATATATATATATATATTTTGGAATGAAATTATATATAATGTAATACAAATAAATAATTCATAGCATTCGTCACTTTATTTGGTCTTCAATCTGAAACAGTGGTGCACCAAGAATTATTGAGTTCTGACACAAAGTAATACTGTGATCCATTGTTTACCTTAGTCTGTCAATTTTGTCGATTTATCCAAGAGAAAAGAAAAATAAGAACTGTGTCATGAACAAGCAACTCCAGCCAGTACTTACTGCACAGAAAAGACCAAGGTCAAAGGTCAAACATTTCAATTTGGACTCCATTAATTGAAAATAAAAATTGAATTACAGAATTAAAATTATAATTGCGATTTGATTTTGTCTTTATCTTTATTTCCTCATTTCCAATGTGAGAACTTTTAGGTTTCACGGCTTCCAAAACCATGCGTTAATCAAAAGTTGATAATAAATTATTATTGCTTGAACATGCATCAATTTCAAAAAGAGAATTCCAGCATTAATGCTAATCTATAGTTTCGGTTGTGTCATTACATTACAGGCATTTGGCAGACGCTCTTATCCAGAGCGACGTACAACAAAGTGTTATGTTTGAGGTTTTTACAGTCCTAGTCATGCGATCAAGAGGCCTCAAGGTCAAAAATAACACAAATGGACACATAACGTCCAATTAAACCGTACAGCGTGAGTCTAGCTCGCTGCCAGAAACAATGAGGATTATCACAGCTAACGTGTGACACACTCACAAGGTTCCTGCACCTTTGTCGTAGCGTTTATCCCGGTGAATACAAAGTCAGGGCAGCGGGTTTCCGTGCATGCGCTGAATGCCAGGTTGGCGTTGTGGGGCTTGTTAAGGCCAACAGCACACCATGCTCTGCCTACAAATGCCCCCTTCAACGAGTCGCTCATGAGACAATTATGATATGCCCCCTTCTAGTTGCCCATGTCCACATAATGCAAATTTCACTCTGCCTTACTCAATCTGAATAAATTAAATATATGCATATACATGCTGTACCTAATGCCTTTCACACCTCATTATACTAATTTTTACTTTACTTTACATACACAGTTATACAGTAGGCATTAAGAATTACTGGAAGACAGAAGTATAGTTAACCACATGCAGGATGTAGCATGATAAAAATGAACTGGATATTAATTGCTACAAAGCTTGCATGTAAAAAAGTATATTTAAATTCACAGCTTACACACACGTACTGTCAGGTTATCACATTGAAATGAAAAGCATGCAATTGTTCTGACATCTGCTGTTACAGAGGTGGTAATAATGAGCTGGAATATCTCTACCACGTCAATGACATCAAGTAGGCAAACATCACCTCAGTCCTCATTGGAAGCAGTATTTACACATGCTTCACAGAAAGGTATCATAGTACACATGTGACACGTGACAAAGAATAACACTCCAGCAGTACGGCTTACATCAAAAAATAAATGAGAATTTGCTCCCGCCAGAAGGAGGCAAATATTATCCTCCGTATAAAATATTACCACTGGACTCTCATCGCAAACTGATGCATATTCCCTGTTCTAGGTAGGGAGGGAGGCATTGTGGGATATGCATGGCTTAGAATTGTATTTCTTTACAATAAAAAAAAATACATTTTCCCACAAGCAGTAACCCTGGACCACTTTCAGCTTTTTCTCACCAAAAAGCTGTTGGCTAGGTTTATGGTCATTATTAAAATGATTGTTAGACTGGACACATGAGAGGGGGGAAACACCTGCGGAACACAGTTAGCGTGATTCTAACTTCCATCATCTAGCCTGGTCTGTATCATCAAACCCAGCCCTGCCCTGTTCCTCGCTGTAGGGCGCCCATCCTGTCTGACAGGAAGTGGGGGCGGGGGCAAAGCCCACACCCCTACTTCCTGTTGACCCGACGGGCGTGCGGTGGCGGTTGACGTCCCTCTCTGTGCTTCTCCCCTACCAGGCTCCGAGCTCATGCCCAAAGCTCTTTCCACCAGGATTGTAGGTGGCATCTGGTGGTTTTTCACCCTGATCATCATCTCCTCCTACACCGCCAATCTGGCGGCCTTCCTCACTGTGGAGCGCATGGAGTCCCCCATTGACTCCGCTGATGACCTCGCCAAGCAGACCAAGATCGAGTACGGCGTGGTGGAGGACGGCTCGACCATGACGTTCTTCAAGGTGGGTAAACGTGTAACATACCTGGGCGAGGGGGGAGTGGGGGGTGGGGGCGAGGAGGGGATGTCTGGACATGTCTGGATGCCTCCTTGGTCTGCGGTGGACGAGGGGCCTTTACACCCTAGTCCTCGTTCACAATAATTCATTTGTTTTGCCCGAAACGGACACAAAGTACGCTAATGGGTGGACTTGTTTGAATCAATCGAAATAATTTGCACCACACAGCGAAAACACAATGATGCATTTTCTTGCATGTTTTATTTTGGTAAGAAAATGGAAAAAAATGGTTGGATGTAAAAGAACGCTTTCTTAGGTGTTGCGTCTGTGTCACCTATTGTTGTGAGAAAACAAAAAGGAAAAAAAATGATGGTTGAATATAAAAGGATACGTTCTTAGGCATGGCTTCCGTGTCACATGACAGCCGAACAGAGCAGAGCCGTTAAGCAACCCCGCCACATAGCTGTAGCCCTGAGAATTGGGTAATTTATTGAACCACTCTTATGCCTCCTGGCTGATACATCAGCTCGAGTAGAAATGAGAAAGCTGTTTTATCACATTTAAGTTAAACTGTAAACTGGTGGTTATTGTGGGCATGTCAAGATTGAATTATTTTCTTTGCAATAGTCTGCGGTATAGAGGAGTGGACCATGGCTGTGCTTATGCTTTCTCTAGTGTGCATATACCAGTGGCGATTTCTGGAAGTTTCGAATGGAAGCTCGGCCGGTCGCAGTTGTCTCTGGGTTTCTGTGGACTTACTGTATTTAATGGAATAACATGTGGTGGGGAATTTGGGGAATTTAATTGCACAATATTCACCTGCCTGGAAGCTGAGCTTCCGAGCCGTACGTCCAATCAGATTTTGACATGCCTCCGTCAATCAGGATCAGGCTCCATCCCTGTCCAATAGGAGATCGCAACAATATACACATACAATAATGTGTTACATAACAACATCAGATCACATCATCAGCACTATCACCGGAATGTCAGAGAAGGTCAAGGTCAGATCAGCAACCCCCCCCCCGGGCCTCAACTTCACCTGTTGTTGACCAGTTGCCACTGGCATATATCCTATGTTATATATATACAGAGAGAGAGAAAGAGAGAGAGATGGAGAGAGAGAGCACATGTATATATAGCATATATACAGAAACAGATTTATTGTGCCATTACAGTGCTGTATGTTGCTTTTTACTGTCAGAACTCATAACTAGGGCAGGATTAGTCACTAATCCAGTCAGAAATCCGGTCAGTAATCCTATCAGAATGGACCAAAAAGTAAAAGCCTACAGCAAGATAACAGTTTGTTCCTAACATATAGCCAAAGGTGTGCTTTTAGGTATGCGATTCCTGCTTTATGTTCACAATCCTCATAGTTGAATTCACGCATGCTTGCGGGTTCAGAGAAACACCAAATGTTTCTCATCTGAGCCAGATGGCTGGGAAATCTGGCCCACTTAAGTAGCTACCGCCAATTGTTCCACCCCTGGATTTTCTGTACACACACACACATGCTCATGGACACACACTTTCACACTGATATTGGCACATTCACTTTGTTTATTGTTTTGTGTATTTCATATTCCCTTCTTTAAATTATCATATTTTCACAGCTACTGAAAAACAGAAGAAGCATAGGGATAGGGATAGATAAATGATACCGTAAACTGTATTTGGTTGAAAAATACCCCGTTTACATTTCATAGGGTTTATGGACAGTTCATGTGCACATTTATCTTCATAAGTACTATAAACCGTAATATTTACTCTTTTTTTTACATATTACGTATGTTATAACACATGTGTAACAGCAATATTAAATTGGGGAATTGGTATGAGTGGGGAGTTATGCATTCCATCACAAACTAAGCCGGTGATTTGACAGACATTTATTGGGACAAATTAGCATTTTAGTGCCATTCAGGATGGACATATTACACCTACAAGCTCAGTCCAGACCGCTCCTCCAAGTGAGCCGGAGAAGCACAAAACCAACCCAGTGGAACAGAGCGATTGATTTTCATATTTTGTTCGAGGCTACCCTTTCACTTTTCAACAGTAGACAAAGACAAATGCAATTACCACTAATTATCTCCAGAGAAACGTTGGACCTTTTGGAGCCAGTTGGAATAACTCTTTATTTTGTGTTGCACAACATAGGGTTTTCCTCAGTCAGGTTCAACGCCGCCTCCTTACCATCCATCATAAGGTTTGTCTTTTGTTTTCACAACACAAATGGTCTAGATCAAGCACGTGCCTAACTGTAGCAGGGTGGCACACGCATGCTAATTCATATTCGCTGTGATTCTCAGTGCATTGCGATGGCAGCCCTCCCACATGCGATCATTGGTTCCCTTATTCTACTGCACGTCTCTGATTGGCTCAGGGATTTCCTGGTGAGTCCTCAGGATTCTGCATGTAGAATCTCAGCAGATGGGCTTGCTTAATCTCTTGTTCAGTTCCAACCAACATGTCAGATTGGCTGGTGAGGTCCTGACAGACAGTTTCTCTGAATTAGTATTGGGCACTACCATCACCCAAAGTGAAAGGCTGGAACAGTGCTCACAGTGTAATTAAAATGACAAGAAGTAATCAATGTTTTTTAAGGTTATAAATGCATTTTAAGGTTTTTTAAGGACCTTAACAATGATCATGAATCATGGACAATTCTCAAGCCACTGAAACAGTATACTGTCTGGTGATCGAGGCGGCCATTACATATGATTTACATTGTTTTCATGCTGTTTAAACCATTCAGTGAGCACTCGTGCCCTGTGGATGGGAGCATTATCATCCTGGAAGAGACCACTCCCATCAGGATAGAAATGCTTCACCACAGTATGATGGTGATCACTCAGAATGGCTTTGTATTTATTGGACATTTACCCTGTCATCTAAGGGGTTGAGTGGACCTAAACTATGTCAGGAAAATATAGGAAAATATATAAAGTATACATAAGTACATATCAAGTAATGCTTTTAGTGTAAAGCTTATATCATTTTTCTTAGTATTTCACAGTGCACCAGAATGCTCAACACACATCAGCCAACATACAGGTCTGGATCTAATCCAGATCTCTTCATAAAGGGTAGGTTTACCCCAAAATTAAATGTTCAAAGTGATCTACATCACAATTACAACATTAATATTCTGTTTAATTTTACAGAAGACGGAAAGTCTATTATTATTTTTTGTATTCTTATCCGCACAGAGAAATACATGTATTATGGGATAATACAATTATTATCAATTATTATTATGATCTATAAACTAAAAATACAATCTCATATCCATTGGTTTTAGCTTGGAAAAATATTATCTTCTAAAAAAAGTATGTATATGCCATTGCATTTGTACTACTTTAAGGCCAATGGACAACATACAAGAAAAACATATATGGATAAAATTCGACTTTATAATTAAAAGCCATCACTAAGTATTGCGTGTTCAGCAAAATTGAGTAAAATAACGGGGGAGTAAACGAATTGCAAGGTGATTTGATCAAATCTTTAAAATTATTTAATTAAATGGTTATGTTCTTTTTTTCTGATTAGATATCATTTAATCCACTGCTAAATGAGTCAAATCGTTTGCTAATTAATCAATTCATTATTTGATTCAATCGCAGTTTATTTGATTAAAGAATAATTTATTCATTTGTGTGTCTTCCACCCCATAGAAACTATCGACAAAGTTCTGTTTGTAAATGAAATGACACGTTGATTGAATTCAAGCCATTCTTTGTCAATCTTAACTGGCGAGTCCATTCGTGGTGTATCTGAAGCATTGCGTAGTGGCTAAAAACAATACTGTGTGGCTCAGTAGGTAGAGCATGGCTCTGACAACGCTTAGGTTGTGGGTTCGATTCCCATTGGTCCCACACATACTGAAAAATGTATGCATTCACTACTGTAAGTCGCTTTGGATAAAAGCATCTGCTAAATGGCATATATATATATATAATATATTTGGTGTTCATGGGCTGTATATTGCTCTAATGCTGTACAGCCAAAACACAGTCTCTGTTTTACACTAGAATATCCCCAGGGGGGCTATTTGGGGGGGTTTGTGCAATTATTGACACAGATTTGTTCTGGAAAAATACACCTAATTATATCTAATTACAGAAATGCCAGCATGGGACACTCCCACAAAGCAGCCGAAAATATCTTTCTCCATTTTTTATATATTTATTTTTTTAAGTAACGTCCCCATGGACTCTGAATTATTTAATAACTGCAACCGCTCTGTCTCACTTACTATCTAATAAAATCACATCTGATTACAGGCTTTGGGGGTGTGTTGCCTTCAGATCGCTTCTTGTTTCTCCTCGTTTCCTGGGATACCAGGAGTTTGAAAACCAAGGGAAAGGGGTAGCAGTAGGTCAGGGGGGTCACATGTGCCGGGAGCCACATTTTTTGTTTTGTTTTCGTATAAATTGTCAGAAAGGCAAATATTCTTATTGTTATTCGAACACGTTCTCCTCCCAACTCGTCAGATATTGACGCTGGCCCCTTGTCGTCGCCTGGAGACGTGGCGGGAAGCCTTTGGCTTCACTTAATGACGACTTAGTACGATTCCCACTTCGGTGGAGTTTGACGCAGCAATATTTTTAAAATAATTTTCCGTGTATAGTAAATGAATTAATTTCTGGAATATGTGTATGTGATTTTAAGCAATTAAATGCGAATAATGTGTAACAATTATGTAATGTGTAATGTGTAATAATATTAAATTGAATAATTGAACGCAAATGTGTAGTAACTAGCCTATTGTTAGACAATCAAACTATTGTGACTTATCCGAAGTGGGAATCGTACTTAAGTCGTCATTAAGTGAAGCCAAAGGCTTCCCGGCGCATCTCCAGGCGACGACAAGGGTCGGGCCCTTGCAGAGCGTCAATATCTGACGAGTTTGGATGAGACCGTGTTGGTTATTCCAGAGTAACGGTTAACGGGAAGCAGATAGGGGTTGTTAAAATTAGGAGCGCGGAACTGGCCAGAGTATGAGAGGGGGTTCAGGTGGGGGGTTTGGGGGTGGGGGTGGATTTCCTGCCGATCTGGCCCCGGGGCCCTCGGTCCCCGCCACTTCCTGCCTCTCACACCTCTCTCTGCCCATCTGCAGTAATTAAGCTCTCGTGCTCTCCTCCTTCAGCGGGGAGAGGCTCCCCGAGACCGCCACCACCGCCGATCTGCCATCATTGTTATGAGCAATAACCGTCAGCTCTCTTCCAAACAGATAGTCTCAGGTCAGCCTCTGCTCCAGGTCTTACTCTCTCTCTCTCTCTACCTCTCTCTCTCTCAATCCTCTGCTCTCCCTCTCTCTCTCTCTCTTTTCTCTCTCTCTCTCTCTGCCTCTCTCTCTGTCTCTCTCTCTCTCCTCTGCTCTACCTCTCTCTCTCTACCTCTTTCTCTTTCTCTCTGTCTCTCTCTCTCTCGCTCTGTCTCTCTCTCTCTCTACCTCTCTTTCTCTCTCTCTCCCTCTCTTTCTCTCTCTCTCTCCTCTCTTTCTCTCTTTCTCTCTCTCTCTCTCTCTCTTTCTCTCTCTCTCTGCTTTCTCTCTTTATTATCTTTTTTCTTTACTTCCATTCGTTCAGCTTTTATTTCAAATAATCTGAATCAGAAATATGTCAAAAATAGGAAGAAATAATCAACCAATGTTACAACTACTATATTGCATTTGTGTTTCGAATGTTATTGAACAATTAATCAAGCAATGTGTATTTAACAAAATGGTGGGATTGCTGCTAGCACCACGACACCAACTTGGCCTCACTTTACTGTGTAATTACAATGTAACTACAGAGTAACTACTGTGTGCATACACATTACTACATAGTACCATTTTTTTTGTTTTTTTTGTTTTTTTTGTTTCTGATTTTATCCCATTTTCTCCCAATTTGGTAGCCAATTAGACCCGCTATTTTACGTCAATCCCCCCCTAGTAATGTGAGTTCGCTGCCGTAGTCCTGCGACCGGTAGTGACGAATGCGAAGTGACGCCTCTTCCGAGACGTCACTCGCCGAGCCGTCGACCGTAACCCCGGTACTACAGGGCCACTCTTATACGCAGCGAACGTCACGTCGGCTTCCCTCCCCCCTCCCTGGGGCGGACAGCCAATCGCCGCCCCCCTGGTGGCACTCCCGGCCAGAGCCGACACTAGGCGGTCTCCGTGGCCAGCGTCGGACGTTGTAACCACTGGACCACGCGGGAGGCCCCGTACTTACCATTTTAAAAGCCATACTTTTACTGTTTAGCTGTTAGTATCATCTTTATTGGAAAAAGGATAAATGACACACCTAACATTTATATACGTTGGGGCTTTAGTCAAATCAGGTGGAAAACAACACTTGAAATACAACCGCCAACATTTTTTGCAAAAATAAAGGAAACACTTGAGTAAATGAAGGCTTCTGGCAGCTTCTGTTATGGTGTGGGGTGCATTTTCCTGGCATGGTTTAGGTCCACTCAACCCCTTAGAGGGCAAGGTAAACACCAATAAACACAAAGCCATTCTGAGTGATCACCTTCATCCTATGGTGATGCATTTCTATCTTGATGTCTCTTCCAGGATGACAATTCCCCCATCCACATGGCACAAGTAGTCACGGAATGGTTTGATGAGTATGATGTAAACCATATGTAACGATGTAAACTATATGCCATGGCCGTGTCAGTCAGCAGATCTTAATACACAGGTAACTGCAAAAAATAAAGGAAACACTCAATTTAAATGGTGGAGTAAATGGTGTGGGGTGCATTTTCCTGGCATGGTTTAGGTCCACCCGACCCCTTTAGAGGGAAAGGTACATGTCAGTAAATACAAAGCCATTCTGAGTGATCACCTTAATCCTATGGTGAAGCATTTCTATCCTGATGGGAGTGGTCTCTTCCAGGGTGACAATGCACCCATGCACAGGGCACGAGTGCAGGCACTCGTAGCATATGTGCTAAAGCGCATTGAAGCTGTTCTGGTTGCTCGATGTGGCCCAATGCCCTATTAACACTTTATATTTATTTTATTTCTCACCTGTATATAGTGAAATGGTGGATAGTGGTCATGATTAATAGTATTGTATTAATGTTTTTCCATTAATATGTTAGAATTTTTTTTTTTTGTAGATCTGTTCTGCACATTTTCTTGTGTGTGTATGCACGTGTGTGTGTGTGTGTGTGTTTATGAGAAAATGTGTGTGTATGCACCTGTGTGCGTGTGTTTATGTGTAAATGCATGTGTGTGTGGGTGTGTGTGTTTATGTGTGAATGCATTTGTGTGTGTTTATGTGTGAATGTGTGTGTGTGTGTGTGTATGTGTGCATGCACATGTGTGTGTTTATGTGTGTATGTGTGTGTGTGTGCATTTCTGTGCCTGTGTACAGGATCAAAGAAAGCATGTTGGTATTCTCTGCTTTACCTGCACTGCATTACCACCACAGCAACGGATGCAAACTAAGGGCACACGAGTCCCACCTGAGCTTGAAAGGTTCCCGCAATTTCAAATCTAACCTATAGATGGCGTAACACCGGGTCACCCACATTATGAAATCCACCAGCTTGCCTGGCAAGAGAAAAGTTGCCGTAATACTTCACACAGCATCTTTCATTGTGTCATCTTGAGCTTTGAGCTGTCTTTCCCCCCACTGTGACACAAAAGAAACTCCCACATCAAAAAGCATCTGATCAAACAACACACACACACACTCACACACACACACAGTCACACACACACATACTCAGACACACACACTCACACAGTCACACACACACACACAAACGCACACACACTCTCTCACACACACATACAGACACACACACACACACACACACACACACAAAGAAAAGCACAGGACTTGCACCACGATTCTTTTCCTCCCAAAAAATTGTCTAGCATTTCTGCAAATGCCCTGCCTGCTTTTGTTTTCTGAAACATCAACATCAAAACGGTGTGCTGGAGATTTCGCTGATCAAAGCACATGGCGTCTGAACCATTTCCTTTCTGCTGACTGTCAGACATTTCTTCTCCCTTATTTATGTTGACTTAAAACCAGAAGTCAAATAAACCAAAAGCTAAAAAAAATTCTCAAAATTGTATTTGGTGAAGGTTTCCGGTTTTGGATTAAATCTTTTTTTGGATTAAATCCCCCCCCCCCCCTGCCCCCACCCCCAGCGCTTTCTCATCAAGGAAGGTGGAGTAGTCTCCCGCAGGACCAGTATGGCTGCCCTAGGGGGCGCTGGCGAGCGTTGAATTTATATCACTTGTGATTGGAGCAGAGTTATCGCTTTGATGCAATCTGGCCACCGGTGCCTACTGCAGCCCCTGATGTTGTGTAGGGTTGGGAACAGGGGGATTGTGGAGGAAAAAAACTTTCTGCTTCAATCAGAGTAATAATTACTGAATTCTGAACTCAAGTGATGCCAGTATCCACTGAAGAAATATCAGGAACACACATTCAAAACTAGACATTTTTTCATTTCACCCTGTTTCCCAGAAGTCCCTAGTATTGGGTTGCATTGATAAGATATGGCAAAAAGTTAAAATTCAATTATAGTACGCTGTGTAATACAGACCTGCGCGTAAAGGAGTTGCCTGCTGTTGCATTTCAGAATTGTCCTAAGAGATAGAGTGAGAGGCAATCAATAAGAAATTAATTCACATTTCCATCATGGTAATGAAACTTCAGCTCGAATTTGTGCATCGAATAATGAAATAATTAGTGAGGCCAACCCTGCACTGCTCAATGCCACTACTCTAACAACTCTGTGGGATCTGAGGCAGAATAAACAAAAAGTAATCTTTCTTGATTTTCTCATGAAACTGTGGGAATAAAAACATATGTCTTCACAAAATATATTCAAATGCTATTGTGTTAAATGTTGCACACTCTGTATGCAAGTATGAGAATGTGTATACAGTACACGTAAGAATGCGTGTTTGTACCTGTGTATGAAAGCACACACAAACGTGTGCACAATGTGTAACATATGTGTGGATGGGGAAAAAAACATAACTGTACACATATATTCTCATGCTTGCATACATAATAATATTTAACACCAACGTTAAAGTGTCATCGATGGCCTCTTTTGATACACGTTCGGTTTTTTTGCCCACCGATCTTTCGTCAGATCAGGAACAATGGCAGCAGCACTTCCAACACGTTCCCTAAAACCCTCATAAAAATATGACCTCCTTGTCACTTTCGTTCAGCGAGTCGCCAGGCAACGGAGCCGCATAGCGCAAGGAGCTCAGGAGCTCAATTTTTGCTGCAAATTGATAAGCAATATTGAAAAGTGACTTCCTGGGGGTGCGGAAACAATATCTACCCGAGCACACATAATTAACTTACGGACCAAATAAATCAATCGTCCGCTGGGAGAGAACCCCCGTTTCATTTGCGCTATTGATCAAATATCCCGCCAATTTAACCGACTCGAAGTGACGGCCGAGCTCTCCTTCAGTTATTGCTGTGACAGTAATATAAATGTAAAGATGTCATGTGTCACACGCGGCTCTGTCAATAACAGTTTCCCTTGAATGGAGGATTTTGTCACGTCTGGGGTTTAGAGGAAAGGAAAGGTATAGGAGACGTCGTCTGACAGTGGAGATTCTGGCCTTTTTTTGGGCTTTTTTTGACTATCCACAGGGGAGCCAAGGATGATAGCGTTGATTGTCATTTGAAGGCTTGTCTCGTAAAAAAAAATGGAACGTTAGTTCGTCCTGGGGTGTCAGCTTGTGTGCGAAGAGGCTGCATTCTTGCTTTGGTTCAGAAGTTCCCGACTGGCTGCTGTGCTGTTTTTTTTTCCTGATAACTCCGGCAAAAAATTCAGACTGCAGACATTGGTCTGATCATTTCCCTCGACCGTTATCTTTTGTGTCAGCAAAGTAGTACAAACAATATCCGTCAAAAGTGACGTAGGTGGAGCGGATGAGGAGGGAGGACAAAGAGAAAAATAACAGACATGGGTGTTGACTGTGCTGTATTCTGCTCCCCCCAACTCCCTCCTGTCCCTCCGACGATTGCTTTGATTGTGACTCTTTGAAAATATGCAAAACGATTCGTCGACCAAGACAAGTTGACAAGCTCAACTTTTTAGCATGTAGGAGTGCTTTATTGTAGAGGGGGGGGGGGGGAGTGGGCCCCAGGGAGAGTGATTCTGGTCCACCTGCTCACCGCATCATTCCAGCACATCCTCTAAAGAAAGAAGAGCTTTCAGTGAAGTGGTATTATAATGAACCACACGCACACACAAACACACAGACACACAAGCACGCATTCAAACCCGGATTCAAACATACAAACACGCATGAGCAAACATGCAAAATCTCACATGCATATTCTCAGGCACACACATACAGTCAAACACAGAAATACACAGGAGTACACGCAAACCTAAGCAAATGCACGCCTACACGTTCTCTTGCTCACACACACACACACCTACACACTCCCATGAAAGCTGAGAGTGTAGGTGTGATTCAGGGAAACAGTAGAGCTTGAAGTCATGCTGTATTGCTACATATCGTTGGCATCATACAAAAATCCCTCCTGGTAGTCTTGTTTTCAGGTCCTCATCCTTATTACAATCATATTCCGGATAATTCCATTGTTCTTTGCATGTTTTACTTTCTATTAGATATAACGGTCGCAGATACTCCTATATAACTGGTAATCAGAGTATCCATAATAAGACCTGTAGAACATTGTAGAGTTTCCCATTAACTGTTTTATTTACTGTTTGCTTAGTGCAATGTCGTCAGTGTGGCACGGCTCCAAGGGACTCATTTAGAATATTAAAAACACCCCGTGACTAAAACTTGTCTAATATAATAATAAAACAGTTATTTATAATTTCCTGAAAAGTTGAGATATCTCTATTTAAAGATACAACATTTTTTTTCTGATGTTCATGATATGCAGGCTGGGTCTCCTGTGTGTTTATAATAATAATATATATATGTACATATACAATAAAACATAATGGTAAGTATATTATTTAACAGTGCAAGTGTATAGATAACTTCCAAAATAAAGGAAACACCAACATGTGTCTTAATAGGGCGTTGGGCCACCATGAGCAGCCAGGACAGCTTCAGTGCACCTTTTCATAGAATCTTAAAGTGTCTGGAACTCTATTGAAGGGATGTGACACCATTCTTCCATGAAAAATTCCATAATTTGGTGTTTTGTTGATGGTGGTGGAAAACGCTGTCTCAGGCACCGCTCCAGAATCTCCCATAAGTGTTCAATTGGGTTCAGATATGGTGACTGACGCGGCCATGGTATATTTAAAAAATATATATTTATGAGATCGTTTATATTGTTTTCATGCTCTTCAAACCCTGATTTGTCAGTCAAAGAAACGGCAAAATGCTTTCATGTCAAGAGGAACAGCGTTGAATATTGTAATGGCATACGCCAAATAAGGAAAATCTCATCAGGACAGAGGAACGGTGGTCACAAGTTGAAGGTCACTGACAGGGATGGATGGACACAACATGATAGTTACTAAAAAGGTTTAAAAAAGCCCTCAAAAATTACCACAAAGTGGAATCTACATCTCTGTGATCCAGTCTAAACAAAACTATACGTCATGAGCTTCACATAGCTGATATTTATGGTAGGGAAACCACTTGTAACAATTTGTAACTTCGGTAACAATAAGACCAACGTGTTACTTCTGAGCAGTGGAAGAAAGTTGTATGATCTTATGAGTTAACTTTTACTCTTTTGTATCTGGATGGGTTTATGTTTGGAGAAAGCCAGAAAACCTTCTACCCACATTGCCTGTTCCCAACTGTTAAACATGGTGGTGGATCTGTTATGGTATGGGCAGCCATCTCGTGGGAGTCATTGGGTCCGATCATTAATTATTACTCTGCATGATAAAATTACGGCCAAGGAACACAACGCCATTTTAGGCAACCAGGTGCATCCTATGGTGCAAACATTGTTTCCTCAAGATGTTCCCATATTCCTAGATGATAACGCCCCCATACACACTGCTCAATGGATTTAAGAGTGGTTCCATGAACATCAGGATGAAGTCAAACACCCATGGCCTCCTGAATCACCAGACTGAACCTTTATGGGAAACTCTGGAACATAGAGTATGGAGAACATTTCCACCGCCTTTATCTCTCAAACGGGAGGCTTTCATTCTTGAAGACTGGTGAAATGTCCCACGAGAAACAGTTTAAATCTTGCATAACAACATTCCCAGAAGGATTGAAGCTGTTCTGAAGGCAAAGGCAATATATTGTTTGGTATATACAGTGCTAATAGAGAGTCTACACTCAAACTCAAAATATTTACCGTTTGTTGCATTACAGCCTGGAATTAAAACACATAGAACTATACTTTTATTTCAACATTGTAACCCACAGCTTCGAAGTGTAAAATAAATAGTACAGATTTCTGAAAATTAATAAAAAATACAAATCTAGAATATCTTGGTTGGATAAGTGTCCACACCCCTGAGTTAGTACTTGGTAGAAGTACCGTTGGCATGAACTACATCCATGAGTCTGTTGGAATAGGCCTCTAAGAACTTTTCACACCATTTGTCACACCTAGGTTGGGTAATATTTCACCATTCTTATTTACAAAACTGTCCAAGCTTAGTAAAATAGCTTGGGGACAATTCATGGACAGCACTCTTTAAGTTGTTCCACATATTTCCAATTGGATTTAGGTTGGAGCTCTGACTGGGCCACTCAAGGACATTCATCTTTTTATTTATTTTCTTAGCCACCCCACTGTCATTTTGGCCATGTGCTTCAGGTAATGCAGAAAGGTGAACTTCCTTCTAAATTTCAGCTTTCTTGCACATCATTTTTTATGTATTTTGCTCAATCCATTTTCCATTATATTCTGACAATCAGTCAATTCTGCTGACAACCACCCCCAGTGGGGATGATGATCAATGGATGGTGTGTCGTAGTGGATTTGCACCAAATGTAGCATTTTATATTTAGGCCAAAAAGTTCTACCTTGGTTTAGTCAAACCACAAAAGCTTTTGGTACTCAATGTGGACTTTTTTGAGTAGTGCCTTTCTTCTTAACAACATACCATAAATTCCAGAATTGTGGAGTGCCCGGGATATTGTCATTTACCTTTATACACATTTAGTCTGTTCCATAAAGGTTTCTAGATCTTTAAAAGTTAGCATTGGCCTCTTTGTGGCCTCTCTGGTCTATCTCCACCTTTCTCATCCAGTTTGGAGGGATAACCTGATCTAGGCAGGGTATTGGTTGTGCCATACACCTTACACTTCTTAATAATGGTCTAGACCAGGGGTGTCAAACTCATTCCATCGAGGGCCGAGTGTGTGCAGGTTTCTGTTGTAACCAATGCATTACACCAGGTGATTTCAATTAGGTTCCCTCCTTAGTTGAAGAAGTGAGCTAATTAGTGAAATCACCTGGTGTAGTGCATTGGTTGCAACAAAAACCTGCATACACTCGGCCCTCGATGGAATGAGTTTGACACCTGTTGTCTAGACCATTGTTTCTCAACCGGGGGTACGCGTACCCCTAGTGGTACGTGGGGGAATTGCAGGGGGTACTTGGAAATGTTTTTTGAAACCTCAAAATAAATATAAATTAATTGTATTTTGCAAAATAAATAAATAAATAAATAAATAAAATAAAAAAGAATAATGAATGTTGAAATAATATTCTATATAAGGCCATCAAAATTAAGACAACGTGTTTTTAAAATGAACCAACCGGTCCTCCATATTTGCGCCACAACTGACGTAACGTTAAAATAGCAACAAACTCAAGACGCACTCGCTCGCTGTAGCCTCGCTGTGTAAAAGAGCTAACTTAGCTAGTTTTTAAAAAATCAAAATATCTGTGTTGGCTGCTTACACGTGAGGTATATGCCTATATATATATGTATATATAGGTATATATAGGCCTATATATGTATATATAGGCCTATATATATATTATGGGTAGGGGGTACTTGGGGATTGTTGAAAATATTTTAGTGGTACAGAGCACAAAAAAGGTTGAGAACCACTGGTCTAGACCATGCTCCAAGGGATATTCAAGGTATTTTACATATTTGTATACCTATTTCCTGATTTGTGCCTAAGCGTAAGCACATAAGCGTGTTTTGACTCACTCAATTAACTGAGCTAACATTAGTAGTGAATGGACGTTAATCTAGCTAGTACTAGCTGGCTAGCTAGTTGGTGCACGGTAACAGGTTAGCTCGTAGTTATCGAACATTATCATAATTCATACAATAATTGTATCAAAACAGCAACAATTGTAGAGTGTTTTTCCAAAAATCACTCAGTCCACGTTTGGTCAAGAGCAGGGCGTCGTTTTGGTATGGCAAGGTATGGCACTCGCCATACCTTGGCTTCTAGCCACATTTTAAATTTTAAATCAATCTGAAATAGCTTACGTTTCACATGATACAATCACATCATTTTATGTGATTTTATCCGCTCCACAAAGGTAACTCAAAAACCTTGTCCGTTATTCTCATTCATTCAGGTGGGTTAAACAAACTGTATAAACGCCATAATACTGTTAATTAAAATGTAACATATTCATGAACAAGTCCATGTCATGTTGTGTCAATACGAACACGTTCTATATGTTATTTTAGTGAAAAACCGGACTTAACGTCACCCGTGATTGTGAAGCTAACAAGCTAGCTAGCTAACGTGCCTTACGCTGATGACGTCCTGTAGCGCTTATCACTACATTTCACTAAAAAAAGATTTGTATAACACTATATCATTATGATCCACCGGAATTAAAAAATTGGTTTACTGGTTACATACTGTAGTTGTCTCCTTTGTTTATTAATGTTACCTAAATATATAAGTAAATTGTACAGAAACAACTCACCAAAATTGACTATTGCACAACTGATTTGACCAAAAAATTTCACCATGCCATACCTTGGCTTTTGCTGAAATGACGCTACTGGTCAAGAGACTTGGAAAAACACTCTTCAAATGTTTTGGCTAACATAACTGCACAGACTTTCCCCGCAATTGGTTCATACTGGGTCGAAATTTTGACGGTTGCAATCTGTGTGTCTTCAGTGATCTCCTGCCTGACAGTGACGTGGGCACTTTCATGGTGTGCACCACATTCAGTCGATGGAACCTGAATCTGTGGGGAAATTTATGTGACAGCAGACCTCTTTAGTTTTACTGCTTGAGACCGCTGAATGTCTATGATGAGATATCTATATATATATATATATATTGGATGAGCATAGGTTGGTTATAGTACTTGAATTATATTTAGCTAATTTAAATTAAAGCTAATTAAAGTAGTGATTTCTAATGAGAGCCAGTAGAAAGAGTTAAGACATAGATAGATATACCTTTGAGCAGGGCAGGCTGTGTTTATTCAAAAGCTCACTGGTGGGGACTCACTGAACGTATATGCCCCCAAATGAAGGGGGGGACACAGTCAGTGAATGAATCAGTGTATCCAGTCCTGAACTGAAAGAAAGGAGGGAACCCAATTAACTGGTGACATTACTAGCCTGACACGGTCAAGTGTTCTTTTGACTAAAATAAAATAACCAAGTCACACTGTCATGTGGTTCATTTGGAATTTGAATATGTACACCTTAGCTGATATTATTTTTGCAAATAGAAGCGTATAGTTTCAAATAGATCATAAAAGATGATTTGTGGTTGTGTGACCTAAATTGAAAGTAGTCCACTTTCATCATAATTCTCTAAGCTACTGTTAAAGTTCATCCAATATCATGTTCAACTTCAGACCTTTATTTAAAACTCAAAATTTAAGTGGGAAGTTTTCGACAAATTTAATTTCCATTTTAAACAGCTTCTGGTGTGCCTGTAACTCAATTGAACAAGGCAAAAAAAGAACTGTATGCCACTGTTCTGTCAACCTTTTCACAGTGTCTACAAATTATTTAATTAAATGCATTAGTATAATGTTAAGCTAGGTATATTCTATGTTTGCATTAGAGAATAGGATATCTTTAGATAGCCATTGCAAAACAGTAATAGCATGTTCAGTTAACATTTTTGGATTTTGAGGTATGCTTAGGATCATTGTTAAAAGATCCAAAGGCCAAGCTTCAGCTTCCTGGCAGAGGGAACCAGATTTCTGGGCAAAATGTCTTGATAATTTCTGGAGTTCATGATGGAACTGAATTTAATAAGAGCCCCAGAACCAGTGGATAAAAAATAACCCCATAACACCAAAGATCCACCATTTCAACGTAGGTATGACGTTGTTTTCACCATAAGCACGTCTTCCAACACCAAGCCCAATGATGGTGTGCATGGGCAAAAAGTACAATTTTGGTTTTGCAAAAACGAATTGCAAGCAAGAAAGTTAGCTGGTTATCTATTATTTTGTTCATGTTGCTTGAAAGCCATGCCAGGTGATATATATAAAACAATAACAATGTAGAAACACAAAGCAAATATTATATTCCATTACAGTGTGAACTTGTGTTTGTAACTTGGTTGGATCGGTAGGGTTTTGTAAGAAAACATTGTTAGCAGTTAGCTAGCTCGCTAGCTATTAGAAATGGGTAACATATCACTATGGTAGCTAAACATAATTAAAGCTGAGCCTATGTTTATAGATGTGAGTTCAAATTTGCTATATCTCACAAGTCTATGACTGCATAGAGAGGTTTAATCTAATCAGACAGCTTAGTTAGCTAGCAAGCTTATCAAAGCTAGCTCACTAGGTTAGCTAGCGCAACTAACCCTCAAAGTCAACCCGACACATACTGTACATACCTCCAGATTTGTTTCTCAAATCCCCACTGTAGGATGAAAGAATCATTATGTCCCAGCAATTTTCAGTAAATTGTTAATCAAACTGAAGCTATAAGCATACTGAAGGCTAATCTTCTGTTCTCACTGGAAGTTTTAAAAGCAGCCTATCCATTTTTTTGCCGCCTCCCTTTAATCTACAGTTCAACAGTAGCTGAATACTTTCATCCTGGATTTTATTCTTTTGTAGTGAGACACATTGAGATATGATTTGTACACACTGTTTCCTGTTTAAAGTGGTATTTATTCATTATTACCAAATTCGTTTTTCCCCTTTTTTAATTAAACTTATGCAAATATTAATCACTGAATAGGACTCATTGGACACATTCTTTCTGCTGTAATAATATATATATATATCCCTGAAATTCTATGGAATGTTTTAAAAGGACATGTACGTATATTGAACGGCATACAAATTTGATATCTGTGGGGTAAGTGTCTCGTTTGGCAGATGCTAACTTTTAACTTTTATTCTGACTTTTGCAATTCTTTTTATAAAATGCAAATTAAATTAAATTTCTATTTCATAAAAGGCAATTGGGTTAAATGAGAGAAGTAGTGCTCTATGTAGGAGGCTGAAGGCTGAAGGGTGAGGTTTTGTAAGACTTTTTAAAATGAATTAATCTGAAGAGATTGGCTTGGTGGACAGTCAATTGCCACCCCCGATCAGGGCTCCTGGCCAGGGCCGGGCTGGCACAGTTGGGTTTCGAACCACGACCGCAATAGGCAGCTCACACTCGCAAAGCACCAGTCAGTGCGAGTGCATTAGACCGATACGCTATCCAAGGCTCCCCATAAATGGAATTCTTGCAGAGCATTTCAATCAGATATAAAAAAAACTTGATTTGAAAAAACTAGTTATACATGGAGGTGATGAGTTGAGTGGCGGTCGAGTGATCATGGCTGGTCAAGTGGTGGCTTGGTGCTTAGCTTAGACCCAGCCGTTTCTGAAGCGACCTAACTGAGCTGGTCTTAAGTAAAAACACAAAGCTTTAAAATAGCACACGTGTAGATGCGTTCCTGTTGGCCTCGCCCATTTCTCGTGAAAGTGACTTTTTCAGCTCTTACGGGAAATATTATTTACATTTTTACTCTTTGCAAGATGTATCATGGGACAGTGCTTCTTTATCATTCCTTGTACAGTAAATTCATAGGAGCCGCAGCAGTTCGCTGAGGGGGAACTTTCCTATTGTCACAGAAATTGTGCGTTGCCAATGCAGGTGTTTCGATACTGGGGAGTGTACAGCATATCATTGAGTGAGATAGCTCTGCGTTGCATAAAAAGGCTTTCATATGCAAGACTGCAGCATTCCTGGAGCTCTTTTAACAATAAAAAAAAGAAGAGGTTTCTGGCATGTAGCATTAACCGATGGTCCAAGCCACCATCACGCGTTCTGAAAGCAGGAATACGACCGCTGTACGAATCTATCAGTACTTCAGCATGTTCAAGGGACTATTCAAACCGTCTCTTGCAATCAGGCTCCAAAGCTTGCAGGGTGAAGAGTGAATAGAGGTTGTGACAATGGGAAATGATGTGACCGCCATTGGAGATGTCATTTTCTGCAGCCGTGGGGAATTGTGATGAGACAGGATGGGCTGGGGGCATTTTTACCACCGGTGCCAAGCAGCAGAAGGATTAGGAAACCTGGCTTGGTACCGGCAGGTTGCCAGTTTAAATCCAGCCGCTAGGGTCCTACTGAGAAAGGCGCTTAACTTGAATTGCCTCTGTAAAATACTCCGCCGCATGAATATATATTATGTAAGCCCTGAATGAAAGTATCCACTGAGCACTGGAATGGAAGGATTCTGCGAATTTTTCCCCCGGAAGGGAATGTTTGTTTGTGTAGATGAGCACGCCATGATAAAATAAAATATAACATGAAACAAGGGAGCTGTTGGGTGGCTCATCCTCTTAAGGCACTGCTGTAGTGTGTGGATGAGCCCCATGGTCTGCATCCTGTTAAGACACTGTTCTAGTGTGTGGATGAGCCCCATGGTCTGCATCCTGTTAAGGCACTGTTCTAGTGTGTGGATGAGCCCCATGGTCTGCATCCTGTTAAGACACTGTTCTAGTGTGTGGATGAGCCCCATGGTCTGCATCCTGTTAAGGCACTGTTCTAGTGTGTGGATGAGCCCCATGGTCTGCATCCTGTTAAGACACTGTTATAGTGTGTGGATGAGCCCCATGGTCTGCATCCTGTTAAGGCACTGTTCTAGTGTGTGGATGAGCCCCACGGTCTGCGTCCTGTTAAGGCACTGTTCTAGTGTGTGGATGAGCCCCACGGTCTGCATCCTGTTAAGACACTGTTCTAGTGTGTGGATGAGCCCCACGGTCTGCATCCTGTTAAGACACTGTTATAGTGTGTGGACGGGCCCCACAGTCTGGTATCGAATCCAGACCATGCCTGTGCCAACTGTGGTCAGCAGCCCCATGGGGCAATGCATAATTGGCAGTAGTGTCACCCAGGGAGGGAGGGATTCAGTTGGTGGGGCTGTCCCTGTCTGGTCACACACCTCTCCAGTGACCCGCGCTGGTCATTCTGCCGGTATAAAGCTGCACATGAAGTGTCTTCCTCCAACTCACGTCTTCCTCCAACTCACTTCCTCCTTAACTCGTAGACTGCGGTGTGAAAAGAGGCGGCGGCTGACATCTCGTGTTTCAGAGGAGAGCACGGGCTCGTCTAAGCTCTCCCAAATCGACAGCGGCTTAAACATATGATTGGGCGTTCCAAATTGGGAGATAAAGACGGTAAAAGCATAAAGATCCAGATCAAATTAGTCACCAGAGACATTGCAAGGTCAACCCATTAAAAGCACCACTTTTAAACTGGAAGATCTAGTGTGACACAGTTATCAAAGAGTTGGGCTTGCAACCAAAAGCTGCAGGTTCAAAGCTCAAATGAAATCCCTGACTTTACTGTGCAGTGTAAACGCTGTATAAATTAACTATTAAAATATTATAATATAATACACTAAATAAACAGGCAGTGTGTAAAGATGTAAGCCCAACCATCCCTCTTGGACAAAGCCATCAGCCATCAGATCAAATAAACAATAAAGACTGATAACTGCGATCAGAAAATAATATTGTCCTAATTCACCAACTTTTTTTGAATATACAGGTAACTGCCAAAATAAAGGAAACACTTGAGCAAATGAACGGTTCTGGAGGCTCTGTTATGGTGTGAGGTGCATTTTCCTGGCATGGTTTAGGTCCATCAACCCCTCAGAAAGATTTCCTTTTTTTTCTTTATTTTGGCAGTCACCAGGTAACTGCCAAAATAATGGAAACACCAACATAAAATGTTAATGTTAGTGTAAAGTCATAATAGTGCGTTGGACCACCACGAGCTGCCAGGACAGTTCGATATATATATTTTTAAATTCACGTTTTTATGTATGGATAAACCCTTCTTGGAGAAAAAAGTTGTGAACAGAGAGCCTGAAGCGCAGAGCTGCAACTTTGTTGGAGTGCAGGTGGTTATCTACCTCTCCCGTGTGTTGAGAGTATAATTCTGCCTTATCAGCACTCTGTAGCCAGTACACTCAATTGGCTGATTCGTCTAGGGTAACTTGAAGAGATTCTGATAGGCAGTTCGCAAATCACCCAGTTGATCTAAAATATCGACCGGCAACAGAAAGTCATTACGCACAATAATGGCAGGTGGTACCTCGGAGGAGGGACTTAATTAGGTTTTAAAATGCCTTTGAAAAGGTCCCTGGGAAGATATAGTGTCTATATTTCCAACGATTTTAAGCTGTATAAATGGATATTATGTAAGCAAGGAAAGCGAAAAGAAATATTCCAAATATTAAAAACACAGTGTAATTTCTCCCGAGATATGTTTATTACTAAATTATCCCTTTGTCTTGAAGATCCATATTTCTGTGCCATACAGTATGGCTGTGTATTAGAGGAGGGGGGTAGCAGAGAAAAGGCCCTTGACTGGTTACAAGGGGATATGTATCCAGAGATTCCCACAAACTGGAAAATCTGTCTATGAGCTGTACTGGTCTTGCATTAAAATTCCCAACAAGAAACTAGTGCATTCTTGGTATAAGAAAACAACAATCCAAGGTGGATTAAGAAATTGATTTATTTGGGTGCTGAAGTAATCATCCAAGAAATCATAAAACCGGAGCTAAAAGGCCTGTAGGTTACTGGCATTTATGTGTTCATTAAAGAGGTCTGTTTGTGTGTGTCTGTGTGTGTGTGTTTGTTTGTGTGTTTGATGTCAAACTCTATTGATCTCACAAACAATGCAATTCAGTGGCAAAATAATTGAGTTCAGTAAGCTGCACATGTTGTACATTAATTATTGTCAGGGGTGCACATAAGTGGTACGCCAGTACGCATTCACGTCCTCAAACGTTAATTGCGTACCAAGCAAGATGACAAACTTTTGAAACATACGTGACTTTATGTTTGATCAGTCTATCACTGGTAAGGTAATTAAATTAGTTAGTTAATTAACTTACCAGTGATGGACTGATCAAACTTAAAGTCACGTATGTTTCAAAAGTTTGTCGTCTTGCTTGGTACACGATTAGTGTTTGAGGACGCAAATGCATACTGGCATACCACTTATGCATCCCTGATTATCGTTCACCATATTATATGAATTGTTTAAATGCATTTTTGGGGGAACATTGGTTTGAAATTTGGTTAGTGAAAAAACTAAAACGGCGATTCACTAGAATATACTCTTACAGTCGATCGATGCACTGTCATCAAAACTTTTGAGTGATTTTGCATTTTCTTTCCACGTCTCCAAGCTCCAAACATTTAAAAAAGGAGCCAGTAAGTGTAAAAACTCTGGAGTCTGGAGTTACTGGCCCAATGAGCAATCTGGCACAATTATTCTCACGATTAAGTGCACGCTGTCTGAGAAGAATGTGGATGACGGGCGCTTCTCGATGACAATGTCGGACACAATCCTAAAAAACGGGGTGTGATGGGCCCAGGATAAGGACCGCTGCCTATCCCAAATACACAAATCCGCCAATCGAAAATCCAGTGATCCAGAAAACCTCTTCCATATTGTGCCTAAACAGTCTGACAGATAGCTCCTCACATCACATCTTTATAGACCAGTTGTGTTTATTCGGTGAAGAATTATTCAGAGAGGGCAAAAGGGGCCGAGCGTTTTAATGAATACTTCTTTCTCCACTTTAAATCACTTTGTTCATCAGGAATCGTTTCCTTGTTTTCTTCATTTTCGAGATGAGAGCAGCCTGAAGAGACTCATCATTTTAATGAACAGTTTCCATTTTGAGACAGCCTTTTTCCTGCCCTTCTCTCTCTCTCCTCCTCCCATTCCTTCTCTGCTTCTGAAGGGAAAATTATAATAATAATAATAATAATAATAATGATGATAAAGCCGGTGTGTACAGAAGCAATTGTAATAATAATTTGACATTTCTTAAAAGCGAGTCAAAAGCATTTTTGGATAATGCGTGTTGACTGCTGTATCGGCATTAAGTGTGCGACCGCTGGCTGACGAGCTTCAGCCAGCGACTTCAAACACCTTTTTTATTATTTTATTTTTTCCGCGGCTGTTTTAAGTCATTAGCGGTATTCTGATTTACTCCCAGCCCAGGCAAATAGGAAGATAATGAGTGCGCAAGAGAATGAACCATGCTTCGACTTTAGCAAATGAAAAAAAAAAATAGAGATAAAAATGACACGTTTCCTAATGACATTTAAAATATAATTGCATGTAAATGAACTTGAGTTTGCGTCCCGCTCTTTGATGGACCTGAAAACATGCCTTTATTTAAATGAGCAGAACACTTATTTATATAATTTCTTTTTTTTCTCTTTCCTTTTCTTTTCTCTTTTTCAAATTTGTTTTTTGGTGTCCTTGCGTGGGTGTTTTTCTGCCTGGCAGCACAGGCATAAAGTGTGTGTGTGTGTGTGTGTGTGAACAGACCGAGAGCATTGTTCTCGGAGTGGGTTTGTGACACATTTTCAATTTCTGTACTTTTATTTATGCAGCAGCAGCTAAAGAGTGTAACTCCGAAGGAAAACCTGCAGCCTTTCTCGGCCTTCTGCCTCCTCGCGATGCAGAGAACATTAATACAATCCTACAGTACCAAGTGTTGATTCCCAAAACAATTCAAGTGAAAACAACAAACTCCCCCTAGTTTTAGGGCTAGGAGAAAAACTAGAGGGAACAATCTTTTAATTGTATAGGAAATCAGCCAAATTGTATTACTATTATTTTTAATACATTTTGTTTCAGATTTTTCCAGATTTTCTCCCAATTTAGTAGCCAATTATACCTTCTAATTATTTTGATTTGCACTCCCCACGAACTCGCCGCCCATCCTCCGGGTCAGGCTAATTCCCAGAGGCTAGCGATGATCCGCCTCCTTCCAGGCGGAATTTGTCCCCCTTTCTGGAGACACCCTTCGCGCTTCTCAGCAACCTCGTCCTGGCTCACCGTCCCCCCCAACCCCTGGGGCAGACAGCCCAGCGCCGCCCCTGATTGGGGGCCAGGGCCAGTCTGGCTCAGTGGGTTTTGAACCGCAATAGGCAGCTCACACTCGCAAAGCATCAGTCTAAGTGAGTGCGTTAGACCGCTACGCTATCCGAGGCCCCAGCAGAATTGTGTTTCGTAAGCAGAAATAATTACAGATCACATGAGTTATTGTCAAAGGAATAGAAGACTCAGGCGGATTGAATATGTTGAATGATGGACCGAAGAAAATGTCATATTCACAGAGATGCAAAATAATATATTTCTCATAGAAGCATGACCCTGTTTTGACAGCGAGTAAAATTGAACCTTTGAAAACTGTGGGAATAGGTGTTTTTCTGATGCCCTTCCTGTTTAAAGTCATAATAATATTTTATTTTCCCCGTTTGATCAATAAACAAAAAATATAATCAACTCGCGATTTTGTATCCATGCTACTTTGTTTACGTTTGGTTTTTCTCAAGCTTCAGTGCAGAAACCTCGTCCATCCCTCCTTAGTTTCCCCCTCTCGTTCCTCTTTCAGAAAACAAAGATTTCGACGTATGATAAGATGTGGGAGTTTATGAGCAGTCGCCGGCACTCGGTGATGGTGAAGAACGTGGAGGAGGGGATCCAGCGCGTCCTCACCTCCGACTACGCCTTCCTGATGGAGTCCACCACCATCGAGTTCGTCACCCAGCGCAACTGCAACCTGACGCAGATCGGCGGGCTCATCGACTCAAAAGCCTACGGAGTGGGAACGCCTATGGGTATGTCCTCCCACCCCCACCCCACACCCACACACCCCCAACCCTAACCCCCTCCCATCGCGGCACTCGATCGGACCACAAAAGGTTTTCACATTGTGTTGGTGTGACGGTGTTGGTTCTGCCCACAGCGAGTTTCGAACCGAGGGATCTCGACGCGACAAGAGAGCGATTAAGCTCACCGAGCTAAAGACTCAAGTCCCCAACTCCGGGAACTAATCGCATTCTTATCCACGTCACTCTGCAGTGGGCACTCACGTGAGCCCATCCGCTACACTCTCCCCCTCGAACCCCTGCGGCAGCAACCACGCCCCAACCGATTACCATCAGTTGTATGATCCGAGTGACGGCACCAATGTGATGGTGTTGGTTCTGCATGCAGCGAGTTTCGAACCGAGGGATCTCGACGCGACAAGAGAGCGATTAAGCTCGCCGAGCTAAAGACTCAAGTCCCTAACTCCGGGAACTAATCGCACTCTTATTCACGTCACTCTGCAGCGGGCGCTCACATGAGCCCATCCGCTACATTGGCTAATCACCCCATCTCTTGATGCCAACTCCGTCTCCAGTTCAATTTTCACAGAGGGATGTTTTTGTTTTTTTCGCACTTTTTCAAGACTATTTACCCTAAAATAAGAATCCACAGTACCATTTCATAAACAGAATTTCTTTCATGACTTAAGGTAAATCTTTAAAACCTTCAGGGGGGGAAAGAATGGTTCTCTGAAAAGCTATAAAACCCAGAGAACAGGTTTGTTTTATTAACAGCTTGGTACCTTTCATAAATCAGACTGCATTCCCAAGTAACCTTTTGAGTCCTCGTTTTGTGAGTCGGAAATACATGCTCCTAACGTTTCGGGATGTTGTAATCTGTAGTTTCACTTTCGAGGTGACTCGACTAACCCTCATCGACTAGCTGAGAAGATATTTTTTGCAGTAAGCACTACAAACACATTTCGTATGTGCACTGACTTGGCAAAGCATATAGCAAACAGTATGGCCTTGTTTTCTTCCGTTGGCCTGGATTCAATCAACGTGTCCTTAAATTTGGCCTGTAGTTAATCAACATTTGTCCGCAACTCTGACTCAGATAACAGTTTGATGAGTGACTGTATTGAAAAAAGTAATACTTGTAATTACTCGAAATTCAAAGTTAAGGGCAAATGTTCATTGAATCCAGGAAAGAGTATATACCCAGAAATCAATTTAAATAGCATTGGTTGTTTTAGCCACTGTATGTGTGAGGAAGAAACTAAAATGTTTATGCAAGCTAGTGGGATGCAGTGTTGTCAGAAATCACAACCATAATTAATCTGAATACATATTGAGATTATGCCTTGGCAGGTAATCATTGTATCTAGGTGGTTAAATTTACCATTTACCACGTTAAATCAACGAGATAGCATGAAACTAAATCGGTTGCTGTAATACCGCCACCTTCATCTGATAGGAGAAATGAAAAATGTACTGTATTACTGTTCGGCAGGTTACTGTGGAAACTACAGGTAACTGCCAAAATAAAGGAAACACCAACATAATGTGTCTTAATAGGAGGCTGGGCCAACACCATCTGCCAGAACAGCTTCAATGTGCCTTGGCATGGATGGGACAAATGTCTGGAACAATATTGAAGGGATGCAACACCGTTTTTCCATGAGAAATGACATAATTTGGTGTTTTGTTGATGGTGGTAGAAAACACTGTCTCAGGCACCACTCCAGAATCTCCCATAGGTGTTCAATTGGGTTGAGATCTGATGACTGAGACAGCTGTGGGGGCATTGTCATCCTAGAAGAGACCACTCCCATCAGGATATAAATGCTTCACCACAGGATGAAGGTGATCACCCAGAATGGCTTTGTATTTATTGGTGTTTACCTTGCCCTCTAAGGGGTTGATTGGACCTAAACCATGCCAGAAAAATGTACTAAAACAGAGCTGCCAGAACCCTTCATTTTATTTATTTTACCAGATAAAAGTGATTGAGTAAATTTCATTTACTCACGTTTCCTTTATTTTGGCAGTAACCTGTACCTATGTGCTCAAATCAGCTCAGCTATTTAGATGAGCTGATAGTAGAACTGACAATATGGAGTGTTTTAATGTCAGATATATAGTTAGCTAACTAGTACGTATAACGAGTGCACTGTAGTACAGTCATTAAATATATCGATTGCAGGGGTTTTCATGTGTGCTATGCTATAATTTAAATAATGATATCTTAGTGATATTGGTCTGTGTGGTTTAATATTTCTACCAGCAGATTTTTGTAAGAAAAACTTGTTGAGAAGTATCAAGCTAGCCTTGATAGTTAACAAGATATATTTCTTCAACAGGCAAACTCGATTCCCTTCTATCGCCACACCAAATAGGCTCTCAGGACAGCAGTATGATTAACTAGCTAGCCTAGGGCGAAAATCCATGATGTAGGTGGAGTTAGATTGCAGGAAGATGTGTCACTTAGCAACTTGCTAGGAGACCCAAAAGGCTTCAGGAAGATGAGCTACCACTGCTAGATCAACACTGTGGAACAGGTGCTTGTCAAAATTATGGAGGATTTCCAATTTATTCTGGATACATCTTTTTTAACAGGTACAAAGTCCTTGCCAATAATAAAAAATGCATTGGGATAACCATTAGGGATTTAGCATGTTAACCAATCTCTGTAGCATTGGGAATTATTTTCTTTTTTTCTTTCTTTGTATTTTTGTGGTTCTACTCCTTGGGAATTTTTCTTCGTTTTCATTTTCAGTCCTGTAGGTTTTTATATTCCCCTGCTGAGAGCTGGCAGGCTAACTCTGGAATGGCGCATTACTTGGAGAGTAAATGCTTTGAAAGATAGAAGAGAGAGGACAGAAAACGTTGTATTAATTTCACTGTACGGTACTGTGGGCATGGCCACAAATGATGGAGGTGAATACCTGATCCCTTTTCTTTTCTGAGTCTAGCCGGCCCTTAAAAGGAGAAATAATTTAATATTGATTAATATTACTTGCAGTGCGGTTCGTTCGATTGTTTCATTTAGAATGCCGTTTGTGATATTGAGCAGTCCCACAATCCTGCGGTATATCTTTCATATCTCATAAGCCAGGGTTCTATTGCCATGCCTTAGTCTTTATTACCCCCACACACACACACACACACACTCACACAGCCCTGAGAACAGATTATGCTCTGGGTCAAAGATGCTATCTGTCCACTTCGCCCATCGCAGTGACCCCTTAAGCCCCCCCAAGTCAATCTGGCACACGCTGTCCCACCATTTTAACCGCAAACCATTATTCTCTCACGCACACTCTTGGCCTTTCTGCCCACAAAACAAACCTAACTTCCCTGTGTATAATACGCTCGAAACACAAAAAAGATGTCACGTGAAAAGGTTTTTAATTAACATCAAAATCTCAGTAAAAAAAAGAAACACATGCCAGCCTAGTTTGATTCAATTACTAACCAAACTAAGCCCCTCCCATCGCGGCAATTGATTGGACCACAAAAAGGGGAGTCACATCGTGTTGGCCAATCACCCCATCTCTTGGGCCATTGATGCTTGCTCTATCTCCATTTAAACACAGGAGTGTGGTGTTTTTTCCCACAGTTTTTCAATATTATTTACCCTAAAATAAGAATCCACAGAACCGTGTTACAGGAAGAATTTCTCTAAAATACATATAGGCGCCAGCTTCGTTTGATTCAGTTACTGCGCTGTGGCAGCACGGGTGGGGGCGGGTTAAATGCCATGGCGCCCCCCCCCCCAGTCAATTTAAATAAATTACTCTGCAACACTGAGGGGACCAAACCGCTGGCTGCTGTATTTCCTGGCCGAATCTGAATTGAATTTATGAATCATATCTAATTTATGATTCACCGATACTTACAGTGTGGTTTTATTACAGTGTTTCCAGTTTGGGGCGTGCTTGGAGAGGAGGTCTCCAGGCGAAACAGCGAATAAACAAACAAAGAAATACAGTATGAATAATAATAATAATAATAACAATAATAATAACTTTAAAAAATCACATTTTACTCTGTGTTTATTTCCATGTGGAGGAAGGAGATTTCATTATAGTCTGCTGTAAGAGATCGTCTAATCCCCTTACACACACAGCCCCCCCTTCCCCCTCCAGCATGCTCACAAATCCACACTCCACGCCTTCTCAAAAGTACAAAAATTAAATAAAACATTTCCAAGCCCTGCCGCCAGACATCTTAATGCAACACTCTCCTAAAAATTCCTAAAAAATAAATTGATATTTTTGGGGGGGAATCAGGCTGGGAGAGATAAAGCTCTTTCTACACAGCGCTCGTCTCGGACAGACACAGGCAGGCCTCTTTTGAAGAACCCTGGAACCAGAGTACACACCAAAGGTGCGCTTTCATCTGTGCCTTTACCTTTGCTGTCCTTCTTTGACGTGTGCAGGTCAGTAATGGACAGTGCTGGACGAAGTACACAAACCCTTTACTTGAGTAAAAGTGCAGATACCCTGATAAAAGTATTGCTCCAGTAAAAGTAAAAAGTCCAACATTTAACCCCAATTGCCTTTGAAATGTATGCTCTGAGCCTTCTGCAGT
>JAINUG010000022.1:1835000-1875000 GCA_029706075.1 Aldrovandia affinis
GGTATCGGAGTTACAGTCGACGGCTTGGCGGGTTTGGTCTGAGTGCCGGTTGTGGAGCTGCAGCTGTAGTACGAGAGGGAGGGGAGAGGTGAATTAGAAACAGTAAATGAAAACGAATATAGCAGAGTTATCATAGTATAGTTATAATAGTTTCACTTCTGAATCTGTAAAATGTATTAATATTCCTCTCTGTGCAGCATTGTGTTCTAATGAATATGGGCTGGCCCATACTGGTATGTCTTACATGAAATGTAAGATTATTTCTGCATCCATGTTGCCAGTATAACCAGTGTCATGCTCACTGTCCATGGCACCTGCTCACACAGGTGAGGGGGTCACACAAATTTATTTTTTGATAAATACTTTTTTTTCCCCTCTGTACTTAATTTGGGACAGGTGTTGGAAATGAGCCTTTGGCTCTAAACACTTAAAGCATATGATACTTGTTTTTTTAATTGTAATAATGCTTTTGCTACAGGCAACTGTCAAAATAAAGGGAACACTTTGGTAACACAGGGGGGGACAGTCAAACTGCCCAGGTTAGGGGGCCTCTGGTAATGTAACGGTCAAAACATTCGTTTGTGAGTGCAAGTTGCCTATTTCAGCTGCGGTTTGAAACCTGACTGTGCCAGACTGGCCCTGGCGACAATTGCCTGTCTGCAAGTGAAAGTAAAAAATTCAATAAAAAAAGGAAATACTTAAGTAAGCACAGATACTTAATTACTGTACTTAAGTACATTCTTCAACTTAAGTAAAGTAAATGCTAATTTAGCTAGGTAATCATAATAATATGTTTTTCACTCTTATTTCTTAAAATAATGATTATAATTATCATAATATTTATTTAGCCTGTGACATAATTGTTAGCTTAAAAAAATATATGTTTTTTTTTTACTGCAAACACCATCACTGCCTTTTATGCCCAGTCTAGATTACGGGAGATTGCTTAGCTAACAACAATCCTTTTATTGTACCATTGATCCTGGCAATGTGTTTTGGTTGCCAAGCACCCAGTATGTTTGCTAATTTGTGAGAAATGGACCTGCACCCCTGTTTAGCTAAAATGGGTTTTACTTAATGGTTTTTACTTAATGTTTAACTTAATGTCTTTGCACTTTTGTCATTTCACCTTTCTAATTGAAAGTATGCCTTTTTATATTAACAGCAAAGGATAATCTACAGAAAGTTACCCATGTCAATCATAATTAGTATTAAGTGTAACTCCATAAGGCATTCATAAAACCTTCGTAAGCATGCCGTTACAGCGTTATAAAGCTTTCAGAGACAACTGCAGGTTGTGACGGCTGACCCAACAGCATTGCAATTTGTGTGAAAAAAATATTAAACCATTTAGACGATAATTTGAAGCCACTCGACAGCTGTCTCAGAGCACCGAATTTGTTTATTCATGCCTTTATGAATTGATAACGCTGTGCTTATTAAGATGTCACCCGTGATTTATGAAGATCTAAAGACGGTAGCCATGATATGAAGAGACCTGCATGTCAATGTTCCTTGTCTCTTCCACTCCCCCCACCCCTGTGTTTTGTCCCCACACATGACAGACATGCTAATCCTGCCCATTCATCACCATTCATCCCCACTCAAGAGAGAGAACGGACTTTAAAAGCCATCTCCAACACTTCTCATCGATCTGGAACGGTGTTTGTGTTTGTTGGACCATCAGCTTTTTTTATTGACCCACACACTGCTCGCCATGGCATGGTGCCGCGCCAAGATAAGTCCTTTGTCATCGATTGTATTGACACATATGTCCGTGTGTGTATAACAGGGAGGGATATTGATAGCCCTCTCTTTTTCAAGAGAGAAACAAAAACACAGAACAGAATAAATGGAGTATCTGGCAGATGCCTACTTTTTGAATAACCAAAATGAACTGCCTGTCAAGGTGTTGCCCTCAGCGTAGCATAGCATCATCCTCCAGCCCAGACCAATTACATAAATGTGCTAGACTGCAAACACATATATATATATCCAATATTGTTACTTGATTGTGTTTCATCGTGTTACTGAATGCGTGGTTTGGAAAAATGTGGTTTAAAGTTTGGTTTTGTTGTATTTGTCCTGCTGGCTCACAATGCCCCCAAAGTTCATCATATATTGTATTTTGCAATAAGAAATAAACTTTTTTTTTTAAAAGCCAGATTCCTAAAAGATAAGAGAAATAAATCCCAGGGCTGAAGACATGGTAATATTTACTGATTCCGAAGAACCTGTTGTTATGATATGATGGAAATCAATGTGCTTATTTTCATCCTTCAAGATTGTGGTTTATACAGCAAAGACCTAACCTGTTGACCTAACTTTTAATAAAAGACTGAGAAACTTCTAGGTTTAAGTGCTTCTGAAGTCGTCTCATCATTCACTCCGCTATGGCCCTGTGCCGACCGTCCGCTTCCTGTCTCTGCACATTTCCATGTCCACATGCTTGGCTTTGCTCCATCACTTCTCATGGTACATGGCATACAGGAGAAATACATCCAATCAATCAATCAATCAATCAATCAATCAATCAATTTTATTTTTAGATAGCAATCTTCACGCCAGGTGTCCTAGGGTGCTGAACAATTAAAAACATATTGTAGAAGTACAAGTGGAGCAGGGCATTTTTCAGTCTGTTATAGACACATACAGTAGCCATTACATCTATAGAAAATGGTCAATCCACACACACATGCGCGCACACACACACACACACACACCCTCTCTTTCACACACACACACACACACACACACACACACACACACACACACACACACACACACACACACACAAACACACACATCTCGTTTCTCTCCAGTCTTAGATCTTACACTTAACATGCCTGGCATATAGACTGTATAAATAAAGAAAACCATTATTCATTTGAATGAAATATTTAATATTCAGTGAATTAGAAACTTTGGCAAAAATATTGTGTCTGAGGAACTAATCACATGGAAAATACATTCTGAAGAGCTTTTTTATGACGACGGAACGCAGACTCACTATTCTGTGTTTCTATTCCTCGATACTCCTCTTCACCTTTATACGCAAACTTTTCAAGATCAGCAAAACCAACATTTCTTCTTTCAGAGGACTTAGTCTCTGGAGTTTTCCAACAGAGGGTATACTCTTGCACAAAAATTAAACAAGTAATATTAATATTGAACACCCATTGGAGATAGTAATGGCTTGAATTCAGGATGCAGTTCCTAAATTCTTTTACAATTTGTTTCAGATTTCTTCCCCATTTTTATCCCAATTCGAAGCCAATTATGCCCTCTATTTCTTTTTGTTTTACCCTCCCCGCCACGAACTCACCACCCACCTCCATGGCCAGTTGCTACATTCTACTGCTGAATTAAACACCAAAGAAAATCCTCATCTTCACATCCCATGAAAAGAGCCCACACAAAGTGCTCGATGCATTCTGGATGCAAATACACGCATAGCGCTTTTCTCCACTGCATGTCACAGTGCCATGGAAACCAAAACGCAATGGGTTAGACTAGGGAACGGGAGTCACAACCAGGGTTTCACACGGCGTTGTTGAGTAACGCTTAATGTTTGCGTCGAGGCAATCTTTGCAGTTTGCCCGTTTCCCAGCTGCCTCCGAGCGGAAGAGGAGGAGATGGGAGGGGGGATTTTGCATCCGCCAGCTTTGCCACACCGGTGCCACCAAACCCTTAGCACTTCTGCCACACCGACGTCACCACGCCCGTATGCCATGGGTCCTCCACAGGTCATCAACCTCTCCAGCCTCCCTCACATGGCGACCCAAGACATGTCATGTGATGATGCTGCACCACCAACCCACCCCCGCCCCATCTCCCCTGGCATTTACCATCCTCGCCACGCTCTTCCTCCTCCTCTTTTTCTTCTTCTGTCATCGGATGTGAGGAGACAGTGTGACCTGCGGTACTGAAGCATGCCGTGCTCGCCATTCGGTACCCCCAACACCCCCCACCCCCTCGCCTGCTCCCCCACCATCGTAACAGCCGCTTCCCATTAAATAGCTGTTACCCATCACTAATTTGCAGATGACTGATTTCTGAAAGACAACAACACAGAGAAAGCGAGAGAGAGGTAAAAAAGGGAGAGAGAGAGAGAAAGAGAGAGAGAGGGCAATCTATCACGAATAGTGGAGGAGGAGACAGGTTAGTGCATCCGTGTTTATTTCTTGAATATTCTAGCAGTTTGGTCTCCCTCGGTTTCTGCATGGATGGCCCAGTTTTAAAAATTAATCATGTCTGCGAGAGAGAGGGGGAAGAGGGTACAAAACAGCGAGGGCCTTTGGGAAGAGGTTGCAGACAAGCAGCAAAAGAAACGTAAAGCAGTTCCTTTCTCTCGTTTCTTTTTGTTTTTGTGTGCTCATAAATTGAGATTGATACATGAATTCCCTTTATTAGAATTCTCTCTACTCTGTAATCGATGCTCTTAATTTGAAATCCATTCCAGAGCCATGGACTTTCATCATCTTTTTAAACTTGTATTTATTTTATTTTTCTTTGGGAGCAGAGGGCTCTGTGTAATTTAGCACCATTGGCGCTAAAGTGTTTCGTTTTGGTTAGTTCTTTCAAAAGACCAGCGGTAACAAATCGGCCTGCTCTATCCGTCTTTTGTTTCGCGGCCTTTCCGGTAAGAAGGGGCCGCGGGGCGCAGAGGAGAACGGGCGCAGGTGGCCGCAGGTGTCCCTCATGATCAGAGCAGGTGCGTCGCCCAGGAAAGGCGATAGCACTTGAAGGCTAACGAGGTTCCCATTAGCCCTCTCAGTGTGACATTAATTAAGCAGCTCACACCTGCTCGCCTCACCTGTAAGAGAAAAAAAAGAGTCAAAATTAAGTGTAAAAAAATAGTGTTTTTCCAAAAATCACTCAGTGGACTGAGTGAGTTTTGATAAACCATATTTTTCAACATGGGTATTATTTTCCTGATAAATGGTTAGGCATTACTTTTACACTATTATTCTTAGGAAAACATGATTTTTCATGCAAAACATGATTTTTCATGAATTTTTTTAAACAATTTTGGTCAAAGTGGACTGAGTGAGTTTTCAACAAACACTCTTTAAATGCCAACCCCCACACACACACTTATGCGATATTAAAAGAGGAGCACATTGAGACTGACACTGTAGGTCACATCGCCTTCGCCCCCGCTCCATTTTGTTCTCCAACTGTGTGCCATCAAAAAGATGTAATGCTTAACTCGATGTTCTGAATCCGTAGCTGTCAATCCAAATTAGGCGCCGAACACAAGCCTGTGAGCCTGGCGCTCCCGCCGTATCGAGCGCTAACTCAGAAAAGATCGAAAAGTCCATCTAACCACACACTCTAAAGTGCTCGACGGCTTTAACAATATCGCAGACGTAACATCGTTATATAGCTCTCAGGTCCCTCGCAGAAGAGATCGATCATTTTATATATATATATGAGAAAGATTTATAATAAAATCACACGTGTCTTGCACACTGGGTAAGTATTCAACGTGCAGTCTTGTAGTCTGATAGATAGTCAGGCTAGCCTTTCTGAAGGTATGAAAGGGCTCGAAATTCTGAAGATTTGATCCCTTCGCCCTGCTGTAGTATGAAAGGTTTTTTTCTTTGCCTTGTCAGTGGGTGGAAGCTGTCAATCAAATACACAAGAGTGCTGGACTGCAGGAGATTAGATCAGGATGGAACAGAAAAGCAGGCGGCCACAGTCCTGTCGTCAAGCTCACACACACACACACTCTCTCAATCACATGCACACACACACACACACACACACACTCTTTGTCAATCATACGCACACACACACACACACACACACACACACACACTTTCTCTCTATCATACGCACACGCATACATACACACACACACTCTCAATTACACACACACACACACACACACACTCTCTCTCAATCACACACACACACACACACACACACACACACACACTCTTTGTCAATCATATGCACACACACACACACACACACACACTTTCTCTCAATCATGCGTGCACACACATGCACATGCACATGCACACACACAGACACACTTTCTATCACACACACACACACACACACACACACACACACACACATACACATGCATACACTCTGTCACATACAAGTGTGCACTCTCACACACATACGTGTATACTGTCTCTCGTGCATGCACACTCTCTCTCACACACACTTCTCATACAACGGATTGAACGTGAGCATCATTGGCCACACGTCCATATTCACCGCTTTCATCTTTTCATCCACGGCCCGAGAAAATGCACAAAAGCATTACAGGGGAAGAGAGTGCATTCCATCAAATCCCTCCCCCCTCCCTCCTCCTCCTCTCCCAAACAACCCCCCACCCTCTCTCTCTCTCACCTGCCCCCCCCTCCTCTCCCCCAAACAGGCCCCACCACCCTCTCTCTCTCACCTGCCCCCCTCCTCCTCCCCCCTCTCTCTCTCTCACCTGCCTCCTCGTAGGAGCTTGAGCCCTGGGAAGAGAGATCTAAATCCCCTGGCAGCTCAATTGTTTTATGCAGGATTTTGCAAATGCCAGTTTAGCTCTTGAGAGAAGAAAAGGCAGGAAGAGAGAGAGAGAGAGAGAGAGAGAGAGAGAGAGAGAGAGAGAGAGAGAGAGAGAGAGAAGGAAGAGGCCGCTTAATTGGGCGCGCAGCTACATGTGGTTCTGAGTCTGTGGAAATGTAATACGCATCAGTAAGCCACGCCGAGAGTCATCGCCGTAGCGACAAAGTGCAATCTGCCACGGAGAAACCGCTTTAGTTATTATGCTGTGGAGCATTCACTGGGGGGTCCTCAGAGTTCTGTGCCCCGAGCCTCAGGTAACTCTACCCCAACCCCTTTCTGCCCCATGTCCTGCCCACCTGTCAACTACATAGAATAGAATAATATCATTTTCTTTAATTGCCATGTTACACAAGGTCATTGGAATTTGCCTTTTCGCATAGCTCCCCTAAGAGAGGTCGAGTGCAGGGTCAGCTATAGTACGGCGCCCCTGGAGCAGTTTAGGGGTTCAGTGACTTGCACTTTGGCAGTGCCCCAGAAAGTGAACTCATTTCACTTCATAGTTCATTGTCCAGTCCAGTTTCCACTTCATTCGTTTTTCAGTTGGCCTTCCTGGGATTCGAACCAGCAACCCTCTGTTTGCCAGCCCATGTCGCTAACCACTGAGCCACAGCCAGCCACAATGGTTTACTCTATCTGAAAGAAAGGGGCCAGTTGTTGAGCTTTGGGTGGGAACTTTCACCAAAACCACAGCCAGCCAGCAGCGGGCGATCTTTCGGGGAGACAGGGGTAGTTATTATGCCCTGGGAACATTTACAGGTACTCTAGAGCCTGAGGTGCGCCCCACCACCCACCGCCGTTTTTCCATGCTGGTGAACCAGCAGGGGGCGCACTACTGGGGTGAAACAGGGGGGTGTTGCACTCTTTTTAAAACTTGTGTTTCCGTCTCTCCCCCACACAGAGGTCCTTCTGCAGTGCCATGGTGGAGGAGCTGCGCGTGTCCCTGAAGTGCCAGCGCCGGCTCAAACACAAGCCCCCGGCCCCCGTCATGGTGAAGACAGAGGAGGTCATCAACATGCACACCTTCAACGACAGGAGACTGCCGGGCAAGGAAACCATGGCATAGAAAATATACCCATACAACAGCAACGACTACAACGACTACAACTACAACAAACAACATTTATATTTGTCTCTTGTGGAAAGGGGGTGGGAGAGAGGGGGAGGGGGAGGCGAAGTGGAGGGGGATGGGTGAGGGTGGGAATTTTTGGGGGCGGGTGGGGAGGGGGGGTGCTGAATTTTATGGAGGGGAGGAGAGAAATTGCCCGGAGCACGGACTGTCATCGTTGTTTAAAACAATTTGCCAGAGAAAAAAGAAAATGTTTCCTGTGGAAATACTCAAACCCCGGGCAAAAAAATTCAAGTGAGTTATACCTCAATGCTTCTGACTCTTGGGAAAAGACTCTGTTGCAAGGGCGGCGTACACACAGAGCAAAATGAATACATTTATTAAAGGAAAAATGACTCTGATTCGGAGTGGAGCGCAGGAAATGAATTGTAGCCAGTGAAAAAGGGAAGGATGTTGATATCTGGGGTCAAACGCGTTGTGCTTTGAGTTCAGTTGTCCCTTCTTTTGAATGTTTCGATGTGACCGATGTTCTTACGAGGAAACTAGCGTGTTCTCTCGACTCGCAACCTTCATAGAGCGCTGTCCAGTTATCACCTGCAGAATATGCATCACACACACGCGCACACACACACACACACACACGCATACTGTACGTATACACACACAAACAGCACACACACGCAGAAACGTATCTAAAGACAGTACCACACGGACACACACACACACACACACAGCACACACATGCAGATGAAAACACACTCGCAGACATATAAACGGGGAGGAAAATATGTTGACAGAGGGAAAAAGGGATGCATATTTTTCATATGTTGTGTTTGTTCTGTTTCAAAGGAAAGAAAGAGTAAAACATGGTGTACCATGAACAGCCAGGCCACGCCCACACCACTGCAAACAGATGGCGAATTTGTCCATTCCAAAACATTTGACCGACAAATTGTTTCATTTTGGATCTCGGGGGAAGAATTTATAAAATATGATCATCATTCGGGCAATAAATGATTTTGTTTAAGTTTTGCTTTTCAGATTACTAACACGTTTTAACATTTGGAGGGAGGGCTGTGAGGGGGGGGGGGAAATAATATTTTTCATATATATATCTATATATATATATAAAAATATATCATATGACAAACAACTATTGCTTATTTGTGGTTTACATTTTCAGTAGAACTGATACGAGCTGTTCTTTGGGACTAAGGATGTCACTGCGATTCACAGGTGTGTGGTGGTGATCACCTGACCTCTTCGAACCCGGAGCAGTTTAGTGTTGACAGCAGGGCGGGGGGGGCTGGATCGCCTAAAACAAACTCACAGTTATTACAAATGGGACAAACTTTATTTATTCAATTATTTATTGCTTTTTATTTATGAATTTGTTTGTTTATGCTTTATCACAGACTGCATCACGATAGCTGTAAGAACTCACCTCACTTGCGCACATAACTTTTATTCCTGTTCATTTTGGAAATTATAATTTATTTATTTTTCGTTATTCCTAGTTTTGATTTATTATACGTTTTTATTATTTAATTATTATTATAATTTTTTGGTATTTATTTTAGAAACAAAATCTTCACATTTACTTGTGGAAATGCAAGATTTCTATGAATAAAAATTTAAAAAAAGTTTTTTGTATGAAGAAGAAAAAAAAATACAAATTTTGTAATAATTTTTATTGACAAAAAAATACCAACCATGGGCGTCTGTGCGTCTGTGAGTCCTCCGTGCGTCCAGCGCCCATCCGGGTGGGCCCCGCCCAGACTCCCCCAGATCCCCCACGTGCTCCAGGGTGTCTGGGTGGGGCTCACAGACAGGTGTGCGCGCAAGACCATCAACGCAGGCCCACCGCCTCTGTGGCTGTGTGTGTAGGGGTGGGTGCAAAGCATGCTGGTAGTACTGAAGGGACACACGTTTTTGACTAAACCTATTTTTATCATGTAAAGGAATCATATTTAAAAGAAAAATATTTTTACTTCGGGTAAAAAGGTTAAGAAACAAAAAGTATATATGGAGACTGAAAAGTAAGGCTGAGAAGGACTGCCAATATTGCGTATCATTCTACACCCCTGATTTCCGATAGACTGCTAGTATTCAGTGCTGAGAAATTGTGTGTAAATGGTTTAAAATGAAAAAAAAAAAAAAATATTAAAAAAAAAATACAAAAAAAAATCACGAAACTAATTTTGACCATGTTGTGAAAAACAAAATGCAGTGCACACAGTTTACTGTTTGAAATTGATGCACAACTTTAAGAAAAAAATCATTAAAAATTCCACACAAATTTTGTTTGGTCTGATTCCTTTTTTTAAATTGACCTATGTACAATGCCTGAATTTATTTACATGAAATCCATCCATCCATCCATCCATCCATTGTCTAAGCCGCTTATTCCTGGTCAGGGTCGCGGGGGGGGTGCTGGAGCCTATCCCAGCATGCGTTCCGGGCGAGAGGCAGGAATACACCCTGGACAGGTCGCCAATCCATCACAGGGCACACACACCATTCACTCACACACTCATACCTACGGGCAATTTAGACTCTCCAATTAGCCTAACGTGCATGTCTTTGGACTGTGGGAGGAAACCGAGTACCCGGAGGAAACCCACGCGGACACGGGGAGAACATGCAAACTCCACACAGAAAGGCCCCCGGCCTGGATTCGAACCCGAGACCTTCTTGCTGTGAGGCGACAGTGCTATCCACTGCACCACCGTGCCGCTCACATGAAATACACTTTTTGTTTATTTTTATATTTTTAAATTTTTATATTTATACATATATTTTTACAATATAACTGAAACCAGTATTGTGTTGGTTAGGGAGGAAGTATACATATTTTCACATGTCCAGGGCCCATTCAATCACTACTGCCAGGACAGAGCCTTATAGACAAATATAAAATTATAAATTATGAAAATATTGGATAGCATACCAGGAATTTGAAAGTATCTGCCATTCACAAACACAAATTGGAGAGAGTCTAATTACAATGACTTAATTACTGACTGATAATCTAAAGATGTTTATAGAATGTACAAAAGAAGATAATATATATATACTGTATATATATATATATATATATATATATTCAAAACCACAATATTGACAATTAAGTTCAACAATAAATATGTCCACTGGTGAGAACATTCATCTATAGCCGGTACAGTGGTTAGAAAAATGAATTAGTTAATTTACATGAAGTGGCCTTTATACCTCTGTAATTATACTGTAATTACAGAGGTAGATACAGTGTAATTACTGTGTATGTACACATTGTTACATTGTATTCTTGCAGTGTTACATTGATACATTGTATACTGTCATACCCATTTGTCACCGTAATTCAAGTGTTCTTTTCTAACTGCAGTCACAACATAAAGTCCCCACAGTCATATTTTTGTTACATTTGTTAGTATGCAACAATGTTTACGTACACCTTGTATTATACTGTACTTACGCAGGTATCAGGAAACATTGTGCTTGTGAATTTATTACAATCTTGCACAGGCATCTGCTTTATAACAATTGAGAAATAGATCATTCGTGCAATAGCACCTTAAACCAGACTCAGACAGCGTTTTATGGACATTTCCCCGTTGCTGTAACGATGCTGAGATGCCGCTGGACAGCGTTGCCACGCCGACGGCAGGAGGATTTTATGCTTCCACCTCAGAAGGCGTGTCTATGCAAGGTGTCATTTCTGTTTCCCTCTATCTCATTGGACTACAACAGACATCCAGCAAAATGACCTCCGACATCCTGGTGTCACAGGCAGAGGGGGAAAGACAACATATTGATCTCCCCTTAAATCTAATCCCAGCTGGGAAAAAAACAGAATGACAAATGACACTGATAGCCAGTCCACCCATACCATGAATGCCAAACCAGCAGAGGCCCACCAAGCTAAAAAAATAAAGCAAAGTAAGGAACAGAATGGGCCTCCCGAGTGGTGTAGTGGTAGAACATCCGACGCTGCCCACTGCGACCGGGGTTCGATTCCACCACGTCAGGCCAGTTTAATCTCTGGCCAGGAGTACCACTAGAATGGCGGCAATTGGCTGTCCACCCCAGGGAGGGGGGAGGGAAGCCAATGCGAGTTTGCTGTGTGTGCATACCGGAGTTGCGGTCGACGGCTTGGCGGGTTCCAGCTCGGAGGAGGCGGTGCTCCATCGCATGTCACTGCCAGTTTCAGGACTATGGCAGGGAGCTCTCAATATGAGGGAGGGGGATAATTGACATGAAAAAGAGAGGGTATAATTGGGTACTAAATTGGGAGAAAAATCGGAAAAAACTGCAGAAAGACAGGTGGTTTCCCTGTGAACAGTAGTCTGTTGCTCAGTAAAAAAGACTGTAAGATTCATTAGATTAATTAACTGCGTTTGTTCTACACAATATTGGCTTCTGCCAGCTATAGCATGACGTAAGGGAGCCAGAGACGTACATATCCATTAACCATGATAATACATTTGATTTGGGATGAATATCAGTCAAACAGAACATTGCTAGTCAAACTGTCTGTTAAAATGATTGTGGAGTTAAAACTCGACAAAGGCACTTCAATGGGCAATAAGACAAAAACACATTTTAGGAAATTAACTGACACCTCAAAATAAAGCATTGGAACTATTCCCCAGTCTGTGGAAACAATCAAAAGAAGAAAAAAACGGTCTATGATGACTACTTAAAGACTAAGGAACAAATAAAACCATCTCTGCTAAATATATAAATAACACACTCAACCTCAAACAAAAACAGCCAGGCATCATCGTGAAGGCCATAAAAATAATAATAATGATAATTACCCGATTTTCAATTGCTTGCAACGCTTTCAAACTTCACCAGCAGTCTCTCTCTCCACTGTTTAGGATCTCATCGCTGTGTCTTCCCACTCCGTATTTCATAAAGGTTTTTTCTTCAGAGCGTGTCAAGCTAGCTGTCACTGCTATTCCTAGTGTTTATACACAGGCCATCCGCCACGGCATAGCGTTCTGTATGGTTTTCATTAGTATGCCACCCAAAAAGATTTCAAATCGCTATCATAAGACAGAATGTCATTAAAGCCCTTCAAACACTTGAAAGACCAAAGACAGGTGATTTTTTCTGCTACTCTCACCGTGACAGAGGGGGTACTTTTTAAATAATTTATTTCAGCACAAACACTTAATTGAAGTGCTGTCTGATGTACACGAGAAAAAAAAGATCTCAAGGTTTTTTTGTTTTTTTTCTCCAAATGGGGAACTATAATGGACTCGACAGGGAGTCACCTGGTTGAGGCTGTCGCCTGGCAACAACAGTGTGGACACCTGGTGCCAGATTTACTCCTGGCTCCTGGCAGAGACGGAGACACTATGGAGCCTTCCACAGTGATTGACGCATCAATCGTTGGGGAGCCCTTCGCAGGAAGGAAGAGCAGCTCTGTCTTCCCCAGGTTCAGCTTCAGGTGGTGGGTGGACATCCATGCGGAGATGTCAGCCAGGCATGCAGAGATCTGTGCCGGGACCTGGGTATCAGATGGAGAGAAGGAGAGAAAGAGTTGAGTGTCATCAGCATATCAGTGATAGGAAAAACCATGAGCAGAAATAACAGAGCCAAGTGACTTGGTGTACAGAGAGAATATAGGACGGGGCCTAGCACCGAGCCCTGCGGGACTCCGGTAGAGAGGGTGCGGGGAGAGGAGAGGGATCCTCTCCAGGCCACCTGGTAGGACCGGTTAGCCAGGTAGGACTCAAACCATGTCAATGCAGATCCAGATATTCCCATCTCGACGAGAGATGAGAGCAGGATCTGGTGGTCCACGGTGTCGAATGCCGCCGACAGGTCGAGGAGGAGGAGGACGGAGCTAAGGGATCGGGACTTAGCCCCGTGAAGAGCCTCAGTGACCGCAAGGAGGACCTCTCTGTGGAGTGGCCTGGTCTGAACCCAGATTGGTTGGGATCAAGCAGGTCATTCTGTAAGAGATGAGCAGACAGTTGATTATAGACAGCCCGCTCTAATGTTTTGGAAAGGAATGGGAGGAGAGAGACAGGTCGGTAGTTTGAGATGACAGCAGGATTCAGAGAAGGTTTTTTGAGGAGGGGGACAACATGAGCGCATTTGAGGGAGGAGTGGACAGAGCCAGAGGAAAGAGAGGAGTTAATGACATTGGAGACAAAGGGGAGGATGTCCATAGCAATGGACTGGAAGAGGGGGGAAGGAATGGGATCAAGAGGGCAGGTGGTGGGATAGTGGGAGAGAACAAGTTGAAGGATGTCTGAGTCAGGAAGGGGCGAGAAGGAGGACAGAGGGGTGGGAGGTTTAGGTAGCGAGATGGGTGAGGGAGAGGTTGGGGGGAAGGAGTTGCGAATGACATCGACCTTCTCGTGAAAGAAGGATGAGAAGTCATCGGCGGTTAGAAAGGAGGGGGGGGGGGGGAGGAGGAGGGGTGAGGAGAGAGGAAAACGTAGAATAGAGTTTACGTGGGTTGGAAACAGAAGATTGAATCTTAGATAGGAAAAATGCAGACTTAGCAGAGGAGAGGTTAGAGGAGAAGGAAGCCAGGAGTGTGTGGAAATCAGACAGAGCTACAGGGGATTTGGATTTTCTCCATTTCCTTTCTGCCGCTCGCAGTTTCAGTCGGTTAGCCCGAATGGAATCGGTTAGCCAGGGGGCGGGGGGGCGGAGACGAGCAGGTTTAGTGGATAGAGGACAGAGTAAGTCCAAGGAGGAGGAGAGAGAGGAAAGTAGGGTGGATGATGCTTCCTCAGCAGGTAGCTGAGAGAAGGCATCAGTAGGGGGAAGGGAAGATAGGACAGTAGCTGACAGGGCAGCGGGGGAGAGAGAGCGGAGGTTGCAATGGACAAGGACAGTGGGAGCAGGTGAAGATGGTTTAGGCGCAGAGGGGAGGGGGAGGGAGAAAGACAGAAAGCAATGGTCAGACACATGTAGAGGCGATACCGTAATGTTGGGTGAGGCGCAGTTCCTGGTGAAGACCAGGTCTAGTTGTTTACCAACCTTGTGGGTGGATGGGGATTCCGCCATGGTGAAGTCAAAGGACTGAAGCAGGGGGAGGAATGCAGAGGCCTGAGAGGTCTCCAGCGGCAGGTTGAAGTCACCGAGGAGTAAGACGGGAGTGCCATCCTCAGGGAACGCGCTGAGTAGGGCATCCATCTCATCTAGGAAACTCCCCAGTGGACCTGGAGGGCGATAAAGAACAATGATGTGCAGTTTACATGGAACAGTGACAGTGACAGCATGAAATTCAAAGGAGGAGGGTGAGAAATGAGGAAGAGGAACAATACCAAATCTCCACAGGGGGGAGATCAGTATACCTGTCCCTCCACCTCTACCTGAGGGTCGTGGAGTGTGGGAGAAGGTGTAGGCAGCGGAGAGAGCAGCAGGGGTGGCCGTGTTCTGGGGAGTGATCCACATCTCCGTGAGCACCAGGAACTGCAGGGAGAGTAGTGAGGCCTGGGCCGAGATGAAATCGGCCTTCCGGACAGCGGACTGGCAGTTCCATAGTCCACCTGCTACCACTACGTCAACACCGGGAGATCTAGGAAGGTGGATGAGATTGGACAGATTACGGGTGTGGGTAGAATCTCTCCTTCTAGGCAATCTAGACTGGGATAGAGAGGTAGCATGTAGTGTTAGATGCAGAGGAAGTAGAACAGGGAGATACAAAACTATGATACTTGCCGTGTGGCGAGCATTCCCTAGCTGGCCCCCCCTCGGTGGACTCCTGCAGGTAGACTCCTCCATCTTTGTCCGCTGAGTCTTCGTTCGGTGAGGCTGCCGCGAAAAGCTGCCGCTATCCACAACTATGGTTGCTAATATAGCCGAGTGATGCTAGGCACTAAGTGGCGAGTGCCACCTGACAACAATACAGACTAATGAACAAGTCACACGTTCCTTTCGCTACTCAAGGAACGCTCAACTACAGACACGGGCTGATGTAATAAAAAACGATTGAAAACAGCTAAGTAGCAATCAGCTTTGAAATATAATTTCTAAGCAGCGATAGAAGCTAATAACCGCTGGACATCAGCAACACAATACTAATTAAGATAACAAAGTAGCATTAAGTGCTACTTGCAACCAATGAACAGGATACAAATGCAGAAGCGAAACACCAAATCTAACGCCGGATAACTTACACTTACTAGCACGCGACGAGACGATTCCAACCGAGATACAATGCACACTGCTGGGATTCTGGCAGTAACACGCTTATATCCTACCTGACAACAATACAGACTAATTAACAAGTCACAGGTTCCTTCCGCTACTCAAGGAACGCTCAACTACAGTGGAGTGTAGTGGAGCACCACAGTGCCACTGCATCAGTTCAGAAACATCTGAACAATGCATGCCTTACATTTAACACAAACACACATACACACATTCACACAAGCACACCCACATTCATACACACATGTACACACAGAAATACACACTCTCTCTCTCTCTCTCTCTCTCTCTTTCTCTCTCTCTCTCTCTCTCTCTCTCTCTCTCTCTCTCTCTCTCTCTCTCTCTCTCTCTCTCTCTCTCTCTCTCTCTCTCTCACACACACACACACAAACATGCACACACACTCACACACATGCACACACACAGACAGAACATGGCAGCTTCAGAACTCCTGCCATAGAGCAGAGGCTCTTTCTGTGGCCGTCACCGTTTCCATGGGACTGCAGCACTCACGCTTGTTACTCAGCAGATTGTTTCCTTGGTAACTGAAACCAAACAAACCCAAGGTGCCATATCTTTCTGCAGGACAAAAATTGCAACTTTCTTTCCTTCTTTTTTTCTCTCTCTTTTGTTAAAACACAAGATGATGTGGGAAACTACATTTGACATTTTACGCATTTAGCAGACGCTTTTATCCAGAGCGACTTACAAGATGTGCATTAATACATGAGTATCAGTGCAGTGCTAGACACTGTTGTTGGCAGCTGCATACCATACCTGTAACACTGGGTTACAACTGGGTTATAACTATAAGGAGACACTGGGTTACAACTATAAGGAGAGCTCTATTTTATTCTAAGTGCATGTTTACCTACTGGCCTGCACTGCTGTTACAGTGACTCTTTAGCAGGTCATTGCTGTCATGTCTCAATACAATTGTTGATATGGGTGAGACATGACAGGCCAGCATGTCTGGAAGAGGAAGTGGAAAGAGATGGAGCTGGGAGGAGAGATGTAGGGTGAGGATGTGATACCAGAAGATGGGAGATAAATACGTTTAAAGGGAGGGGATGAGAGAGGAGGGATGGCCCATGTGTTTGTGAGGTCCACAGTTTAGCGTTTTTATATTGGTTCACTAAATAGTACAAGTAATCTTTTCAAGGTCATCATTGAAATGATCTTCTCAAGGTTAGCATCATAGTGGCACCAAACATCGATAGGGCCTGGGGATAACAACTTGGTTAATACAGAGATGTGGGTTGAGCTGTTTTGTGGAGAAACATAATATGCTCAGGCAAAGAATATCACTACCATGTTACAAGACTAATCATGACATGCAGACCTCTGCTTTTCTTTGGTGCGCCTGAAGCCCACGTTTGTTTATGAGCATTTAGGTTAGGCCGAGCCATATTCTGTTTGCCTGGGCAAGATCATACAATGCATAGCCCTGACAGTGTGTGTAGGTGTGTGAATGTGTGTGCCTGTGTGGGTCAATATCAGTATAATATCCTCAATATAATCACTCAGGTTTCATGAAAATATTGCAAAACAAATAATTTCTCAATTTGTATTCTAAATGGATAAACATTTATGAATATATCAGTATAATGACATGTGCCTTAAGATGCATTTTATACATTTTGTACCATTTTCTTTGATTGGATGTAGGGGATTTTGACATGTCCCAGCGCCTACCCAGTCAACTTCAATGAGTGCAATAAGTGATTAAAAAGCAAAGAATTTAAAGACCTTCCATATTTTCTTATAGTCATAAAGAAGTTATTTCCCAATTCAAGTCTTTTGATAATTTATGTTGCATTTTTCATAATTATATTAAACACTTGTCCACCCTGTCATGATGGGGTAAACTCCCCCTTTTAAGAGCCCTCCCTTTAATCCAGTGACATCACAGCCACCATATTGTATTTATTCAGTGGAGGGAAAACAACTTTCCCAAGTGCAGCAAGTATCGACACTTATATTGGACATGGTACATGACAGGGTGGACATATGTATAGGGTGCCGACCCTGAAAGAAGAAGAAAGTACCTTGAGAAAGAGAGGGAGAAATTGAAGGCAGAATGAGCTTAGTGAGAGAGAGAAGGGTGTCAAAAGAAAGAAATAGGAAGAGGCAAAAAAGCTAACCAGGGCCAAAGCCAGGGCTAGTGCTTTGCTACAGTCAGAGACACCACCCACAACTCAGCCTGAGCCAGAGCCATCCAGGTTACAACATGGTAGCTTGGATATTGAAAGTATTTATTAAGATTTCAAGATTGATTTGAAGTACATTTTCCAACTGGGCCGTATCTGACCTTGGTGCTGTGGGCAGTGGTGTCCCGCAGGGATCGGTGCTGGGACCTCTGCTCTTCCTTATTTACATAAATGATCTTGATATGGACGTTAGTAGCAAAATAGTTACATTTGCAGATGATACTAAACTTGGGGGTTTGGCAAACAGTTTGGAATCAACTAAAGATTTAAACAAAATCCCAAAATGGGCAGATACATGGCAGATGACATTCAATATTGCTAAATGTAAAGTTATGCATGTGGGAAATAAAAACATTAGACAGGAGTATTTTATGGGAGGAGAAAAGTGAGTAGGTGTTCAATTTGAAAAATACTTAGGAATTGTAGTTGATCAAAGCCTATCTGCATCAAAGCGAGTGTGCTACAGCGGTGGAAAAAGCCAACAGGATGCTGGGATACATAGCAAAAAGTATTCAGTATAAATCAATAAGGTTATATTAATGTTATATAATGCCTTTGTCAGACCTCACTTAGAATTTTGTGTGCAGTTCTGGGCACTGCACTAGAAGAAAGATATAGAAGCTCTTGAAAAAGTTCAAAGAAGGGCAACTAAACTGATACCTTGTATGAAAGGTAAAAGTTATGATGATAGACTTAAGGCACTCAATCTATTAAGAGACTTAGGGGGGATTTGATTGAGGTTTTTAAATTCCTAAAAGGGATTAACAAAGTGAAATACCAAAGATCTTTTAAGATAAGTGGGGTCAGCAGAACAAGAGGCCACAGGTGGAAATTAGTTAAAGGCAAATTCCGCACAGACAGAAGTTTTTCATGACACAGAGTGTTGTCAATGCCTGGAACAGCTTGCCAGGTCGGGTAGTAGAAGCAGAAACATTGACCCGTGTGTGAGTGTGTGTGTGTGTGTGTGTGTGTGTGTGACATGATACTGCTTGAGAATCAGAGAGAACATGTTGAGATGGCTGGCAGTGGGGAAGAACAAGAATGTGGAATGTGCAAGCCGCCATTCAATGTAAAATCTGTTTGGAGCCAAGCTGTAACTTTGTCCCCTTATGGTCAAACAAAATTAAAAAAGACTTTTATTTGCCACTGTAAGTCACTGTATTTACTTATTTGCATGTCCATTATGTCCATAGTTATTTTATACCTTCCAATAAAGGCTTGGAGGAATCCTACACTATTCTAGGTATTTATTTTACACAAATTACCTTTTTGTTGAAATAATTTACTGTATTCATTTGCAATACATCAAATCCTACCATACTGCAACGTTCTACATGAACCAAATATCATCCCTGCACCATACAACTATGCATCATGGTGTGCATTTTATCGCTGCTAAAGCAAACTCTTCCATAGCTTCTAATTTAACACTCATGACCAAGGCAAGTCTGTGCATACAGACGTGGTGTGATGCTACAGTTAGGTACAAGCCTGGAGCCATCAATCCTGTCCTTGTTGGGAGCACACTGCTGACACTTGAGAGGATGCAGCTGGTCGCACCTTTGACCTGATTGGCTACTGACACCATATTCTCACCCAAGAAGCCACACGACTCCTAGTCCAGGCCTGGGTGATCTCATGTCTAGACTACTGCAATTCCTTGCTGCCATGCTTGCTGGCCTATGCCATCAAGCCACTGCAACTAGTCCAGAATGCTGCCGCACGTCTGGTGTTCAACCAGCCCAAGTTCATGCATGTCACCCCACTACTCACCTGGCTCCTGTCGCAGCACGCATCAAATTTAAATCACTACTAGGCCATGGGAGGTGCCATTAAACAGGTAGAGTCAGACCTGGCAAAATAAAATTGTCCACCTGTGCATTGGGCCTTGTGTCATTTTGATATCCGTCATGACAGGCTGTCATTGCCTGAGGTGAACCTGACATAAATAAACAAATAAAGTAATAACTGTGGCTCTAATTCCATGTATTGGCGTATTGCATAATTGAATGATATTTATTATACGGTGAAAACCCAGACATCTTTACGTGCTGCCACCGCGTTGTGTAAATCATTTTACACAGATAGGTTAGCAGCGCGTTGCGACCCGCACTCAATAAAACGTGTCATGTCTCACGTCATGTTCTTCAACGTGCTCCCATTCTTCAGGACGTAACCTTTGTGTGTGTGTTATTAAGCATGTGCTTCCCTGGGGATCGCATTGTGTGGATGCTGTTCCGAGCTGGTGTGTGGGAGGAAGGCGTTCTGGCTCAAAATGGCTGTCGTCAATCACCCAGGTGGGGCTGCACATTGGTGGTGGTGGAGGTCAGATTCCTCTCTTCACTCCCCCCACCGCCCCCTCCCCTCAAGCGCTTTGGGTTTCTTGAAAGGCGTTATATAAATGCAATGCTACATTACATGCATTACATACAGGCCTATGGGATATCTTTTTTTTTTTTTAAGAATTTGTTTATGATTTTATCCCATTTTCTCCTAATTTAGTTGCCAATTACACCCTATATTTTTTTATGTCAAAAACATAAGCTCACCAAGCTCACCAAAGCTCAGACTGATCTCAAGTTCCAGGACATCCTTTATTTTATTCATTTAGACGAGTCATCATTGCCAAAAGCCATGGCACTGTTGACCTATGACCTTGTGCCCTTTGACCCCTGGGGGTGGTGTTGAGCTGGCATCATCACCTTTCCCTCCAGACCCACCCAGCCTCCGTTAGCTAAAAAACAAAAAGAAACATGGCTCTGTTGACCTACGACCTTGTGTCCCCTCAACCCTGGGGTGTGATGAACTAGCAAAAATGGTTGGCGAATCAAATTAACAGGGGAACAGATCTCCTCCCACCTGACCGTGGGTAGCTCTGGAAGAAGCCAAAAAGTCGACTAGAAAATATTTACAGTAAAATGATCCGACCTCACATTTTTTAATAAGAATTTGTTTCTGATTTTCTCCCATTTTCTCCCAATTTAGTAGCCAATTACACCCTCTCTTTTCATGTCAATCCCTCCCTTGTATTGTGGTGTGGCATAGCCCTGTGACCAGCAGTGACTGAGGCAAAGTATCGTCTCCTCCAAGCCAGCACTCGCCAAGCCGTCGACCGTAACTCCGGTACTCCAGAACCACTCCTATACGCAGCGAGCTCAAGCCGGCTTCCTTCCCCCCTCCCTGAGCCAATTGCCGCCCCCTAGTTGCACTCCTAGCCAGAGCTGACTCTGGCGCTTCCGGTGAAATCTAACCCCGGTCGCAGTGGCGACCTCACATTTTTAAATAGAGAGATTTCTTCCATGGCTTCCAGGAGAGATACAATTGTTGTTCTCTCCTTTGTCGCCCGTGAGTGAAAAGTCATGAAGTTTCTCTCCATTTATTCTTGTGTGATAAACGGAGTCGTGCAATTCTGCCCCCCCCCCCAAGGGAAGAATAGGCCTCCCTTGTAGCTTTTTTAGTTTTTAGTAATGGCTCTGAGATAGTCCGCACTCAAAAAGAAAAATAAACTTTTTTTCTTTGATAAAATATTTCTATTCACTCAATGAAACATTTGGGGAAATAAGTCGAAATGGCGCCGTTTGAACTTAGCAGTACCTCAGCTTGTTGATTCCTTCAACTAGCTACACAATTTAAGATCAACATCTGTGCGTGCTAACTGTTTTAACATCCATTGTTGTCTTATTTCAATTTTTTTCTTCTTTTCTTTACACTGCTGTCATTTATGATACTCTTTGATGCATTGTATACCAGGGTATTTCACTGTGTTTCAGAAGCAGAGAGAACAGCTCTATAGACACTGTTAATTTCCCCAAAGGCTCCAGCAGCAATGATATCCCATCAGACCCTATTCCGGAACATTTGTTATTTGCTTAGCAGACACTTTCTTATCCAGGGGAACTTTAAAAAAAGCTATTTATCCATTTATACAGTGTGCTTCCCCAAGGCTGCGGTGGTCAGCCACGCTGCCAGGATTCAGATTGGAGACATTACGGGCCAATGCCCTCAACTGGAGCTCCACTGTGTTTCCTACATTAATAGCGGTTGTCTCGCAGGGAGACGTAGAAACGCAGCATTCCTTTCCCACGTGTTGGAGCAAATGCACGTACACTCAGTGGCCATTTTATTAGGTACACCTTTATAGTACTGGGTAGGACCCCCCTTTGCCCCCAGAACATCCGGAATTCTTCGTGGCATGGATTCAACAAGGTGCTGGAAACATTCCTCAGAGATTCTGGTCCATCTTGACACAATAGCATCACACAGTTGCTGCAGATTTGTCGGCTACACATTCATATTACAAATCTCCCGTTCCACCACATCCCAAAGGTGCTCTATTGGACTGAGATCTGGTGACTGTGAAGGCCATTGGAGTACACTGAACTGGAACTTTGTGGAACCGGCTTGAGATGACGTGTGCTTTGTGACATTGCGCATTATCCTGCTGGAATTTGGAAGATGGGTAGATTGTAGCCATAAAGGGATGCACATGGTCAGCAACAAGACTCAGATAGGCTGTGGCAAACAATGCTCAATTGGTATTAAGGGGCCTAATGTGTGCCAAGAAAACATTCCCCACACCAGTACACCTTTCCCACACCTTGGAGCGAATGCACAGATAAGCCTGCAAGCTTTAGCCCTTAAAGCTTTTTTTTTTTTTTTTTTTTTCTCCTGAGAAGCAGACAGCAAGGGATATACAGTGTATCTTTTAAAGCACACATATGGTACAGCTCATTAGAGATATACTAGGAGAAAAACAACAACAACAAAAAAACATACATTGTTTTAAGAAAAAAATGGCTAGTGCCATTATTGTGGATTGTTAGAATCCAAGGCATGGTGCTTCTATGTGTGTGTGTGTGTGTGTGTGTGTGTGTGTGTGTGTGCGTGTGTGAGTAAATGTGTGTGTGTCTGGGTGTGTTTGTGTGTGAAGGAACACACAGTGGATCCTGTTAATTGGCCAATTACCACAGTGGGCAGGTCTTGCGGCAAGGTAGTCCTGTCCCTCCATTCTCACCTTCATTTGACCTTCAAGTCAAATCCAGCAGATCGATTGTTATTTTTAATAGACCTTAAAGTAATAGCAGTTTAGTCACTCATTAAAATGCTTGTACAGGTTGTCACAGTAACATTTTTACAGGCTTACATAGACTTATAAGTGCCTCATAGGGTGTCAAGCCATGTCTATATTTATCAGTATTAAAACTATCAGATGAAAGCTTGAATGGGTATTTAGGGGATTAGAAAATTATATACGGGTAACTGCGGAAATAGAGGAAACACTTGAGTAAATTAAGTTAATGAAGGGTTCTGGTGGCTCTGTTATGGTGTGAGGTGTATTTTCCTGGCATGGTTTCGGTCCACTCAACCCCTTAGAAGGCAAGGTAATCACCAATAAATAAATAAACATTCTGAGTGATCACCTTCATCCTATGGTGAAGCATTTCTATCCCCCATCCACAGGGCATGAGTGGTCACTGAATGGTTTGTTGAGCATGAAAACGATGTAAACCATATGCCATGGCCGTCTCAGTCACCAGGTCTCAACCCAATTTAACACTTATGCGAGTGGCACCTGAGACAACATTTTCCACCACCATCAACAAAACACCTAATAATGGAATTTTTGTGGTATTGCATCCCTCCAATAGAGTTCCAGACACTTGTAAAATCTATACCAAGGTGCACTAAAGCTCTTCTGGGGCTCTTGTGGTGGCCCAACACCCTATTAATATACTTTATGTCAGCGTTTCCTTTATTTAGGCAGTTGCCTGCAGCTTCAACATGCTAGACAAAAGAAAACCTGGTATATTAGTCTATTTTCAGGTGAATTTTCCCCCTGTATTCCCCTAATGGCCTCTTTGACCGGACGGCAGCTAGCAGCTCCCTGAGAGCTTCAAGTTAAATCACGCGTGCTGTAAAAACCCACTGCCATCACCACCTGATGTTGTGTTAAATCAAAAAAAGAAAAGGAAAAAAAGAAAAGAAAATTATTTGGGATAAGTCAGGCCCCTTCATGTCACAGAGGCAATAACACCACCCCTTCACCAGCACCCCGTGTCAATGTGATGGGATGAAAAATATTGTTTGTCCCTGAGCTAAATTCCACAGAAAACTAAAGGGAATAAATATAGAAAGAAAGAAAAACAGGATGTAAGCCAGGTAGACGGAGGGGGGAGGGGGCAGAGGTGGTAGGGCGGGAGGGGGTGTTGAAATGGCCTCTATTTTCATTTCCCCCTCTGTGGTTTGGGAGAGAAAGAATAATACATTTAAAAAATGGAGAGAGAGAGTATACAAAAAAAATTGAGTAAAGAAATGTTTTTTTTCTCTTCGGTGATGGCGGAGTTTAATAGCCTTAAATCCAAAGGGGTGGGGTCGGCGTGTCACAAACATCGAGCCATCAGAAAATCCCTCTGGTGGAGCTTTACGGTCCTAATCCTGTATCACAGCGAGTGGCACTGACCCCAAACCCCCCAGGCTCTGACCAGGTTACCTCATACTGTATGACCAGCCCCCCCTCCCCTTCTGCCCCCGCCGCCATCTACACCCCCTCCGGGGCTGGGACACAGTCACACTCTCCTGCTCTCACACTCTTTATTTCTCTCTCAGAGCTTTGTGGCAATTTTCTGCCACGGCTCCCGACCAATTGCGTGGCCCGGACCCGGCGGACCCAGCGGAGCCGTCCAGGAGCTGTCGGATATCACAGCAGAACTGAGCCCCCACAGGCCCGGCTGCCTGCCAACCTGCCCCTGCTGTAATGGGATCAGAACACAATATGTAGCACCGCCACACACACTCACACACACACATATTCACTCACTGCCACACACACACACTCACTGCCACACTGTCACACACACACACACACACACACACACACACACACACACACACACACACACACACACACACAATATGACCAACAGCCACAACAACAGTGGTGCAACAAGAGATGTGACGTTCTTGTGGTACTGAAAGGATAGCGACCTACAAGATACAGACAGTCACGACCACTGTCGCACACAGCATCGACCAATTCAAAAGAATAATCAGCACTTTTAGCTGGATAGTTAGCCAGCAATATATCAGTTTGTAAAGCAAGTTGACCGGGTAATTTTGTTAACGATCAGTGTAACAGGTAGTTGTGAACTGGCTGGGCTAACTCTTAAATAGTTAGCTAGCAGTTTAAGCTAGCTCTTTAGATAGCCTGATCAGATAGCCCTGTCAGCGTACTAACGTTGTACCATTTTCTTCAAGCTAGCTACATTCGTTGTCAAAAACAGAACAAAGAAATTGCATCATTGTGGCTAGTAACAGCCAAGGAAATGGGACTCAACAGGATTTCCAATACATTTATAGTATTTGCTACTTGAAATTCCACCAAAACCTTTTGTGTGGCATTAATAAGAAATTTCACAGAAATGTGCCAAAGGATAAGGCTATGTTACCTGGTTAATTAAAAATTTAATTTAACTGCCCAAATATAGCTAATAAAAATATAACACATTTACTAGTGTGAGAGAGCTGTCAAATAATTAAACACACACTAATAATATTTTAGTTTAAATGTATTCTCTTAAACATTTCAGTCATTTCAATCCATTAGGAATGAAACAATATGTAGGCTAGGCTAGGTTTTAGCAGATTCAAGGCTAACACACCAGCTATCTAGAATCTAAAAAGACGGAAGACATTAACCAGCAAGTTTTTTTAAAAGTTTTTATTTTTATTTTACCCCGTTTTTCTCCCAATTTGGTAGCCAATTACTCCCGCTGTGCTTAGTTCAATCCCCTCCCTCGTAGTTCGCTACCATAGCCCTATGACCGGCAGTGACAATGCACTCGTCGTGCTGTCGACTGTAGATCCGGCACCCCAGAACCACTCCTGTCCGCAGCAAACTGTGTCGGCTTCCCTCCCCCCTCCCTGGGGTGGACAGCCAATTGCTGCCCCGGTGACACTCCCGGCCAGAGCGACTCTCACGGTCGCCGTGGCCAGCGTCAGATGTTGAAACCACTAGACCACGCGGGAGGCCGTAACTTATATTATTTAATGAAAATTATCATAACTAGACAGTAAGCCAGTTGCAGCATGGAGACGCCACCATTCCAGCCAGCCAGCTAAAAGCCTCAAGCTTGCAGTAAAACATTTGTGCAGTGGCAATTATTTTGCTTATGTCAGCGTTCAAAATTAAGTCGTTTTTTTTCTTCAGAGAAGAAAATGCATATCTTACAATTGATCAGATTTGCTTAAAAAAAACAACTCAGTTATATGGACATTATAAAGGAAATTTTAATATATGACTGGGCTCTTTGCGGCCTCCTCTGCTGTCTTCCATTATGCTAATTATTGTGTGCTTTAATCTTAGTATCCTCTCTGCTGCTAGCTAGCATGGGGGAAAACTGTGCCCACAAAGTGACGTGTGCCAGGTCCTTTTTAAGTCTTGGAAGTGTTGGGAATATTCAAAAAAATATATACTGTATATCACACATATTACAAATCAAAATAAGTGATGCTCCAAATGTCTGCCCTTCAATAGCAGATGCCTTCAATCCGGCCCATGAAGGCGTAGCCAGGAGGAGTCACAGTTAGCTAGATTGTTCTCCCCGGAAACTGGCAAAAAGGAAAATCCTGATTGGACCTTTTTTCTATTCACTTGAAATGAACCATTTCCTTCTCCTAAATAAATTAAATCACAAGAGATATAAGACATAATGGTGACTGATATCATATTAAGGAATCAAAGAGGTAATTGATCTAAATTATATTGTGATTTAATAGATTTCAAAATCTTACTTTCATACATTTTTCTCAGGCCTTCACTGAAGGCTTTGAAAGCCTCGGGCAGTTCCCCTTTTGCATAAACACACACTCACACACATAAACACATGCATACACACACACACACATACACACTCACAGGCACATACTAACACACACACACACACATACACACACAGGCACATACTAACACACAAACACACACACACACACACACAGGCACACACTAACACAAACACACACACACTCAAAGGCACACATAAACACACTCACACATACATGCACATACACTCACGGGAACACACACACACACTCACACACAAACACACACACACACACACATGCACACACACAGAGAGGCACATAAACACACGCGCACACACGAAACACATCACGATTCCTGTTGTTATTTTGAGGCCCCTGCTCGCTCACTCAATCAATCAGTCGATCAGCTGGTGCATGACTGACACCGTCCATTTCCAGGCCTGCTCATACAGAGCCAAAACTACAACAGGGAAAAAGAGAGATCTTTAACAGTTAATCTCTATTTTAATCTGTTTCCCTCACAATGCCAGGGTTCTGTCTGAGACAGCAAACTCATCAGCGCTCCAATTAGAACAGCTCAGCATGCTGACACCTTTTCCCAAATCCAACCAAGGCTAATGTTTCAACACAGACTGTGCAATTGATGTCACTGTCACCATTCCAATTCGCATTCAAATTCAAACTTTTCTGGGTTTTCTTTTTTTCTTCTTCACGCCAAAAGTGCTGAGATTCAGAACTCTTCACAGAAGAGGTACTTTGAATTTGCGAGGGGTTTGGCTTGGACTTGAGCTTTATCACAGTGAAACGCATCTCTGTCCCTCCAAAAATCAATAGGGTGAGGAAAGGCAAGCCGAGGGAGAGAGAACAGGCGAAAAGGAAAACACAGAAGCCACATTGACCTCGCAAATGCCATCTCATCTGGGAACAAGAGTAATATTACTTGTTAATATAGTACAGTATGTTTAACATGTTGTTTTTTTTGTAGATTGGAGGACATCTTTGCTGTAAGTGACCCAGGACAAACTGTTCTCTACCCGTACAATATATAGCACATTCCTGTGGAAGCTTTGCACAAAGAAACACAAATAACCAGCAAACACACACTCACTCAAGCACGCACACCTACACTCACGCATACACATGGAAATATGACCCACACACACAGGCATACCATTTGTTATTCAGTTATGTTTTCACATAATGTACAGTTGCAATCATCAGGGGAGAAACATATACAGTACACGTATATATATATATAGTAGGTAGATATCATTTAGTGGATGTGCACATACATTTCTCATATATATATATATATGTAATTGTTTTTAGTTTTTTGTTTTTTGGGGGGGCTTTCCAATAACTATACAGAACCCCGGAGTTCATCAAAAGGTTTTGGAAAAATATGGGGGAAAAACATGCAAAATAAAAAATAAAAAATAAAAATGGAATGTACCGGCATGCGGCACGTTTGCATTATGAATGGCAGCTGCATTATTAATCTGTAGGAGCTCTGGAGCTGGAGGATGTGCCCTTTACACCTCCTTCGCTCCCTCTCTCTCTCTCTCGCTCTCTCTCTCTCTCTCCTTCCCTCCCTCCCTCCCTCCCTCCCTCTCTCCCCTCTCGCACTCAGAATTCAACCAGGTAATCCCCCCTCGTTTCGCTCGTCCGACGCCTCATCCCCAAAGCGAAAGTCTCCCAGCTGCTTCCTTCTTTCCAGCCAATCTAATGTTCCTCCCAGTGGGGTTCCTGCACACCCCCATCGCTGTGGGGAATGTGACTCTTTCAAGTCGCCCTCGTGAGCGCCTGTGTGGGTTTTCTTGCTGGCATGTTTGTAGCCTTTGTTTGTTATTTTTGTGTTTTTATGTTGGTGGCCTTTTCACTTCCTCGCCTCATTATTGGAAGACACAACTATGGGGGAGAAAGAGAGATAAAGAGAAAGGGATAGAGAGATAGAGAGGGAGGAGAGAGAGAGAGAGAGATGGGGGGAGAGAGGGAGAAAGAGAGAGAGACTGCCTCCCCACCCAGGTGCAAACGGGTCACTCTCCTGCTGGGTTTTCAGCAGTGGTGGATGAGGTACACAAACCCTTTACTTGAGTAAAAGTGCAGATACCCTGATAAAATATTACTCCAGTAAAAGTAAAAAGTCCTACATTTAACACCATTTGCCTTTGAAACGTAGGGGAGTGAAAGTAAAGATAAATGTAAAAATGGAAATACTTAAGTAAGCACAAACACTTGAAAAATGTACTTAAGTAGAATAATAAGTAAAAGTATGGTAAATGTACTTCGTTAGTGCCCACCACTGGTTTTCAGCCCTCTTTCACACACCCAATGCAAGCACAGTCACCACCGGGTTTTCTTCAAAGCTAAATCAGCCTGCCACAAATTGTGTTTAGCGTAATCAGACAGCTGTGTGCTTCTGTGGCAGGGAAGACAGCAGCTCGACATGGCCCCTTCCAAGACCTGCGTTTACCCGCAGCTCCGTTCCTCCACACCTTCGTACCAAGCGTCTCGTTTAAACGTTAACGTTCCCGGTGGTTTCGTGCTTCCTCTCCAGACAAAAGATTTAAAAAATCTATCTCCGCCGATGATCAAACGGCGAGTAGAGACCCAGACCATTACAGCGCTGAAAGACAGTGATTGCCTTTGATTGGAATAAAGGTCCCATCAATATTGCTGCAGATGGCTTGTGTTATATTTAGCCTAACTTCCTTTATTCGATTCAGAGCTGTGGGACATGGACATCAATGTACAAATGGGGGATAATGATATAATATATATATATTAGAAAAACATTTTTTTCTAAGAATGATCAAAATGGAATAAAATTGCGTGAGGTGAAAGTAATAAGGCACCATGCTCGAGTGGGTGGTTTGGCCGTTAGATTGCAGTTCCGCTCTGGTGTAAAAACACCATTTTCCACAAACACCTGTGAGGGGTTCCTCTGATCCCACGGCCATGGGCGAGGGGTCCGTAAACCGAGAATCTCTGCTCTGTAACCCTTCATCCCCCCCTCCCCCACACACACACACACACAGCCAAACTGTTACCCCTCCTCCCCCACCAACACACACACACACTCACACATACACACACACATAAAACACACACACACACACACACACTCTCTCACACCACATACACACACACACACACTCACTCACACACACACACACACACACATACACACACACACACACACACACACACTCACAAACTCTCTCACACACTCACACCTACACACACACACACACACTCGCAGCCAAACTGTGACCCTTCTGATCCTCCCACTCGACCAAGACACCTTTATATCTTCCCTTCATGTTTTTTTCACTGGGAAAAGGTACAAAACTGTGTCATAAAATATCTTATGTGCACCTTTCAAGGTACTATCGACACATTTGTACCCCGAGGAACAAAATTGTGTACCCTAATTGTTACCCTTTATCTTTGAGAGTGCAGTGCTGTGTACTCACAATGCCGCTTGCCTTCCTTGGCATCTGAAGCCATGTCACTTATAAACATTTCTAAACTGGGATACGGTGAGAAAAAGAGTTTAATAAGGCAAGCCAGATGTGGAATGTAAAAAAATCACAATTGATTGACAGCAGTGACACTTTTAAGGCAGAGTAATGCCTTGTTTTATTACAGGATGTGTGTAGGTTATTAGTCAATACATATTTAACAACGACAAACATCTGGTAAAACCCCACAATCTGAAAAAAGTTTTTTTTACCACATCCACATACAGTAGACCATATGTTTCAGAATACTAATTATAAAGATGAAATAATGGTATAAATAATGACAATCAAATAGTGTTTTGGCAGTATAAGCAGAGAAGTTGAATAATGTGATGTACTTTTCTTTTTTTTGTAAAGTTATACATACAGTCAATCATAATGAATACTATCGGTAGACAAAATTGTTAACAGCAAACAATATATGAATATTTATTAACTAATAAGGAGTTGGGCTGCCCTTTACCTTCAGAACAGCTTCAGTCCTTCTTGGAATGCTGTTAACAGTTTTGTGCGATTACACTAGTTTCTAGTGGGATATTGGACCATTCTTCAAGAGGGAAAGCCTCCAGTTATTTGAGAGATAAAGGCAGTGAAAATGTACTTCGCACTGTACAGTCCAGAACTTCCAATAAAGGTTAAATGATGTTTAGATCTGGTGATTGGGGAGGCCATGGAAGGTGTTTGACATCCTGGTTTTCACGAAACCACTATTGAATCCATTTAGCAATGTGTATGGGGGCGTTATTGTCCTGGAATATTGTGGAATAACAATGTTTGCACCATAGGGTGCACCTGGTCGTCTAAAATGGCTTCGTATTCCATGTCCATTCTACCATGGAGAGTAATAATTGGACCTAATGACTTCCATGAGATGGCTGCCCACACCATAACAGATCCTATCACAGTTGGAAACAGGCAATGTGGGTTGAAGGCTTCCTTTCTCCGAACCCATCCAGATGTAGGAAAAAGACGACTCAGACGATATTACCTTCTTCAGCTGCTCAATACACCAGGTTATGCATTGTTGTGCATTGGCCTTGGTTACAAGCGGTTTCTGATTGGTAGCTATAAATATCAGCTTTGTGAATCTCACAATGTAGTTACAGTTTTTGTTAAGATTTGGTCAAGAGATTCAGTTCTATTGGTCATTTTTGAAAATGTTTTTTTAGCAATTATCCTGTTACATGTCTGTGGGTGAGCTTCGATTTGCGACGGCTGCTCTTCTTCCCTGATACACTTCTCCCCTGTTTGGCGTATGCAGTCATGATTTGAGACTGTTGCTTTAAAAACTCACATATTGAAGTGCTGTTTTTAAAATGTCTTTTATAGCAGAAACATATTGCTAATTAGTATTGACATTAATATGAAACACATGTGCAGACATGTTTTTAATTGCAATTTAGTTACTTCAAATTATGAGTCGTTTTTCACTTGGTGTTTCCATTATTTTGTCTACCTACCCCATATTATATATATATATATATAGTGTGTGTGTGTGTGTGTGTGTGTGTGTGTGTGTGTGTGTGTGTGTGTGTGTGTGTGTGTGTGTGAACACCATGCTGTGTTGTAGTGCAAAATAAAAGACAGATCAGCAGTTAAACTGACCAAAAATAGATTTGCTCAAAGGGGAAATGAGCAAAGTCAAACAACTCTTCAAAATGAGGCAAAACAGTCATATGAAACTCAGAGTCCTTTAAACTAAACAAAGTTATCTTCCACTCTGGGAGAGCTAATCCTTTACCCCAAGCTTTCAGAAACCTGGCTGGTCGAATGACTTCACAGGATTCTTTTTCTCTTTTCACCAGGACACACCATCAAAGACTGCACATTTTTTCTCCTCTTCTCTCTCTTCTCCAAGTGAAGGCACCAAGGCCCTTTTGTTTCCACTTGATTGGGGGCCAACTGGCCACAGGTAGCAGAGTGTGGCCTGCAGGTGGCGCCATTTCAACCACACCCCACTACCTCTGCCTGCCAGGTCCCCACAATATATGTGTATGTATTTATATATATATACAGTGTCCCTTTAAAGTCTACACCCGTCGCAAGAATGTCACCTTTTGTTCCCTTACAGCCTGAAATTAAAACATAGTAAATCAGACTTTTACACCTTTATTTCCACATTTTACCCCACAACTTCCAAGTGATTTTTTTTTCAATTTCTGAACATTAATTAAAAATGTAAAACTAGAATAACCCACTTATCATACCAATTGCAAACTAGCTCAGGGGTAACCAATCACCTTCCAGATCACACACCAAGCTAATTGGCCTGCACCTGTGTTAAATTGTAGTGATTCTGATTACTTCAGAATAAAATCAGCTGTTCCTAGAAGATTCCACTGCTGGGTAGTGCATTTCAGAGCAAAGAATCCACCATGAGCAACAAGGAGCTTTCAAAAGCACTCCGGGATAAAGTTGTGGAAAGGCACATATCAGGAAATGGCTATAGAACAATTTCAAAGGCCTTAAATATCCCTTGGAGTATATTCAAGATCATAACTTAAAGGGGCACTGTATATATATTACAGATAACTGTCAAAATAAGGGAAACACCAACATAAAGTGTCTAAATAGGGCATTGGACCACCATGAATTGCTAGAACAGCTTCAATGCACCATAGCATAGATTATACAAGTGTCTGGAACTCTATTGGAGGGATGCAACTCCATTCTCCTACAACAAATTCCATAATCTGGTGTTTTGTTGATGGTGGTGGAAAACACAGTCTCAGGCGCCGCTCCAGAATCTCCCATAAGTGTAAACCCCTCGATTTGAGATCTGGTGACCGAGACGGCCATGGGGGCATTGTCATCCTGGAAGAGACCACTCCTATCAGGATATAAATATTTCACCATTGGATGAAGGTGATCACTCACAATGACTTTGTATTTATTGGCGTTTATTTTGCCCTCTAAGGGGTTGAGTGGACCAAAACTATGCCAGGAAAATGCACCACAGAGCCGCCAGAACCCTTAATTTACTCAAGTGTTTCCTTTATTTTGGCAGTTACCTGTATATATATATATATATATATATATATATATATATATATATATATATATATATATGTATTATAGTATATATATATACTTTAGACACTGAACGTTACACTTATCATCAATTGTATTTAGCCAGTTATATCGTAGTTGGAATTCATCTCCACCTCATCCTGACGACGTTAGGTTTTGTCATGTTTAAGAAGACATCTGACCCATTTCTATCTCATTTCTACCTCAATGGCTCCAGCAAAAGGGGGAAATCGTTCATTAGCGTCCCTGTCTGAGTGCTTTAGAGGGGTAATATGATGAAGTGTTTCATTTCACTTTCAATAATAACCATAATTTGGGGGCACAACATCGCCTTGAACTCATTTGCTATTCCATATAGAAGACTGCTCGCTCCCCATCCATCTTGTAGAAGGATGAGCCTGTCTCGGAATTATACGGCAAACTGCTTTGAAAAAAAAAAAAAACCTAGCTGAAGTCAAGAATCAAAAAAAGAGCAATTATTGAAGTCTTCCTACGTGGGAACGATTTAGCCTGGCTTACCGGCTGTACGTCAGGACTGCCTTGTTCAACCAGCCTTGTACATGCTTCCAGTGACAAGCGTGCATTGAACTGTGATGCGTATGAATGGGCTGCAGTGTGGAGCATCGGTAGTTATCCTCCGGCCCTTTATGTGATATGAAATGCCAGCGGCGTGCTCATTGAGCGGGTGAATCACCCGCTGTTTTCGATTGCTCATCCTTTGTGAATGCGTTATCTCAGATCAAGCCTGACAAACGGCTAGGGGGTCTCATCTTCTACTGATGTTATTGGGCTCCATCAGTCTGTTATTGGTCTTCCTCTTTTATTTTTCCTCCTTCACTATGAGGAAAGGCCCAACTATATATGATATATAGTTGTATATATAGATATGGTTTAGTGTACTGTGCCACTCACTGAGGTGTATATAGCCTGAGGGAGAGTGAGTAGGCAAATGTATCCCATACAGTACATGCAATATCATATTATCATATCATATTAATGTTTCCAGGATAGGCTAATCGTTTCATTATTTTAAAAAATGGCATTTACTAGGTTTTTAACAGAGAGCTCTGTCGGGGGCGTCGATTGGCCGGCATGGGCTCGCAGAGAAGTGTGAAAGGTGTCCCTGTACGGGAAAAAAATGGCTTGCCTCCGAGGACGAGCGGTGGGCTCGTGGGGGAGTAGAAATTGAAAGAAATAGAGGGTGTAATTGGCTACCAAATTGGTAATAAAAAAAATTAATCCTGAAGATAACAACTGTTCATTATGTTCTGGTTGTACAGACAGGTGAGGCAGGAAACAAGCAAATGACCAAAATCCCAATAAATAAGGAGATCATCTCCAGCGAGACACGGTGGTGACGATGGTGAGCGTTTGCCAGCACTCTGTGAAGTGCCTGCGCGGTGGAGCCCGGCTCCAGCTGTTTTTCAGAGCCGTTCTGATAACAGGTCATCCTTCACCAGACACTTTCACTGACACATCCATCTCTCCGTCTTATCTGATTCCGCCCGCCACCCGTGCTAACAGACAGGGCCGTGGCTACAGAGGCAGAGAGGAAGTACCACAACTTCATAACATTTACACCACTCACTGCAAAAGGAAAGCTCAAAATGGTCTCAAGGACACCAGCCACCCTGCTCATGTGCTGTTCTCGCTCCTTCCATCTAAAAAACGCTACCAGAGCATCAAGTCACACGCCACCCTTCTCAGTAACCCTCTCTCTCCACAGGCAGTCAGGTTGCTGAACAGCTGATGCTCCATATGCACTTCACATTTGTTGTATAATGCGTAGTGTAATGTTATTGCGTACTGTATATTGTGTTTTGTGTACTGTATGTTGTGTATGTATACATATGTAGGCCTGTAGTGTCTATTGTTTTTGGGATGGTGTGTACTTTGTTCAAGGCAGAAAGATCCAGAGCACAAGCATCTCATCTCATCTCATCTCATCTTCAGCCGCTTATTCCTAGTTAGGGTCGCGGGGGGGCTGGAGCCTATCCCAGCATGCATTGGGGCGAGAGGCAGGAATACACCCTTGACAGGTCGCCAGGGCACTACATACACCATTCACTCACACACTCATACCTACAGGGCAATTTAGACTCTCCAATTAGCCTAACGTGCATGTCTTTGGACTGTGGGAAGAAACCGGAGTACCCGGAGGAAACCCACGCGGACACGGGGAGAACATGCAAACTCCACACAGAAAGGCCCCCGACCTGGATTCGAACCCGAGACCTTCTTGCTATCCACTGCACCACTGTGCCGCCCGCACAAGCATCTCATTATATTTAATATGTGTGTGTACATCATGTATATTGTGTCCATTGTGTACATAGTATATGTAGGCCTGTAGTGTACTTGAACTTGAACTTGAGAAGGGCAGGAGGACTGCACTCATTCTCTAACTTTGGATACTTTGCTGGTGGGTTTTTCCCAGAACAATTATTTTTGATCTTTTATGAGTTATTTTCCCTTTACCCCCTCCCTTAGTATAGAGGGGAAAGGGAGAGACACCATACATCAGTGATTTGTTTCACAGTAGTGACGAGATGTTCGATCGGTAATCAACAACAGGTCTAAAATGAGTGCAATATTTGAAAATTGCAACTATCCCGTCTAGGTTAGTTACATCCATGCTTTAAAAATGCACTGTCCTTGGAGGACCTTGTCAATTACAGTAGATGAAATAGTGCAATGAAATATATATGACATACTTGCGCTATGTTGTCCACCCATATTAAGAAGTATACTTAATGCTTTGTGAATTCGGGCTGCGGATCTTTCAAGTAGAATAATATCATGAAGCGAGTGAGCCCATATCGCATTATAACAGATGGATGATTATGGTTTCCTCTGCAGCTGTTAAAGCAGCTCGAAAAACTGACCTGGAACTTGAGCTAGGCCTAACCGGGCTTCTTTCTATGCAGAAACATAATAAAGCACTCGTGTGTGTTTGTATACCAATTTTTTTAAATATATATAATTTTTTCCCCATCTTCCTCCCAATTATACCTTTCTTTCGATTCACCCTCCCCCACGAGCCCGCCGCCCATCACTACAGGACAAGCTAATACCCCGAGGCCAGCGATGATCCGCCTCCTCCGAGATGGAACTCACCCCCCTGTCTTACAGGGATGCCCTTCGCGCTTCTCGGCGAGCTCGTGCCGGCTCACCCTCCCCCCCTTCCCCCTGGGGCGGACAGCCAATCGCCGCCCTCGATCAGGACTCCTGGCCAGAGCCGAACTGGTGCAGCCAAGTTTCAAACTGTGGTCGCAGTGGGCAACTATCCAGGTGAATGCTTTGACTGTTACGCCACCCGAGGCCCCCGTTTCTATATACCTGTATACCTGTATTTGTATACCTGTATTTACCATTTTAGCATAATGCTTTAATGTTGCATAATGTGTGACTTCCATGTGATGTACACATGCAGCTGCATGCTCTCTGTTCTTGCACTTCTAATAACATGCACTTTATGCATGCCTTAATGGCCCTGAAAGCCCCTCTGGATAAGTGTCTTCTGAATTAATAAACAGTATTATAATGAATAATAAATGAAATATAAATAAAACAAATAATAATGTTAAGATGAAGATGTTGAAAAAGAGTGAAGGCATTGCGACCGGGGTTCGATCCCACCGGCCACGCCAGGCCGGGAGTGCCACTAGGGGGCGGCGATTGGCTGTCCGCCCCAGGGAGGGGGGAGGGAAGCCGACAGGACATTCGCTGCGCACAGGAGTGGCTCTTTGTACCGGAGTTACGGTCGACGGCTTGGTGAGTGCCGTTTCAGAGGAGACCATACTTCGCCTTTGTCACTGCCGGTCTCGGGGCTATGGCAGCGAACTCACAATACGAGGAGGGGATTGACATGAAAAAGAGAGGGTGTAATTGCTACTAAATTGGGATAAAATGGGATAAAATCAGAAACAATTTTTTTATAAAACAAAAAAAGAGTGAAGGAAAGAAGAAAGGTACATCCAGAGGAGGAACATTAAAGATGACTATCTTGCCTGTCGGTTAAAAAAAGTATGAACCTTTTCTTTCTCTGTGTTACAGGCATGGTATGCAGCTGCCAACAACAATGTCTACTGTTGTATTACTGCACTGATCTCTTGCACGAACAAGGATTGTTCCTACCACGTATTAATGCAAATCTTGTAAGTCGCTCTGGATAAGAGCGTCTGCTAAATGCTTAAAATGTAAAAATGTAAAATGTGAAGATACTGCTGTTAAATACGTCTGTACACTTTAGTTGCATTGTAGTTTATCTTATCTAACATTCCACAGACTTTTTTTTCAGTTCTAACAAAATGCATTAAAGCTTTTGTGTAGGGGGGCGGGGGTGGAGAGGTTAAATAAAGTTGTTTTCCTCACTGTTTTGAGGGAAATGGATTCCATTAAAAAGTTCAGGTTTAATTCCTCTTTTGTGGTTCTAAAAACACAATTAAAAAGAGTCTGCGGTTTGGCCATCCACTCGACGTTCAGTATCCGCTTAATAAACAGAGCTATTAAAGCTATCCGACCCCCCCTGCCTCTGATCTGCATGTTATTCAGAGTTAGTTTCATCAGCGTTTATGGTGGCTAATGACTGGAAAAGAGCAACATTAAGGTGCTAATTGCCCCACCCTCTGCTTGGCAGAAGTAACCATAACCTTGACCTGAAAGCATCAATAATTTGGGGGATTTCTTTTAATTGCCCACAATTAGCCATTTTCATGCAATTATGCCCAGATTTTCTGTCCTTCCCCTTCAATCGAGTTTGCGGGAAAAACACCAGAACCCTCAGAGGGGGATAAATGCGATGCTCTTCGGAGGAGGAAAGTAAAGCAGGACACCACTCTAACTTCACGAATTACAGTTAAGATTCATTCAGAGATATCCGTTAAGACTATTAAGGCAAAACAGTTTTTAAACAGGGTTTACAGGTATGGTATGCAGCTGCCTACAATGATGTCTATCGCTGTATTACTGCACTGATCTCTTGCGCAAACTATGATTGCTCCTACCATGTATTAATGCACATTTTGTAAGTCGCTCTGGATAAGAGCGTCTGCTAAATGCTTAAAATGTAAATGTACATGTAAACAGAAAACCTTAGCAGACTGTAAGATGTATTCTTCTGCTAGCGAAGTGATTTGGTCACTAAGCAATGAGTTCCATTTCTGAATTTAGCTGGAATTCCTGCAGAATCGTATTCATGTCGTTTTGTTGTTGTTTCTAAATTACCGCCAGTTTACTTGCAGCAAAAAGGCTTAAAACGCACCTTTACATCATGGCCTTCAACCCCCCCACACACACACACACACACACACACTCACAGACACACACACACTCACAGACACACACACACACGTACATTCACATTCACAGACACACACACACACACACACACACACTCACAGACACACACTACATTCATGTTCTGAATGTATCCTTGATCTGTTACTATGTTCCTACTGATCCTGCGTGTTGTATTCATGTCCTGAAGGCGTTTTTGCTATGTGCTGCTTGAAATTTTCTTCAAGCATTTCTTCTTCTAATGTTTTCATTTATTGTGGCTGTTTCTATAACTTTGATTCTGTATCCACTGTGTTAAGCGCCTTGAGATATCTGATATGAATCACACTATAATAAAATAAAGTTTATTATTATTATTATTAATATTATTATTATTATTATAAGGGAAACACTGGACAAACTACTTTGAAGGTCTGGACATTGAACTGAGGACATGGAACAGCTTAGAATGTTTCACGTCTATGGCGTTTATGCTCGTGGAAGGCGCAATAATATTAAAATATTTTTCCTTCCCGGTGTTACAGGTATGGTATGCAGATGCCTGCAATGATGTCTATTGCTGTATTCCTGCACTGATCTGATTGTTCCTACCATTGTTCCTACAATGTATTAATGCACATCTTGTAAGTCACTCTGGATAAGAGCGTCTGCTAAATGCTTAAAATGTTAAAAAAATGATGCACAAACATTTTATTTGCACATGCTTTATCATGAGTCTCGGCACTATCTGGAAGTCTGATTGACCAATCAGCATCCAGGAGCAGAAATCTGCTCTGTTTTTCTGCCATTTAGCAGACGCTTTTATCCAAAGTGACTTACAGTGCTGAATGCGTACATCTTCCAGTATATGTGGTCCTAATGGGAATAAAACCCACAACCAAAGCGTTGTCAACGCCATCCTCTATCTGCTGAGCCACACAGAACCACTAAAGAGCGCCTCCTCTGGTCGATTGGGCACCTGCAGCCTGCCTGCACTGGCTGTGCATGGAGCCTATGTCTGAGAACACTGCTGAGATCACACAGTGCAGAAAACAATGGGTCACTAGGTCGGCTGCTTGTCTATCTGATGACTGCATGCCAGAGGTGGGTATGAATCCATATCAGGTTTGGCTTGGATATCGCTTGGGGAAGGCTGACCCCTGGATACAGAGTTGTGCCAATCTTCCCTAGGCAAAAGAATCAGGCCCCCGGACAGGGTCTGAGGTTGTGGGTGGTTTTCTCTCCCAGAGATGCCAACCCCCGATCACAGACCGAAGATGTGCTGGCACCCCCAGGCATGAATGAATGAG